>CAOLHI010001954.1:0-323404 GCA_948474755.1 Ctenosaura bakeri | reverse complement strand
AATATGGTACTGGGAACTAAATCTACTGTCTCCATTTTGTGACTGTTCACTGTTATGGTTTGGCTACTGCTCAAGGTCCAGGTCATGATAGTCCCTAAATATAGGAGCGCTGCTAGATATCTTTGATGAAACTTTCTGTGAGTGGATAATTCCGGAGTGCCTTTATACCACTGATTCCTTGTGGCATACAGTTCTGGAATTACTGATCTAAGAGAACAGAAGCCATTATGACACCAATTGCCTGGGATGCTTTTCACATATCCCAGGGAAAAGTGGCAGTAAATTGCTACAAAGAATTGGCAAGGTGTCTACTTTGGGGTAATAGGTCTGGATATCAACAAAGTATTTTAGATGTAGATGAAATATAGACAGAATGAAACACAAACTTGCACTCATCATTGACATCTTCATCCTCTCTCTTCCTCTCTCTTATCCTGTCCTCTTCAGAAAACATACATATCTCTCAATCGAGAAGTTAAAGTCTATGATAGCTGGGACTTTGTTATCAGTTTTCTTTTTCAAGCCTGTACTTTCTTTTGTTGGCTCAAGGCAGTCTTTCATTTAGGGATGTAACTGACACTCTGCACTGCTCATTAACACAATCTCCTTCCTGCATTGGTGGCTCTCCTACCTTCAGTTTAATGGAATAGAGGAGAAGTAATAAGGAATAAAATAGAATCCACAGGCAGGCCTTCCTCTTTGGAAATTTGCTTCACCTAGTTCAAATTCTGAAGGCAAATTGAGGTTCTTCTCCACTCCTCACCTATTTATTTAGTGCAACGGTGGGTGTTGCGAAGCCGTCCAGATGCTGGAATGCAAGTTCTGGCAGCCCAAGCCAGCATAACCAATGCTGTGGAATGCTGGGAGCTGCAGTCCAACATGGTCTGAAAGGACTTGTGATTCCCACCTCTGATCCGGCGTGGTGTTTGGTGCATTAATTTTGTGGAAGTTTGCCAGGGACATCAAAGTGGAAGCTAGCATAGGGATAAAAAAGAATCAAGACAAAATAAAATTTTATGACAAAAGAGTTAGGAATGAGTCCCGTTGGCCTTTCACGTCTGTAAAAACTTATTTCTGCCCCAGAATTGGAGAGCTGTTGTAGATTATAGAATACAGTGCTAGCCTTGATGGACAAATATTTTGTCTTGGTATAAGGCCAGGGGCTGGGGCTGGGTCATAGCTCGGGATGGAGCATCTGCATTTCACGCCAGAGGTCCTGGGTTCAATCCTGGGCATCTCCAGGTAGAGTTGGGAAGGAATCCTCCCTGAAATTCTGGATTATCGCTGCCATTTGTTATTGGTAACACCGGAATAAGAAGGCCAGTAATCTGACTTAGAATAAAGCCATCACTTTATGCTCATTAGCTCTTTCAGGAATCCAAATATGCAGTGCTAATGAGGCAACACTCTCTTTTGCTGAGACTACATGAAGAGAAAACATTGCTGATGAATATTTTCCCCACTCTTTTCCTCTTCTTATTCCTTATTCTTTCCTTCCTTCATCCTTCTACCAGCTCAGATCACTGGACAGATCATCAACTCAGATCATCAACTCTGCCTAGCAGTGGCTCTCCAGGGAGCCATTCACACTACATAATTACAGTGCTATCATTCCACTTTAACTGTCATGGTTCCATCCTATGGAATCCTGGGATTGGCAGTTTAGGGAGGGGCATTTAGAATTTTCAGCCAGAGCACCCCAGTGCCTCACCACACTACAAATCCCAGGATTCCATAGGATGGAACCATGGCTGTTAAAGTGGAATAATGCTACTATACTTTTGTAGTGTGAAGGAGCCCATGGGCTCTTTCCTAATCTGGTTACCCCTGATATTACCTGATGCTCTCCCATCAAGGCCTGCTGCCGCTTAGCTTCCAAAATCTGATGAGATTAATGAGTTCAGGGTGACATGGTACCTCCTTCCTTCCTTCCTTCCTTCCTTCCTTCCTTCCTTCCTTCCTTCCTTCCTTCCTTCCTTCCTTCCTTCCTTCCTTCTCATTATTTTATTTTTATTTTTTTCCCCCTGTGTTATGATGGTTACATATGAGCAAGGATGGAGCATCATTTTTAATGGAAAAAAAGAAAGAAAGAAAACTTCAGAGACAACCATAAATTAAAAATGTTTGCTTTGCTGATAAACTTACTGTACTGCAGTTAAATATGGCTCGGTACATTGGACAGGTGGAGGAGGGGAAACACTAGTAATAAGCGGCTAAATGGTACCATAAATCACATGTTAGGAGACTGCTGATATGTCTGCCAAATGGTTTTCTCTGGACAAATGGAAGAAAAATGTAAACCAAAAGAACAAACTGTGCCACTGGCAATAATAGAATAGTGACTGGGCAGGTACACCTCTGAAGGAAGATCTGCGCAAAAGATGTCAGATGAAATGGTTGTGGACTGTAACAATATTCTCTGTGCTTTAATGTTCTTTCTTTTTTTCTTTTTTACCAACACCACAGCAGCTGTGAATACACCCTTTGAAAGCAAATGTCAACCTGGAAAACAGGGATTCTGTACAGAATTTTCCTTCTAACACTTTCCACTATTAACACCATTATTAATTTCTTTAGCATAATGCACATCATTGGCATGTGTGTTGCTTTAAGCATTAAAATAAAATCAGCTCCCTGACCCATGGATCTTACAATGAGCTTTGCAGCCAGAAGTGTATAATGTGTGCATCAGATTCCATGTTTTGCATGCTCCTTGTAATTGGGATTACACAGGGTTGTTGTTGTTTTTTTTTAAAAAAAACTAAAGCTCTCAGATTTCTCTTTTCATCTGACTGAGGGATTCTGGGAGTTGTAGTCACACAAATAGCTTTTCCAAGCCTTGATGGGGATCTTTCTTCTTCCTTTCCCCAATGTCTCTATTTCTCACTGTCATTCGGGGTGCAAGTCTTAAATGATGGATGAAACAAATCATTAGTTGGTCAGTGAATTAATAGGTCAGTTAAATCAGCATATGGTTGATGGTTTGATATTAATAGTGATATAAAATTAAATGAATGATAATAGGTTTGCAGATGCGTACACACAACGGTTGCTGCAATGCTTTGCACACTTAAAACGCAATACAATGCACAGATCGCTGAGAGTGTGTTGTATCAAACACAGTGTAAACATGACTAGGATTGCGCTGTTAACTCTCTTACAGTGCAATCCTGTGAAATAAGCTCTTCTGTGCTCATTGCAATTCACTTCCAAGGAGGTATACATAGGGCTGCAGGCTTAAGCAACTTGAGGAATCTTTCACTGCTGTTTTTCTTTTCTTTTTGCATAGGCCTTCTTGGTGACTGTTCCCAGGCTATGGAATTCCATTCCAAGTTAGGTTAGGCTAGCCTCCTCCCTATAGTTCTTTCCATAGCAGCCGAAGTTCTTCATTTTCAATTGCTTTTTCAAATTGTCTGTTGGCATGAGATGGATTTTTAACAGACTGGCGCTATACTTTTGGGTTGGCATCTTCTATACGTGTAAGTTCTCCCATGGAAACAGCTGGACGTTTTTCTTCAATGTAAAACCTCCTTATTCGGTTCAAGATTGTGGAAACAGAGGTGCACATATGAAGCCATTACATGAGTGCATTGCAGATGTGCAATGTGTATTGTCCAGACAATTGTACATTTAGATGTGCAAAACACATTTGGTTGAGCAATATCTCAATTCACTTATAAGGTAGCATTGCATAACTATCCCATGACTCCATGAGTGTAGAGTTCCTTTCTCTCTCCTTTCTCAGTGTAGGATCTCAGCAAATGTTTTAATATTTAATTGTTTTTTAGTACGATCTTTTTTTGTGTCATTTATTTTCACTTGTCTGCCTCTGTTTTTATTAGGAGCAGAAATAATATTTGAAAATAGTTGAAAAATATTTGAAAAAATGGATTTCTCAGGTCTCATGAAAGCCTCTGGAGGAGAAACCTGGACAGATGAAAATCTTTGCATTGCAGGACTCTCTGCACAAAATTCTGAAGTTTTGTGCAGAAAACGATATTATTTGTCCATATTAATATTGCTGTTTGTGTGCAGGAAATCCTGTTCTCTGTGCCAAAATATTATGTCCAAATTTTGCACAGAATTAATCTTAAACTTAAAAAAAGCACACATTTTATACAGAATAAATCCTGAACTACAAATTTAAAAACAAAGTGTGAATTTTTGACCGAATGAGTGTCTAACGGCAAAAAATACTATGTACAAATTTTGTACGGAATAATTCCTAAGCTCAAATGGTCTTCTGATTTCAAAGACTTTCTTACAGTAGGGAGACAATTGCTAAGATTATGTATTGTTTCCTTTGGAAATGTAATTAGGGAAAAATTACATCACTAATTTTCATCTGCACTCATTTTTACTCGTGTGAGCTGCCTTGTCCCAGTCCTAGATGAAAGCTGAGCTACAGGTCAAACAAACCAACAAACTTCTTTCTGCAATCACTACGAAGTATCAGCTTTCTCTATATACCTTGAAAAACAACTAATTTTGTGATAGCTGTGAATAGTTGCTAGCAAGAATCCTTTGATCAAAAGGGCAGCTGCCTTTTCAAATTTGTACATTACGGTCTAGGTCTTAATTAATCAGATCCTCGCCTTCCTTTTAAAGGAAAGAAAAAGGAACTGAAACATATCTGGACTTCATTTTGTCCACGTATACAAACAAGAATACTCTCATTACTTTAAAAAAAAATCATTGCTGCCAAATAACATGCACAGATTGCCTGTGGCTAATTTAAATTTGGAAGATTTTTTTTTTTTACAGTGGGGGAGGAAAGATGAGGATGGAAACAAATTTTTCTAGCATATCATGCTTCTTTTCTCAATAATCCCCAAAGCCCCACTGGCATCTGATTGCTCCTGGGGTAGCTTTGGCATGTGCTTGTCTTTGATAGTTATAATCGTCGACACCTGCATGAAAATTAAATGCATAAATTGTGTTTATTAATTATAGCATTTTTGGAATCATTGTGGAAAGATCAGTATCTTCAAGTTGCACGGCTGCGTCATTCCACGGCTTGTAATCATTTCCATCAGAACCCTTCAGGAATTACAGTAACCCATGATTCATTCATAATTCACCATTTCCATTATTTCCTTTCCCCATTTAGTATGTGGTAAAATTTATAGCTTCATTTACATTGTGTTCTATGAATAATAGAAGGAATACATTGAAAGCCATGGGAAACGATGTGTTTGGTGCAGATGTAGACGGAGGGATCTGCATTACAATGAGGCCTGTTTGCCTTCTTCTCTTGCGGTATTGACAAAAGATGCAGCTGCAAGAAAAAAACAGTTATTTCAAACAGTCTTCATTAAACACGAATATCTTTCTTCTTGAACTTCAAAGTGGGGCAGTGATGGAACCTCAAATAAATTGCATGTAACAAAGGGGGGGGAGACATGGCGGCATGAATGATACAAACATTTCAGTGTACCTCTGCTAAGGATGCAAGAAATGCTCAGAAATTTTCTCATCCTTTGCAAGAAAGGGCGTCTCAACATCTCAAGATATCATGTCAAGGAAACCGTTAACTGCCATGGTTTTTTTTTTAAGTAAAAAAATAAATCATTTGGGCAAAAACCTTGGCTTTTGTGAATACACAAACAAAATGTTTGTACAGAAAACAGCGCATTTTGCTAAAAAATTTTCTATGTAACGACTATTTTGGAGGGAAGCAGGATTTTTTGCACAATTTTGTTTCATGAAAAAGTCCCCAAATATGAAAAACAAAATAAATGAATGAATGAATGAATGAATGTGCAAGATCTCTCATAAACTTGCCCTGTGGGATGAGATATTTTGATATTACTCCTTCTTCTGTGTGAGGTCAAACTAAGTGAACTGGCTCACATATACTTCCTTATGTGTTAAAGGGGAAAATATCTATATTTATTTGAAAATTTATTTGAAAATTCAGAAGGGCCTATCAAAGGGTTTACAGTTCAAACCATTGTGCCAGTTACCACCAAATGGGGAGGGGGGGAATGGCTGGTCTGTCACATCAGCTAGTTTGACAGGTATTGGTCCAAATCAGAATCCATGTTTGTTGAGCCAAACACTTCTTCGCTAAAGTTGTTCAACTGGCAATTCTGTTGGTATCTAGCATGGAGATGTAAACCTCACAATTATTTGTTCTTCCCATCTATCTAGGCAGAAACAGGATTCTGTGCACAGGGAGTGAGTTTCTTGTACAGAGAACCCAGCTTTTCTTGCAAAATGTATTTTCTGGACAGAAAAATCATGGCTGAGATCCCTCATTGAGCGTGGCATGCATATATTTATTTATTTATTTGATTCTTTATTTAGAGCACTTGTATCCACCCTTCAGCCAAAAAAGGCTCCAAGGGCAGCTTACAAATTATCAATATGACAGTTCCCTGCCCTCAGGTGTACAATCTAAAAGACATAAAACACAGGAAAAAGGTGATGGTAGTGGGGTGGCAGTTGGAATGGAGGGAAGGTGCCCTTACCAGCTGCTGGGACCAGGGCACAAAGGAGCTGTCCTTGGTTCTTCTTCTCTCCCTTGAAGGGCACAGCTGTCTCAGTTGGTATGGAGAGAGGACCTCTCACCAGCTGCTTGGATTAAGGCATTGTGGAACGGTGCCTCTTTGCTCTTCTCTCCTTCTGTTATATCTCAGTAGCTACACCTCCTGATGCTACCACAACCTTACCTTTTAAGCCATGTAGCCCTTCCAAAAGAATGTCCAAAGCTCTGGATACTGGGGTAGTGACTCATCCAGCTCTCTTTAGATAGTGGGGTGCTGTGTTGGAAACAGGACATGAGGTGGGGGTACACCTCCCTATTAGGCTACACATGTCCTAGCATCATCAACAACCCTGCTATAGCCAATACTAGGACCATTTCTGCACTAGACTGTTATAGTGCTGTTATTCTACTTTTAACATCCTATGAAATCCTGGGGTTTGCAGTTTAGGGTGGAATATTTAGAATTCTCAGCCAGAGAGCTTTTTGGCCTCAACAAACTACAAACCCCAGAATTCCACAGAAGGTTGAAAGTGGAATAATATCACTATAACAGTCTAGTGCAGAAATGGCCTAAGTGAGATGAACCAATGATGTGACTCTGTATAGCCAGCTTCCAGTATGGAGTTGTGTGCACTTGATTTTTGTAATTTTATTCATAAATATAAAAAAAGCACCCCTCCAAATCAATATTCAGAGCAGATCACCTTTTTTTTTTTTAAAAAAAAGGAAAGTAATTTGAAATATTAGTCATACGTATTCATGCATGCATCCCCGAGAACATCTAATGCTATACAAGACTTGCAATCCAACAACTCGCAGGTTTCGTTCGTATTTTTGTTTGTTTTGTTTTGCTCTTAATGGCCTTGTATCAGAGGAAGAGAAATTGCCTTTTGTTCGGAACGTGAAGGCATATTTCAAAAGCCAAACTTTAGAAATGAAAAAAGCCAGCTTTTGCACAGAAGGGCATGACATGAAACAAGCACACTTTCTTAAGAATTTCATAGAAGATTTAGAAAGGAATTGGCAAACAGATATATATATAAAACTGGAAGTCAACCTTTACTTTGTCCTATTTCCAAAGAATTTTCTTTTTCTTTCCTCACCCTTCTACAACAAATCCTGGTCAAAGCCTTGCTGGATGCTTCCATTTATGCTATTATGAATATCAGTCTTGACTTTTTGTTAGAGATGAAGAATCATAAAAAGAAAATTGGCGTGACGGTGCAAGTTTCAATACTTTGTCAAGATTCACGTACGGAATGCTTGCGCTGCCAACTGTTCTTTCCAATCTGAACGCGGCTGATATCAAACAGATATGCTGTTTCCTCCCCCCTCCACAATATTTTCTAAACTCTCATGTCTTTGTTTAAAATAGGACCCATGAATGTCCTGAGAGAGACTAAATGATCCTTCTCTTGCCCTCTTTCCTTTCTCTGCACAAGGCTGTTCTAAGAAGCACCACCTTTTCTCAGGCCCAGTTTGTTTACTTGTTTTATCCATTCTTATAAAGAAGTCTCTGTCTTTGGGGAGAACTTCGGCTCAATACACTCTGGTCTGACCAGAGGGAAAACTTCAGCCCAATCCAAGGCCCTTTTCGCATGGGCCTCCTGTTGCACGACAGCCCCGTAAGCCTCGCGGGAGTGGGAGCGTCGCTCTGCACGACGCACTCCCACTTCCGCCGGGCTCATGGGGCTGAAGCAGCACGATGGCGGGTTTTTTGATTTTCGCTTCGAAGCGAAAATCACCCGCACTCGCGCAACGCTCCCGGCGCCCGCGCGCACTTACCTCCTGTGCAGAGCGTCGGGGACTCGGCCGGGTCGCGCTTCCTTCCCTCTGCCCCTGCGGAAGGAAGGGGCGGGGTGCTAGCACGACGGACGCACAGCCTCCTGCTTCGCGTGCGCGCGTGCAGGGGGGGACGGATGGGACAGGCTTCTGATTCGCCCGGGGGGAAGGCGGCTCGCGCGACACTGTCGTTTCCCCCTCGTTCCTTCGCCTGTGGAAGGAAGGATGGGGGAAGCGGCAGCCTCCCGGAGAAGGCTTCTTGCGCGAGCCGCCCTCCCCCGCTCGCGCTAGAAGCCTTAATGCAAAAAGGGCCCAAGGCAGCCAATGGATTCAAACCAGCTGAATTCATTGGCTGCAGGCCATGGAGGATCCTCCTGGCTGGGGCCGACGGGAAGGCAGAAGTCGCTTCCCCCAGCCGATCGTGTGGCTTCCGAGGAAGAAGCTCTGTGGCAGCCATCCTGAGCTGCAAAACAGCCACACGGTAAGTCGTGTAGCTGCAGTTCTCTCTGTGTTTATTTTTTTAAATTTTTTTAAATTTTTATTGAAAAAAGTATAAAAATTACAAACATATCTCCCACATATACATATGATAAATCCTACTATTTCCCACCACCCAAATTCCCCCAGTGCAAACTCTCCTTTTCATAAAAAATATCAAAATTACAAAGACATCTCTTACATACATATACTAAATCTTACATACAGTCTTATCAATTCCCACTACCTAAAATCCCCCAGTGCAAAATCTCCCTCTTCCTTTCCCTCCCCGCTTCTGAAACTCAGGGTACCCTGCTATCTTATCTGTTATTTCCTTCTTTCAACTATATATATTTCATAGATTTTTTACACCTTTTATTCCAATTCTCCAACTCTAGTCCTTACTCCAAATTACTTAGAACTTTAACTATTTTGTATTACTAAGACATCTTTTTCTTATAATACCTTTTTCAATATATATTACATTTTCCTAGTTCTTATTTTTAACATATAAATAATATTGCTTTTTCTCCCCAACACTTTTCCCATATAGGGAGTACCATTTTCCATTCTTCCTGCTGCAGTTTTCTCTGTGTTTAGGGATGCAAATCACTGCCTATTTATCCTTACATGCAATGAAGAGTAATTGACATTGGCTTCTCCCTGCTGCAGGAAAAAAAAAAATTATAAAGAAATATTTTCTACATTTTGACTGCATTCAGACAGGTGATCCAGCGGGCTTTTCTTTGCAGAGAGGCTTTTTTGCTCAAAACCCCAACATTTTCTGCACATAACACCTCTTTTGTGTATGCAAAAAGCCAACATGCCTTTCTGCATAGAAAAATCCTCCAGAACACATTGGTACCTTTGAATACTGGGGAAAACTACAGAAAGGTCTCACTGTTCTGCTGTTCTTCCTATTTAGGCCTCCCTCACCGTAGTCTAACTTTGTGCCAGCATTGGCCATTTCCACACGACACTGTTATAGTGCTATTATTCCACTTTCAAACTCCTATGGAATCCTGGGGTTTGCAGTTTGATGGGGGATATTTAGAATTCTCGGCCAGAGAGCTCTTTAAACCCCAGAATTCCACAGGAAGTTGAAAGTGGAATAATAGCACTATAGCAGTGTAGTGTGGAAATGGTGAGAATGTCATTGTTAAGCTGGAGGAGGCTGAGATCTGGCATAACATGGCTCCTTCCCCTTCCCTGGCCCTTTTAAAAGTACTTTTGGTCAGCAAGTCCTAGCCAGCAGAGGAGTTCTGCCAACAGATCTCTGAGATCAGCTGGAAGAAGTCAGTTATTTTTATTCTTCATCCTAACTCCTACAGCTGAAGCATCTTGGAGCTGGGTTGTTTTTAATGTGTCCTCAAGTTGACTCCAAGTTGACTCCTAGGGTTTTCTTGGTTAGCTATAGTCAGATGAAGTTTGTCATGGCCTTCCTCTCAGGCTGATAGAGTGGGACTTGAACAAGGTGGATTTCTGTGGCTAAGTGGGGATTTGAAAGCTGGAGTACTGAGCCAGAATCCTATTGCAAACTACAAGTCCCATTGCACCTCCAAGTCAGAAGTGATGATTTTTAGCAAAGGTTTTGCATCTTTTCCTGTTGAAGTACTTGCAGCGGAGGTTTTCCTGAAATTTATGCTGGCTCAGGCAACATGGAAGTCATTAAACAAATTGTGTTTTCCCCTAAGCAAATGCTGCAGAAGCTTTGCCACAATGGATTTTTTTTTCCTCTTCAAACTACTCTGGCTTTCAGATCCAACCATTATTTTACACCTACAGTGCTTGACATTTACCTCTTAGCAAATGCTCATGCTCCTTACTGTGTTTAAGTCTGCTTTCAAATTGTACGGAGCTGCATAGCGCCAGGGTGACTCAGCTCCATCAGAGTGAAATAATCCAGTTTGGGAACTGAAAATTAAAGGGAACAAAAGCCTTCTATGCTTGCCTGCTTTTCTGCATAAACCAGTTCTTCAGTTATGTAGAAGCTGAAATGAGGAAAAGCTGGATTCCTTAGATATATTTTTTTACAGCTATGCAATACTTATTTTTATTTATCTCCCACTTTCTCAATGTTTGCAAACCTTCCCATACAGACTTACAATAAACTAAAGTACATATTCATTTTATTTATTGATCTGATTTATATCTTCAATATTTCCTGGGGCATGTTTGTGTGACAGGGGTTACTTCTTTCTCTCTCAGACTGGTAAGGCCATTCCCCAATCTGATAAGGTGCCCTGTCTTTTCACATAGCTCTTCCTAGTGTGTTTTCTGTGTGTCTTTAAATACTTTAAAAACTGTCTTTATACCATTCAGCCAAGTCAGTATTTATAAAAATAAACTGTGATATTTATTACAATAACATACAGAGCAAAGTTTTGGAATTCATAAGCAGGTCAAAATTAATACCATTCTTTGGAGCACTTTTAGTCAGTTTCTTTATATCTTTAAATTTTCATATAAGCACAAGAATTTTAAACAACCCTTTGGCTACACTCTCACCAAAGGCTCAACCCTCAATTTATGTCACACTTTCTGAACAGATTCTATAATGGTTTAATTCCGCTTCTGCCTCTCTTTAGGTTCCTCTAAGAATTAAACCCTTCCTACACAGACAACCTCCCTGGCTGACTGGTGGACTTTATCCCTGATCAATTTCTCACCAAATGAGAATCAGGATTTGCCTTTATATATCTTTTCCTCTCAGCCACCAACCCCTCCCACATACTATGGGGCTGGGTTTCTCTCCGGATGAGCTATTCTGGTTATCTGGCAACCTGTTCCTAGGCTGCTCTGGCACTCTGGATAGCCTTATGTCCAGAACTCCATTACATTTTGTAAGGTTAAAAATTGTTATTGCTTTGTGCCTTCAAGTCATTTCCAACTTATAGGGTTTTCTTGACAAAATTTGCTCAGAAGGGTTTGCCCTTGCCTTCCCCTGAGGCCGAGAGAGTGTATTGCCCAAGGTCACACAGTGGTTTTCCATGACTGAGCAGGAATTCAAACCATGCTTTGCAGAGTTCTATTAGTCATCATATATTAAGAATAAAACAATAGATTTACCAAATGGTTATAAGAGATGTTTTTTTTTTTTAAAAGCTGGAGTCAGAATCAGCACATTTCTATCGACTCCAATTCTGACTCTGCCCAAAATTGCTTCTGACTGACCCTGATCCCACAAAAACTGACTTCAGCTCCACCTAAAGTTGCTTCTAACTCTAACTGCATGACTTCGACTCTACAGCCCTGTTTCTCACAGTGGGAAGAACAACATCAACAAAGAATTATATTCCTGGATTCTATTCATGCTCTTTAGCAATAAACACACCTCCTCTTGTTGTTGCTGTGTACCTTCAAGCCATTTCCAACGTATGCCAACCCTAAGGTGAACCTATCATAGGTTTTTCTGCGGGCTGGGAGTGTGTGATACACCCATGGTCACATAGTGGGTTTCTATGGCTGAGCAGGAATTTGAACCCTGGTTTTCAGAATTATGGTCCAATGCTCAAACCACTACACATGCTGCCTCTAAAGATGGAAAACACACTAGGCAAGGTAGAGGTGCTTCCACATACACATCCACCCACCCACCGCTGCAGCCGACAGCCAGATTTTCTAGTCAGTTGCCAGATTGTTATTGGGAATGAATGCAAAGGAGCCAATTTACTACAGTGTAATGCTGTCAAGGTCAGAAGAACCATAAATTGTGCTGATCTTGGGTGATTTAATGCGTTCTGACACTCATGCTTCGGCCATGACTATTCATTATCTCATTGTCATTAGCATGAATGATAGATGCCAGAGTCCCTTCCTATATATACATAGTGAACCCTTGTTAGAGGGAGGAGGATGCATAGCTGCTGGGAAAACAAGAAATATGGCCAAAGGGACTGCCCATCAAAAGAAAGAGGAAGTAATGGCAAATCTGCTAGTCTCTCATGGTTCATTTCAGGCTGAACTATTCTCTTTGCTTGGACCACATTGTGCATACCCTCCAACTGTCCAGAATCAGCAGGGACAGATGCAAGTAATCCTCTGTTGTCCTATATTTTTTTTCCAGCTGCATCATTATAAACCACAGTTAAAGTAGAGTTACTGCTGCAAACTAAAATTCAGTCTCGACAACGTCTCTTTCTTTTTTATGATCTATGCTTTACGTTGAAATAAGACTGTATTCACTGAAAAAGCAGAAAGTCTTAGTAAAAAAAGTTTTTTAGAACAAAAAGAGAAGAAACAGAAATTCAGCAATAAGACTTCTAACAATAGGAAAAACCAGAAGTAGAAATAGATTAGGCAATAATTGATAAAAAATTAAGAAAATGTTAGAATAGGATTCTGAATAGTTAATTCAAAACAACTTCAATGTTTATAAATGGAATCTTCTCTAAAAAGGAGAGAGCTAAATATGTAAGGAGAAATCTGTTGATACTTAACATATTTTTCATAACAGTTCACCTGGTCAAGTTGGGAAGCTACAGATATTTAATCTCAATGCATTTATTTTAATATAAGAAGATAATTATTTGTAGATGGATATGTATACAGATAGATGTATGTACATATGTACATACATCTATCTGTACGTATACAGATAGATGTATGTACATATTTATATTTGCGCTGTGGACACATTAATAAAAAGTATATATTAAAAAATTCCCAATTTCTCTTTCCTCCTCCTCCTTTCTCCCTTGGTCCCCAGCTGGTTTCAATTGCTGTAAACTGAGTTCGAAGTATAAAGTGGTTTGTACAGAATTAACTTGGCGAAGGGATGAAGAGATGAGGGTGCAGAATCTTGCCGTTCCCACTAGGCTCAGGCCAAAGGAAATTGCAGCCACCTCTCCTAGCTTTGCTGTTCCTCTTCATTAATAACTTCTGCCATCTTGATCACATTCTGATGCTGCTTGGCCAAATGTATTTCCTGTAGACTATAGCGTGTTGTTTTCTATAGACCGGAATAAATGTGAAGTGTTGACAAGAATATATGCATCTTCTTTTCCCAAAAGAAGAAGAAGAAAACTCCTGGTTTCCTCTCCTGTTACTTTCTGGAAAAGATGTTCTTTCTTTCTTTCTTTCTTTCTTTCTTTCTTTCTTTCTTTCTTTCTTTCTTTCTTTTTCCCTTTCTAACCCTAACAAATTCCTGAAATCTCAAAATATAATTCTTCCATTGTTGGGTCTCCTGATAGCCTCTTTTGATCCCAGCTGTCTCTTGAAGTAACACATCATCAGACTGACAGCACGGTACTGATTTAATGCCTAGACCGATCATTAGAGCATTGCCAATGTAAGGATGTATTAGTGTAACACATCATCAGCATGTTAGTACACGGATGATGTATCACTCCCAGCCGTGGCGTTGGTAGAAAGAGATACACTGGGGAACCAGGGTTCCTTTTATACTTAAACTCAAAAGGTCTTTGGAAGAATAAATAAATATGAATGACACATTTCTGTGGGCCGAGAAGGAGAGGCTGATTAAGCAACCTGTATTTCAGGTTCAGCTTTTGTGCTATTGATCTGTCAAGTCCAGCTTTTATGTGTTGATTTTGAGGGTGTGGGCTCAGCTGGATGAAGTTTGGGGAGCAAGCAAAGGGTTAGGTTTAAGACTGTACTCACAATTTTCAGAACAAAGTGTCCGTTCATGAACCAATGCTGGTCTTCAAATCCTCAACTGCTGGTCCACATGGAGGAGACTGTATCTCCTTATACAACCCTCTAAGATCTTCGGGAGAGGACCTTCTTAGCATTGCAGTAATTTAAAACTCTGAAATTAAGGCATCCATAGAGAAGGGACAGGGAAAGTTATCAAGGGAATCTCAATGCACAAAGTTCTAGGTGTGAACAATCTTCAGTGTCTCATCCTTTTGTCTAGGATGATGAAATCACAAGAAGTCTGAGGCCCAAAGCAGAGGTGATGATAAGCCCATCTATGGAAAAGGGAGGGTTGCTTTTCTAATAAAACAGCTAAGCAGCACAGCATGATGGTACCCAACACCAGAAGATAAATGTGCCAGGGGTCAATGCAGACAGCAGAACTGAATTCTGCAGGCCCTGCTGACCATAAAAATAAAATAAGTTGGACTTCTGTCTGTCAACTGGATTTGTTTCTTAGATGCCAGGTCTTGGCTTCCCAGATGTGAGGTCTTGCTGGTTCTGAGTTGGAAGAAGCTACCTGCTGTTGGAGATATCATGGTTCAAGCTTGGTAAAATATTTTGTAGTAGCAAGACTCATAACTTTTCTGTGTGCTGGGTGAATGTGAGCACCTTCACTCTGTGTGATCCTTCTCTCCATGCTGCTTGACTCATCACACACGAGGAAGTCACAGGTCTGTCCCCAGCAGAGGTTTTGTGTGGTTGGGGCCTGGATGGTTAAAATATTCTAGACTGTGAACAATGAAACCATGACCAAAAATAATTTCTACTACTTCACTGATCAATCAAGTCATTAATTAATCTATCAAATTTTGCAGTTGGATTCCTGACATATTGTCCAGAATTCTCTTATCCAGTTATTTTGTCATCTATCTACTTAGTTAGGCATACTTAACTAAATAACCTCTCCTGGCCCAACCCTCTTCCTCCAAACTTAATAGGGACATCATTCACTTGTGCTCCGATCCTCAGCAGAATAGAGTTCCTTCACCTCACCCAGCTAATACCTGATAAAACAGCTAGAAGAAGGTAATTAGGGTCAGAGGAATAATCTTACAATTATGACTAAAAACATTTCTGTCCTACATTGTTATACTGCTATTATTCCACTTTCAACATCCTATGGAATCCTGGGGTTTGCAGTTTAGGGAGAGGCCTTGAGAATTCTCAGCCAGGGAGCTCTTTGGCCTCAGTAAACTACAAGCCCCAGAATTCCACAGGATGTTGGAAGTGGAATAATAGTGCAGTGTGGAAAAGTCCTCTGTTTTAATGTTGACTTTTGGAATGATTTTAACCACATTGTAATCATTTTAATTTGTAAGCTACATTGAGTCCCGATCTTGGGGGGAAAGACAGGTTATAAACAAAGCTGAGCCAGTCTGGACAAGTGGTTTAAGAGTTGGAATAGGATTTTGGAAGACCAGGGTTCAAGTCCCGGCTTGGCAGTAGAAATCGACAGGGTGACCCTGGGCAACTCATACTCCCTTGGCTTTCAGAGGCAAACTGCCCTGGAACAAGTCTTGCCAAGAAAACCACATGATCAGTTCGCCTTAAGATTATCATAAGTTTGAAACAACTTGGAAGGATACACCAACAGATCATCTGTAAGTGTTCTGTATTCACAATTGCTATTTAACGAAATATACTTAACCAAGTAGCTGATATGCAACTCTGACCATTGTTCATAAAATGCATGTTTCAGAGAAAATTGGTGTAGCTTAATGAGCAGAATTCTATTGCTAGTCCTAGCTGTACTGAATCAATGGACCTTACATAAGCACCGATTGACTAAATTTTTATCGATTGAACAGTTGTGCTCTAAGTAGGACTAAAAACTGTATTTAGGCCTCCGTGTATGTGTGTGCGTCTGTTAATTTTCAGCTTCCTCAAGAAACACATTAGTATCTCAGCTGGATGATGGAGAAAGTCGTGTTTCCCTTGCACTGTTTCATAATATTCCACATGATGTCAGGATTTGTGGAGCAGAGGTGCATTCTCATTCTCACCCATTCTCTGAAAACAGAGAAGAAGTTGCCCTGAAAGGTGTTTTCTTCCTGCAAGTGTTTAGCAGCGAGCTTAACTTAGCCACGTGCCTGGCCTGGCATCGGAATTAAACTCAAGTCAATTTAGCGAACATAAAACACACTTGACCTTGAATGGATTAATTTACTCTCTGGAGTCTCCTCCTGTATAACAAATAGCTACATGGCATACGTACCAGCCACATGGTATTCTCTGGATCTCCTGGCTCTATAGTGATCCAAATGCAAAGACCAGCGCACAGGGATATCACAAGTGCTTATAAAAATCCTTGGAGGACTTTTTGATGGGGAAGGAGAAAACCATTAGTGGATTAGTTTGAGCCCCGATGCCTTTGTTTGTCAGAGGTGCTTTAAACCTAATCTCTTTCCTGATGAACACTCTGCATCCCGTTGTCTGTTTTTGGAATATTTTATTCAGACATAAACTTGGCCTTGAACTTCTTATATTTCTTTTCTGGGAGCCAAAATTGTATGTTCGGCTGGGGAACTGAAGGGTCAAATACTGTGAGATAGGAGACAATTAGCTAAGCATGGAAAAGTTAATGTTGGACTACAAGTTCCAGAATTCCCCTCATATGAAGAGGGATTCTGAGAGATATAGTCCAAAAAGCAACTTTTCCAAAGTCTGACAACAGGAGATTTGCATTTCCTTGGGACACTAAAAAATCAAGATAGAGAGCCATTACTGGAGTGGCAGAATGTTTGACAAATTTTATATTTTAACACAAGTGCTTTTTTAAAAAAATCATACCTAGCTGGTAGTATTTTTTTGAATAGATTCATTCTGTTATTTCCCTACTGCACACAGGATGGAATATCTTATTCAACATGGCTTCCTATCAGCCCAGAACACTATGTACTCCTTTGAACCTCTTAATTCTGTTTTTCTTTGTGGTGGTGTGATGGGAGGAGTTATAATGCATAAAAGCAGAACCTAACATTTTCTAAATTGCTGGTGGTGACAACTGTGCTTCTAAACATAGCATATTTATTTATTTGTTAAAGATATTTCTGTATCACCTCCCAGCCCAAAAGGACTCCTGAGGTAATAATAACAGAACAAATAATTAATGCATTGTTCCATGACTGTTTTCAGGGAAGGGGAATGCAAGGTGTGAACCTGTTTGGGACAGAGTGATCCTCACTTATAATAGCTCCTTTCAAGTCTGGAATAAAACCCAGAGTCATTTCACCACATCCCTGACATGGAAGCCCCCACTCACCCACTCATGGTTTCATAAATACAAGGCTACTACTACTGTCTTTAGATGTGTAGCAAAAGACCACTGTTAAATTCCAAGGTTTAATTGGAATCTGACCCCTTGCTGAGGTTCTACATTCAGCCACAAGATTAGACAAAAGGTGGGTAACTCAGAGTTCCACCTGCATTACCAGTTTCTCCATGGAATGATCATAGAATCATAGAAATGTAGAGTTGGAAGAGACCCCAGGGACCATTCAGTCCAACCCCCTGCCATGCAGGAACACCCTCAAAGTACTCCCAACAGATGGTCATCCAGCCTCTGCTTAAAAACCTCCAAGGAAGGAGACTCCACTACACTCCGAGGCAGCAGATTCCACAGATTCTGCTCAAAGGGAGGCCTGACAAAGGGGTACCCTTACAAGATCTTCCACCTATGTGTACCAGTACTAATGCAAGGACACCAGTTGGAGATTAAAAGTCTGTTTTATTGGGGAATATCACAAGCCCATGCAAGCTCCAAGCAGTTTCACAACCACACAAGGCTAACTGAAGGAAAAGGAGGAAAACTTGGATAGCAAGAACAGCAAGTGAAGTGGGTAATATTTATCTATCCTACAGAGAGGAGATAAAGTGGTGTGGCTCAGACTAACAGTCCAAGAGTAGTACTAGAACAGGAAATGAAGCAGCAGAGTGATGGCCTAGATCCAGAATACTATGAGTTGCTTGGGTCACAGCCAAAGTTTAAATACCCTCTTTCTGTCCTGAGGGGAGAGGTGTTAATGGCTCTCTGGAAGAGCGAACAACAGGGTTTGAAACAGGGTAATGGCCTTAGCATTAGGTGACAAAGCACTGATGGGAATTGTGATAGCTCTTTAATGACTGGGCAGATGAGGAAACAAAGGAGATTTTCAGTGGGAAGAAGGAACAGGTCAAGGACAATCAGTTGCTCTTTGAGGCAGTTTTGGGTGCTATTGTTTTTGAAGGTTGAGTCATTGAGGGGATATTTGCAAGCTCATTAACCCTGGCGCCTCCTGACTGATCCCTTGTCTATGACCTGGCCATGCCTCGAGGTCTCATCTAACCTCCTTTTGCACATGTTCAGCAGTCTTTGTCAGCATGAATTTTCAGCCATAACCCTGCACAATTTATGTTTCATGCCAATTAAATGATATTTGCCAACTTTATCATATAGTGGAGTGGGGGTGTACAGCATGGTAACAATGGCCATTCTGTGATATTGGATGGATTTGTCCCTGGAGTTTGATATGTGATCCTGAGAGGATTTGGACCTGAAGATGGCAAGTGTAGGATACTGGTAAGCCTGTTTCTGTGTATCAAACGTTGAAAACTTGCAGAAGTTATGGACATTTTTTTTTTTTTCTATTTCAACAATCAAATTACAGTGTGATAAGCCTGTTTTGAACCTTTTGTGGCACTATGCTGAGTTAAATGCCTTTTCACGAATCCTCTCAAGCGGTCCTGATTTTTCAAGTGCTCCCCTGATTGTTCATTCAGAGTTATTTCCATCCACTTTTCATCTGTAGTTTGTCTCATTAAAACCGGGCACTTCAAATATGATATAAAAGTTTAAAACACATTCAGGAAGCCCTCAAACATACCTCTTTCTGAGCCTTTATTCCTCAGTTTCAAAAGATGTCTCTAATTGTGGTCTTTTGTCCCTGGGAGAGGGGAAAAAAAAAACCTGGTACAGTTTTGCCTTCTAAAAACCCTGAGCAATGCCCTCATGTTGCTATTATGAGGGTTTTCTGTCATGCTGATATTATGTATGATCTCATGCTGGAATGTGATATGTATAATGATCAATCGGAAAACCATTCAATTTTTCTGTCATTAAAAATCCCTTTTATAAGTCACCTCTTTTCGTCCCTTCCCCCAGTACCACATGGCTTTACAATTAAAGTTGTGCATTGGAGCTAAAAGTAATTGGCATCCAATTATCTGTGGGACTGTTGCAGAAATAGCTTTGATTTTTTAAATGTATGTATCTACAAATGCGCGTGTGTGTACACGATATATATAAAACACTATATACACACACACACACACACACACACACACACACATAGTGAGTTAGAACTTGACCGTAATGTCAACACATAAAAATGGTTAGGGCACGGAGTACCACTCCAGATGCAATTTTGTACTTTGTTGTATATATTCAAGCCCAGACTAAAATAAATGGGAGGTACCCATATGGTCTGAATACTGGACAAGGATTCTGGAAGTTGTTGTGTACCTTCACGTCATTTCCAACTTATGGCAGGCTTAAGGCAAAAATATCATGGGGGTTTCTAGGAGCTGAGAATATGTGACTCACCCAAAGTCACCCAGTGGGTTTCCATGGCTGAGTGGGGAATTGAACTCTGGTCTCCAAGGTCATAGTCCAATGCTCAGAACATTCTGGCTCTCTCAAAAGGCCAGCTAGTAGTTAAGAATCTGCATCAGGCTATTTGCATGTAATACCATTTCCACGTTGGACTGTTGCTATTATTCCACTTTTAACATCCTATGGAATCCTGGGGTTTGCAGCTTAGGGAAGGGCCTTCAAGGTTACTTCAAAGTTACTTTTTTGGGCTACAGCTCCCAGTATCCACCAGCCACTCCAGAATCTCCCTGTCCCTGACTGTGCTGGCAGTGGTATTCTGGGAGCAGGAATCAAAAATGTAACTTTTCCAAAGTCTGGCCATGAAGCCACATGACAGCAACTGTCACTTTCAGATAACTTGATGAGGTGTGATGGCGATGGCATTTTGAGCACTCAAACCTCCTGGAGCAAGAGAGATAGAGATGAACTTAGCTACTGTGGTGAAGTTGTAAGGTGGTAATGAAAAAACTTTAACACAGCCCAGACAGCAATATTCTGCACACATATAGCCATCAGTTGCTGGGGAAAAACCCACACATAAATGAGAGATGTGTACATGTTTCTTCTGGGTGCCCCAACAGCAACAGATCCAAAAAATGAAGCTTGGTAGAAAAAGATGGAATTCTTGCAATCGGCTCTTGAAAAGAGAAATGTAGGAAGGAGGATGGAAGGGGGAACTGTCTGAGATACAGAAGGTGGGTAAAAGAACTTGCCATGGCTCTGAACAGAGGTTCCATTTGTTGAATGTTGCTCCCAGATATGATCCTGAAAATATATCAGCTTAAAACTTGGATAATTCTCTGTACGGCAATGAGCTGCAACTTTTGCTTTGCAAGGAAGATAAATGTGTTGACTGGCCATAACTACCTTCTCTTCATCCATATTTATTACTGTGTGAGTTGTGCTTTATTTGTTCTTTTACAGACAGCATTGTTTAACCTAAATATACACACTTCCTCTTCGGCATTTCTCCCTCTGTCCCATAACTTCCCGGAATCGTGGTACCCCATCTCCTTTTCAGCTTTCTTCCTTCCTTCAGCTAAGCAGGCCAAGAGGTCTTTGATCTCAGCTGATAAGGTTAATTCTCTCTACATGTCGCAAGTTGCTCTGGGTAGCTTTTGTGCTGGAAAGAGTTAACAGCAAAATAGGTTCTATCACATTTCCCTCCATTGTTCACCTTTGGGTTTTGGCAACACTGTACAAAGGATAAATTGAAGCAGTGATGAATAGAAGGAATGAGACAATCGGGGAGCTGACAGGAGACAGTCTACTGAGCAGGCAGCCATTGTGTCTTTTGCAAAAGTACCGGCTCTCTAAATTAGAGATGAAATTGAAGACCTGGTGATAAATAAAAGACAAAAACCAATGACAGTGCAATGAAAATGTCACAACTGGGTTTATGAATGGGAGAAAGAAAGAAAGAAAGAAAGAAAGAAAGAAAGAAAGAAAGAAAGAAAGAAAGAAAGAAAGAAAGAAAACCAGTCCTAGGTGGAACTGAAAATATAACACTGGCACCCATATCCAAATTTGTATATCCAAAAATATTTATTTCTGTTCAAAACTGTGTTCTTTCATGCTTGGAGGCTACTGAGTGTACAACTCCATAGGTTGAGGTCTCCACTTTTGCAGATGACTGTTTTTTTTTACATAGAGACCCAGGTTTAAGGGATTACATGATCCTGCTTGGCATGGCATTGTGTAAAGTTCTGCATTCAGAACTATGCTCTTTTTGCACCTTCACTGTCCCCAGACCCACTGTTTTAGCTGCTGAGGCCTCCTGTGACCATCCTGTGGCTCATGGAAAGGGGAGGGGAGGTCTCAGGGAGTTATGTAATCCTTATGCATCCAGCCCAGGGAACATACCCACATGCTTCTCTAGCATCCTCTGCTTTCTACAAAAATGGATGCAGAAGTTAAATAGTGAGTTGGGGTGGGCTTTGGTCATTGTATAGGGTGGGAGAGAATACCAACCTCTCTAATGACCAGAGAGAGAGAGATGTAAGTGGATTTAGCCTGCACATACCACTAATAGGATGCCTGTTCTATGTCAGTTTGGGCAGCAAGCCAGAGCTTGTGACTGCATAGCTGATAGCCAGAAGATAACATAGGCAAAATAACAAACAAAGAAATAGAATAGCTCAAAATCAGTCACTTACTTTTACTCAGTAAGCAAAAGGTCAAAGGCACAAACAGAGTCCAAGAGAATCTGAAGGCAAAGCAAAATAAGTCCAGAGTCAAAATGATCCAAGAAATATAGCCAGCAGGCAGGAAGGTCTGACAACTCCTGGAGGCGAAGGGCATTGCCTATATAGGTCAGCAGCTTAATGTAGCTGCTGCCTAACTAATTGCTGTTTCCCATAAATCCTTTGAGACTGGTACAAGTTCTCTCTTTGCTGTCTGTGCCTGGTGAAGGCAGGTATAGATAAGTTGTTCCACTTGGCTGCGGCTACAGAGAATCTTCTGAAAATTACTCATAATTGATTCTATGCTTCCATTAAAATGTCAAGAATAGTTAAAAATTTGTTTCCAAAATACTCTAGAGAATGTGATGACATAGGAACATATATGTGACTTGATTGTTCAAGCATAGATAGATTTTGGAACTAACTTCAACCATCAGCAGGCAAAAGGTATGGTCAGAGTCTTCTGCTGCTACCTATTTAGTCAGAACAAAACAAAAAATTAAAGTATAAAAATCTAATTGCATTGTTTACTCTAGCTGCATGTATGGACATACCTAATTCCTGGAAAGCAAGTAATGTACCAGTGAATAATTGGCAGAAACAAATCTAGGATATCTGGTTACTAGAGACATTGTCAGACAACATAAGAATTATCAAGGGACAAATAAGCCAGGACACTTTTCTGGAAAAATGGTATCCTTTTATTGAATTTGTCAATACAGAAACACAATCAAGGCATCCACCTCTACATCATCTTGGACTTTGGAATGACAGTTTGCATCTGAACAGTCACAGAGCTGTTGATAAAAATTCAGAACCTACCAGAAGTTCCATCACCTGAAATGAATGATTGATGAAACTGGAATTAAGAGTGCTGCTCTGGAATGTATCCTGTTTGTTATTATCGTTATTTCTGTTGTTATTTTATTGATTGATGAAGCTCATACATGCATGTGTTTTCTTTAAGATATACCAATTCAATGCAAGTTTTTTAAAAAGGATAGAGTCATTAAAGCTAACATGCGCGAACTCAAAGTTCACATTGGCAGTAACTAAGCCTTAAGAGAGGCATCTCATTCATTTGTAATGTGGGAAAATATACAAAAGCTTGGAAACCAATAAATGATGGCACCAAAGGCAAGGGAACATAGCCACTAGAGGACTCCTAGGAGATCCAGGTTCATGGCTCATGGATCTCCATCTCTGCTGGTCAGGATGGGAGCCCTCTTCCACGTTGAAGAGTTTGTTCCTTTCCCTTTTGGATCTACCAGTCTCTGGAAGCCCACACTGTTTGCCCAATCCTGGTCGATCCAGGATTTCTCTGGATCAAGTCTCTTTAATGCAGCTTCATAGACTCTTCAGCCTTCTGGTAAAAGACAATTCTAAATATGTATATGACCAAATATAGTTCTTTGAACACATTCAAGAACAGAGTCTGGAATATACAGAGATGCGATTTGAAGAAATGAAATCCCTTGTATACCCCTAATAGGGTTGTCATATCTCAGGGCCTGGCCTTGAGCCTCCAGCTTTTGTGGCTTATCTCCAGGTGGGAGACAGGGCTGTAAGTTCTCCAGTTTTGGTCAGCTCGGCTCCAGACAAGAAGAACGTGCTGCGTCCAAATATCTGGCTCAGCGAGGAAAGCAGCAACTTGCTTCAAGTTTTTGAAGCTTAATTGATTTGTTGTTACAACTTGCAAAGACTTTCCCGGGGGTGAATGTAGATACTTAGTTTGTTCCTTCCTCCGTTGCCAGTCCTCGTGGTGTCTGGACTTACCCTCTCCTCTGCTCAGCATTTACCTTCCAGCTAGAAACAAGGAAGCTAGAATAAATGTTCTTGATCTTTCCAAAGTAAGTGAGAAGGATGAATCCACTCACTCCATCTTAAGATTTCTGATTTAATTTCAAAAGAGGAAAATGTGTCCCCACCACTTCTCTCTGTGTGTGTTTGAAGGACAAGCTGTGAGCAACTGCATTTAGTACTTAATTCAAAACGCTTAATAACATCACCAGGGCCTCTCCATGGGTCTCAGGTTTTGGCCTGGAGACCTCAGGGCTTGAGATGATCCTGAACTGGCAACTCTAATTCCTAAAGAGTGTGCAGATTAATTTTAAATCTTTTCAAAATCCTCATTAGTAGTAGCAGTAATAGCCAGTGGATTAAATCAAACTAAAAAATAACTGTTGCGTGAAGAAGACTGACGATGCAATGTTTGTGGGAGATGTTTTCTTTGATTCAGGTCAAATTGGTTACCATGTCTTGGGTTAAATATACCCGGTCCATGGCAGGTTTTCTGTTAGGGATCTGGGAAGGCTAATCCAGTTAACCAGTTAGCTTTGGGCGTGGAAGAAACTAGCAAACAATACAGCCTGCACCCTTTAAGTGTCTAATGACTCTGCACTATTACCTCCAAGGACAAGGCTTGTCTTTTGTTTCTCCTGCATTGCTATTTGTGAGTGAATTTGAATGCACTCCCTCTAAGCTCAAGCGATAAAGTCTGTTTCTTGCCTGCATGCCATCCATTTCCTCCCCAGAGGGCTCTGAAAAAAAAATGCTAGTTGTAACAATGGCTGCCAAGCAGTAGATGTGGTGAAACTCTGGAGGCAAAGGCAGTGCCTTTGAATGACTGGTGAGGTGAGCTTCAGCACTGTCTCCCATTGGGATCTGAACAACTGACACATGTTTACAGGACTAAAAAGGTGTTCAGACTATACTCATGGAAGCTTATACCATGTTATGTCACAGCCCTCAGTACAGCTTTATAAGCAGATCCGTGGAGGCCGTTCCTGTGGAAATGTTTCTCCAGGACTCATTGGGCTTTAAGTTCTCTCACTCGTACAAAATTCTCCAGAAGAGTTCATGACACCGCTAGCAGTGTGTGTGTGTCTGTGTGTGTTAATCTGGAACACTAATCTTTGAGTCAGCAGAAACCACTTTCAAATTGTCAGCCCTTTAGATTTATTAAAAGCCTGAAGAGCTAATGCCCCATTTTTCCAATGTTTTCTTTTGTAGTTTGTGCGCTCATTATAGTCACCCATTTAAACAGAACACTTAAGAATGCAAATTTCCTTTCAACATGGCACTTGAAATTCTAATGCTGAGCCAGCATGTGGGTGCAACCTGCCACCAAGACTGGTTATTAAATGAATGCATGCTAAGCTACGTTCTTCGTTTCATCACAGTTTTGTAAAATGTGATAGAGCAATAAGGAGTTGAATGCTCTTTTTAGCAGAAGCACAGAAAAAGGAAGGCATTATGATGTGTGTGCATTGCCTTGCTCTCTTTGGAACAGGACACCAAATATCTTTAAACCTCTTAAAATATTTGAAGGCCAGAAGATGGACTGTGCTTGTTTTCTGTTACTTCAGAAGGTAAGACCCAAACCCATGGAAGCAGACGGAGGCCTCGGCCCAACTTCTTTTAGTGAAGCGTAAAGACTTGCGTATGGACATATGCCATGTCAGCACTATACAATCTGCGTGAGGCATAGCAACCTTGTGCAACACTTCTCAATGACTGGGTAGTATTGTGCAATGTACAGCACATGATGCGCGACCATGATGCAAACTATAGGAGGTGTGACTAAAATGCAAAGTACAGGATGCACTAGCACAATGCAAAGTATGGGCTGCCCAACTGCAATGGGCAATCACAATGCCAAGCTGAAGATGCACAACCAAAATGCAAAATGCACAGTGACAATGCAAAATGGGCAACTCGCAAAGACAAGGCACAGGTGAACATGCTTCCTCTGCAACTCAGTTTCCACTTCTATCAGCAGAATACCCCCCTTGAGCGATTGTGACTTCTTGGCCTTGCATGTGTAGCATGACTTAAACTCCTATGTGTCCCTAAGTGAATTCAAGTCTCTGACTAAACATTAAGAAGAACTTGATGGTGGTAAAAGCTGTTTGACAGTGGAATGGACTAACTTGGAAGGTGGTGAGAAAGATGCCAGTTTAGGTCAGAAACAGTTTGCATGAATTGCAGAGATCTTGACAGAAAAAAAAAAGTTGCTTATCTTACTCTTGTCTAGAGGCAAGGAGTTTTCTCAGGCCTGATGTCTCATTGGGCTGAGGAGTAAGAAGAATGTAAGCAACATTCTTTAGATCCTTAGGTTACACTGGCCCAATTTGCAGCCTAAATCCTCTTGTGGACCAATATAGAGTAGACTCATTGAATCAAGAGTGTTGAATTCCCCTTCAACAGTTTACAATGGGTCTACCCTTGTTAAGACAAATCACCAGCATTCCGGCCTTTCTTTCTTTCTTTCTTTCTTTCTTTCTTTCTTTCTTTCTTTCTTTCTTTCTTTCTTTCTTTCTTTCTTTCTTTCTTTCTTTCTTTCTTTATATTCCACCCAAATCCTGAAACCAGTATTATGACAAAATGGAAAAAACCAAAACCAAAACAAAACCCTGTGATATGCTTACCTTAGGGTCACCATAAGTTGGAAATGACTTGAAGGCACACAACAAGAACTTTAAAGCACAAAAAGTTATAATATTTAGATGCCATTCTTCAACCTGAAATGTTAAAACAGAACTAAATGAAAAGTACTTCAAAGGCACATAAATACAAATATTGGCCAGAATCCTCTATCTTGGTCTACATTGTGTAGTTTTACTTGTACTTGGCTATGTAGCAGAGGTGCTAAGAAACACCTCTGCTACACTGGTTCCAATGGTCACTCTGCCAGCTCTCCTATGTAGTAATGTAACAGCAGTCCCTTACTGGATACGGACATTACAGAACTGCTGAGTTCTAATTTTCACAGACATAAGTCCACTTACAAAAGACAAGTCCCCACAGGATTCCAACCATTATTATTAATTACTGCTGCTGTTACTATTATTCCCTATCAATGAAGAGTTAAAAGGAAAAATTAGCACATGCTTCCACTAACCTCACTTCATGTCACCTGTTGCTTTGTTTCTGCTCACATTCTTTTCTGTTCAAACTCAACATCTCCCCATCAATAGCTTGTCTTTGTTATTTTCTTTTGACTGTATCATTCTATTGATGCCAAGACATCTGCTTTTGCCTTTAAAAAAAATGAATTGAAAGCAAATTCTTTAAGGATTGCATTCCTTGGCTACCAATGGAAAAAGCAGCAAGTTCTGGCCAGTTGACCAGGCAAGGATAGAAGACCCAAGTTTATGGAATTTGTTTTTTGACTTGGCTGGTCTCACCTCCTGCCTGTTAAAAGGGTCTGATGGTTAGAGAATAGGAACAGAAATAGTCCATCTTTAATTGTTGAGTTGGAAATGGTTTGCAAGGTTTGTTCTTCTCTACAGAGAACAGTCCTTTATGTTAAGGGCTGTTGAAGGACAGTCCTCTGCTTGAAGGTATTCTCTGAAAGGATGGGTATCATATCTCCAAACATTGCAGAGAGAGAAACTGGGACAACTATGACCAAGCAACATTAGAGTGTGGTCAAGATGGCAGAAGATATTAATATGGAAGAATACGCAAGCTGAGGGAGGCTGCAGCAGTTTGTATTTGCCTGAACCCATTGGGAAGGGCGAGATCCCACCTTCTCCTCTTCCCCCTACTGAGTTAATTGAGTGTGGACTACTTTTCCTCTTTGAATTTAATTTGCAGCAATTGAAATAAGTTGAGGATAAGAAGGAAAGTGGGAGGAGAAGAAAGAAACTGGAACATTGTAAAAGTAGTTTAAATAGTGGGATGATGGGGGATTAATTTGGATTATTCCTGCCAAATCAAGACTGCTGGAGAATATGGACTTGATAGCAAATAAAGACAGCAAAGCAACATATGATTAATATAACAACAAACATACTTTTTCACTGTTAACATTAAGATCCCAAGCAGCAAGGCCTACATGAGATAGAGTGGTGAGAGCTACTCATGTTCAAGCAAATATGATTTCGATTCCTGTCCAGAAATGAGATCCCTGATGCTCAACATAGAAAGGGTGAAATTCTGCAGAGGGAGGATGGTATGCAAGGTCTTCCACCCTACATGTTTATTTACTGCTCTGTTTAGGATTGACTGTCTGAATAGAGCTATTATCTGATCATTGGGGGGGGAAGATTTATACCCCTTTTCAATCCCATTACCAGCCTTAAATGAGTTTTGTTTTTACTAACTTACTATCACATTATTACAAATTATTCTTGTGATTTGTGACTCACAGTAGAATTTTCTTTTGCATAAAAATACCTGGCTACTTACACCAACATGCCTAATCTCAATATTTCTGTATTTCAAACCTTTCATCTGTAATTAGAGTGGATAAAAATCAGCCATGCTTGTACTTTGGAATTAAATAAAGAAAGGTGACAATGTTAACTACTGGAAATGAGAAGAACTGCTGCTAGAAGAACTCCATGCAGGTACCTCTGTTTTATCTGTGAAAAAAATGGCCTGCTTCCTCCAAACAAAAGCTTTGGACAAAAGGTCACTGTGTTCTTTTTCACATAGACGCATGCAAAACAAATGGTTGGAATATTCCTCTTCAATCCTCCTGGAAAGCATGAAAGCATACTAGACAGCAGCAAAGTCCATGTAGATTAATATGGCATTTGGAGGCAGGACAGCCAACAAAAAGACAAATGTAGGGAAAGTCCATAAGCTTGCAAATTCATTGCCAGAGGCAATGAAGAGAGAAGGATGACATCATCTCATTGCATTTCCTCTTGAATCATCTTTAACACACGTACAAACACATGGTGTGTGTGGGGGGTGCGATTGCAGCAGAGAAGAGCTTAATGACCGCATCTCATTTCATCTTTTGTTCAGATTCAGAGTTCACTTTTGTTTTGCATCAGTGTAGGTGACGTAGATGACAATGTAGGCGTCATCATAGGTTGAGGATCTTGAAAGAAATGAGGACATCCAGTTTCAAAAGCTGGCTCTTACTGCTTGGATTCCTCTCCCTGCCTTCCCGAAGAGAACCTATGTTAGGATTGTGTAGCGTAAGCTCCCCGTTTGGTACCCCACACTGATAGTGCTACGCAACCCTTGTACTGAATGGGAACACCTCACAATGGGCTGCTCAACTGAGAGTGCAACTGAAGGCCCAACTAGCTATTCCTCTGTACCACTTGCACAATTTTGCTTCTGCAGTCTTAACCTGAATATAGATGTTCCTAACTAGGCAAAAAAGGCCCAACTGCTTCTCTAGGGGAAACCACACCTGTGCAAAATACCAACAGGGTTCCAGCCATTATTTTCATCTATGTTTGGTGCAAAGCCCTTGTTGCTCTGCTTTGACTATAGCCTTCCTCTATCAGGTGCACTTTAGTTGTTTTGGTCTCCAAACCCCATCATCCCTAGACAAGATGGCCAAAGGATGTTGATGGTTGCAGTCCAAAACATTTGAAAGGCACCAGGTTGTGGAAGGGAGCCTTAGCATCACTCTAATTTAAATGAAGGCATATCATTGCCTGCTTTTACTCCTTCCTCTGTTTCTATCCACCTCCTCTTTTTCCTGTGCACTTTGTTATTGATTCTAAACTCCTTGGGGCAGAGGCTGGATTTCTAGTCCTATGTAAAACAGCATGGCCAGTGAAATGTCTAGTATCACCATCCATGGAAAGAAAAGAACCAAAGTGAGGGTATGCGTTACTCCTGTTTCTGAAAAGTAATAGATAGCCTGTGCTTGCCCTACAAGTTGGTCAGATTGAAGAGGAGATGGAGGCCTCCATCCAACATCCTCTCAGCCTAGTGTAAATACCTACATGAATACGTACACTAAGCCATATATCCTTGCCCACCATTCTTCTACCCCATTGCCTGTGTCTTTTGAGTGCCCCACCAGCTATTGGGATGAATGAAGTTCTACTCTATTTCCAAGATGCCATCTGGTGGTGAGTGGGGGAACAGAGGAAAAGCCCTGTACGTGGTCTGTTGTTGTTGTCCCTGTTATTGTTGTGTACCTTGAAGTCATTTCCAATTTATGGCAACCCTGGGGCAAATCTATCATGAAGTTTTCTGAGGCTGAGAGTATGTGATGTGGCCAAGATCTCCTGGTGGGTTTCCACAGCTCAGTGGAAAATCAAACCCTGGTCTCCAGAGTTGTAGTCCAGTGTTCACACCACTAAACCACTCTGGCTTTAAGGATCATTTTTTAAAATTATTTATTTAAAATGTAAGAGTTGTTTAACACATTGTTGCTTCAATGCAACGTCCCTGCCTATTCCACCAATGCTGCATTCATACTCCTTCATGCAATGACTTTGTGTTTTTAATATCTGTTTGTTTGTGTACAAGAAACAATTTTTCATATTGCTGGGAATTGGTTTAGATTTCCTACAAATCAAGAATCCCTCTTCAAACAATGACGGCGCTGGTTAATGTTGTAATTTGCATTCCGATTTCTCTTATGACGGGAATGTGGCAAGGAAGATGCACACAGCAGTCTCTTCAATTGAGCCTTTATTCTGAAACACGCCTGGAAAAAGAACTGTCAAAACAAGCAGCAAGATGATCTGCCACAATATGGCATTGTGTGTTTACATTAAGAGTGTCAAAGTCCCATTCCTATTTCTAAATCCTTTAATTGTGAGAACACGAAGCCATCCTTCGTTCTCTGGAACATACATGTCTATATAATAAACAACACGAATCTGGGAGAAATGGATTTATTTTTGGCAGTGAAGTGATAGGGAGATCAAAAGCGCTCGCTGGCATTAAAATGATTTAGATACATTTGTCATAGGCAGCTGTTATGCTAATCTCATTTATGCAGTTGTCAGCTGATGAGCCAGCTTAGTGGGGGGAGCAAAATCATTATTAGATCCCCATTGTGATAAATGTTATTTATTACTGTCAAATGGTATTAATGTTTGATTCAAAGATGGGAAGTGGGCAGTATGGACATGAAGTTCATCCATTCATGCCCGACGGTAACAAAAGGGAGTTGATGAATCCCGGCCAAACGAACTTCATTTCTGCAGTAAGAAAGAATAATGGATTTAATTTGCATATGTTTTAAAAGGGTAATGAAGTAATATGATGTTTATCTTGGTTGAAGAGTGGTAATTTTTGCTGGCGGGACTCCAGCGACATCGGAGCCATTGTGTAATGTTTACTGTTCACTTGGTGGGGAAAGGGGCTGCTATATTTTTTCCCCCCAAAGCAGCAGGTGCATAAATGGGGCTTGGATAATTTATTCATTAGGCCAAAAAAAGAAAAAAATTAGCATTAGGCCATCTGAGCATCTCCTTTAGGAATGGAAAGGATTATTCAAAATGTTTTAAAAAATAGTCGAAGAACATTTTCCTCAAGTATCAGGAACCCCTGATTAGAAGAATCCTGTAGTGATGGGAATTTTCATAGTTTGGGATCTGTTCTGTGCTAAGTTGGCACATTTTTATGGAGAAAACAACATTTTTGCTGCAAGAATATCGTTTTCGGCACACAGTGTGCAAATTTTTCACAGAATAAATCCCGAGCTGTGAATAGTTTTTGAAAGCTGCATAGTTTATGAAGATGTTTTCCCTGGGACTTTGTTGCTGGTACACCAAACCTTCAACTCTGACTCCAGTTCCTTTCCCCCCCACTACTATCTGACACCTATCTGACATTTTCATCAATGGCAAATGTGTATCCATTCATAATAACAAATTTATTGTAATAAAATGGTAGCCACAAGACATTTCATCACCACCATGTGAATCATCAGGCTACTTAGACTGAGAGAACATAAAATATATTGATTCGACTAGGTATAAAATATAGGCATAAAATGATATATTTACCATATATTGTTATCATGCTTTTTTGGAAGCTAGATTCAGAGTCAGTACATTTCGACTGACTGCAACTCTATCTCCACCCCAAACTGCTGCTCACTGACTCTGATTCCATGGCTCCAACTCCAGCTTCATTCGAAATCACTTCAAACTCCATGACTCTGACTCTACAGCCCAGTTTCTCACACGGGAAGAATGAAATTAGCAAAGAATTCTATTCTTGGATTCTACTCATGCTCTTTCGCAATAAACACATTTCTTTTTGTCGTGTGCATTCAAGTCATTTCCAAGGGCAGTCTTAAGACAAACCTATCATGGGTTTTCTCTGCAATATTTATTCAAAGGAGGTTTGCATCACTTTCCTCTGAGGCTGTGACTAGCCCAAAGTCACCAAATGGATTTCCACTGGATCTTCAGAGTCATTGACCAATGCTCAAACCACTCAACCATTGTCCAATGCTCAAACCACCACACTGGGTCTCTTTTTCTTTGCTGTCTGCAGCCTTGCTCTGTACACTATAGATTTCCCTATATTCGTTTGTGGCTTGACAGTTAAAAGACACACAGCACCCAATCCATCACTCAGGAACTGTCTGAATCTTCCATCCTTCTGATTTTTGACTTTTGTCCTACATCAAAATGCTTGAATCTGTAGAGTGAATACCTGCTCTCCCTGACAGGTGGAGAGAAGTTCAGAGAGTTGCTAAGTGGGGGCTACAGATGTCGCTAAAGAAATATTTTAGCAAATGAGAAGAGCAGATAGATTGAAAGTGATCACAAAATGTTCTACAACTGGAATCCTGTTAGTGTCGTGTACCTGTGTTAAGTTCTCTGGCACAGACAGTTGTATTTTTTTGACAACTGTGTAATGCACTTATTTAGCTCACGGTTGCATAGGCAGAATTCTGCTGGCAAAACAATTTCACTTGGGTCTAAATCCTATTATTAGTCTCACCTTGAGCAGACCCACTGAATCAGTTGGGTTCATGTACGTGTTGACTCATCATTCAACAACTGATTCAAAGGATCTGCTCTGATTAGTGCTAACTCAAATGATTCCAGGGATGTAGTTGCACATTCTTCTGATGATGAGTAAGTAGCCTTTGGTGCATCACTTTATTTATTGTGATTGGCACAATTACTACTGTGCATCTGCCATTGGTCAAGAAGCAGCTGAACTAGCAGACTCACAGACAGTTGCACAGTGCTGTATTGGTGCAGATTTACACTTTATCCTCTGTCATCTTACTTTTTCATCTGTTCTTAAAATGTCCCAGTTTCTCTTTCCTCCTCTCACTTTCCTCCATACCTTTGTTGCAAACTGAGTTCAAAGTGAAAAATTAGTTTGTACTCAGCAGGGGACGAAGAAAGAAGGGGGGATCTTATCCTTCCCAGAAGGCTCATGAGAAAGCAAAGTGCTGCTGCCTCTCTTAGCTTGTGTGCTTTTTCCTCATTAATTACTTTTGTCATCTCAACCACACTCCGATGTTGCTTGGCTCCATTTGTCCCAGTTTCCATCTGTGGCATGTTGGAGGATATGCCAAATGGCCATGGGGAGCAGGAGGAGAAAGACAGAATCTATAGGCAGGGCATTGTTGTGTGAAGGAGATATTGGCTGCCTCCTTCTGAAATTACCACTGTATGCAGGCATAATTTGACAATATGCCTACATATGTCACTAAGAGGACTTCAGTCATTATTCTAAGTTCATATCTGCAAATATATTTGGCACATGAACAGTTACACAAATTGAAGTCCTCTTGGACATCTGTTTTTGGTGATCTATTCCCTCTTCCAGGGGTGGTGTCTAGGTGGTCACCTCACTGTTTGTGGTCCTAGAAGTCTTTCCCAAATTTTCTGTACATGAAAAGCTTTGATTTTTGCCTGAGACCAGGAGCTGGTGCTTCCAGTACCAAAGTGGAAGGAACATTGATGAAACTGGAATGGGGGCTGAGCCAAATATTCTATACACCCTCCTTCTCGGCTTCTGATTCAATGATTCCAACAGTGTCAAAAACACTTCTTATTCGGTTTTTAAAATCTGACTAAGAATGTCACACATCTAGTCTGTCTCTGATCAATCCCTTCCTTTTATTCCACTTCTCAGGTATTTTGCACGAGGGGATACATGAGTCTTGATAGATTTGATGGGAGAGTTTTTTACAAAAGGAAAATCATATATATTTTCCAGTCCATTTTCTTATCCTCATCCCCAAGGCAGCACTATCTTCTTCCTTATTAGAGGTAGTTTTGTCTCTATTTCCCTTTGAACTGTATTGTTCTGAGCTGTCTCCATTTGTTGTGATAGAAATCACTTTGGTACGGGTAGATGAGATAAGAGTGGGTCTTTGAGTTTTGAGGCTTGCTTGTCAAATGGTGTGATATATTCCATGACTACTGTCTTCTGGAGAGTGTGGGATTGTTATGACATGTATAATATAGTGGAGGGAACTGCTTTGAAGCCTTTGAAATTTATCACTCTCAAATGTTGGCATATTGAGTCACCAGCTTATCAGAGACATTGAAGAGAGCTGAAATTGTCTTCAGCTTAGTCATAACTAGGTTGACTAGTAAATTCTGATAACAAGGATTATCTCCAGAAATGGGATCGAAAAGTCAATAACAACTATGTATTTCTGTCCATCCTCCTCTGCCACAGAAAAATGGATTAATTTCCTTCCCCCCATCACCCCATTATCTTCTTTTAAAACTTTGATGCCAGTGTTTCATCTTCATTCCTTTTTTCAGTAAGGAGCTGACATTCAGGAAAATGCTTGTTAAATGTGAATTGAAACCTAGCTGCTTGCACTAACATTGGTGTTTGCCGGAATGACCCAAGCATTTTGCTCTGCCAGGTAAAGAACAAGATGGTGGCTTCCTCCATTCCGTGTACTGAATTGGACTGGTCTGGAAGCTGAACCTTACTTCTACATTAGTAATGGCACAGGGAGAGCCAGCGAGGTATAGTGCTTTGAACACTGGACTATAAACCTGGAGACCAGGGTTTGATTCCCCACTCAGCCATGGAAAGTCACTGGGTGTCCTATCTCAGTCAGAGTGGCTCAGCTGATAACTAAAAAAAACCAAACAAACTGAATAAATCTTGGATCATTACTTACTTTGAGGCAGTAAGTACAAAGTTATAAATAAAATCCAACAGAATTCTAAAGCAAAGTGAGTCCAAAATCAGTCAGGGTAATCCAGAGTCAGGCACGGAGTTCAGCAAGATATCCAGCAGGTTTCATGTCCCAGGCAGACCAGACAGACTAGGCAGTCAATAAACAAGCAGCAGAGCAGAGCTTACCCACAAAGGCAAGAGCAGTGACAGTCCTAACAAAGCTCAAGTTTCAAAGTTCCAAAGCAAATAGATTTACAAAGCAAATCTGAGTCGTCATCAAACAAGCAAAGGTCAAAGATAGTCAGGTGTCCAGAGACCATAGCACAGGGCTTCAACCACCAAAAAAGATCAGTTGCTGACCCTGAAAGGGAAGGACCAGCTGGCTGCCTTTTGTCTTACTAATGATGTTGCCACAGGTGTTCCTTCATTAGGGCTTGATAGTTATTTAAATGAACTGAGCAGCAATGTCCCTCTTTCTGGCATTGTCTCTCAGGCACAGTAAGAGTCTGTGTTGCCTCATCTTCTGATATTTGTTCCCCCTGCTCAGGCCCCTACTGTTGTTTGTTATCTTCCACTGAGCAAGCTTCTGGGGAAACTTCTGCCTCAGATTCAGAATCCTTCTCCTCACTGTCAGGGTCTCCAAGGCAGGGCATGACAGCAGGGTGGAAAGTCAGATAAGCTCTGACGTCTCCTGGAGGGGAAAGGCAGCAACTATATAGGTCAGAAGCCTAACACAGCTGTTGCCTGATCAATTGTTGGCAGTTACATATTCTCTGGGATTAGTGTAGGCTCTCTTTTTCTTGTCTATAGAGCTGGCACCACCTCCTGGTCTGTTTGTGGCACTGTAACCTCTTCCTGTACAGGAGGTCCTGGCATGCCCTCTGTTTCAAACTGAGTCAGAGTCCATGTTCTGGAAGCAGGACATGACACTGCATAACTATGGGCATGTCATACACTCTCAGCCCCGTGACAGGTGAACCATAGGGTTGCCATAAGTTAGTTGAAAATGACTTGAAGGCACACAGCAACAGCAATATTATTTATATGTTTTGCTTTCCTTTTTTAAATGGTTATGCTTCAAAATGTTATTTTTATTTTTAGTTTATTCATTTATTCATAATTTTATTCATGATTAATTTTATTCACATTGGAGAATATTTTGGATCTATCATTTTATAGGAAGTGAAAGGAACATACGTTCAGCTTACTCACACTTTAAAGTAAAGTGACCTTTACCTCATTGTCATCGGGTTGTTAATTTTTTGACAGCAACCTCTGTATTTTTGGAAACTCATCATTATTCACATTTTAGAACAGCAGGCATGACAATATGTTTCTAAAATGACATATAATGTGGTGGGGTGTTTGTTTACAAACAGAAGGTGTATTTCTATACTTTTGAATGTGTTGGGCATACATAGGTGTGACCAAACATCTGGATAAGGCAGCTGGAATTGAGAAGGTCAGTTTCTAGCAATCATGAGAGGGAATTCCTTCATAGAGTAGATCCTCCTTGTTTTCACTCTGTCTTATTCGTGATTGTCTGCTATGTGGCCTGTGGACTTGTAACCCTTTTCTTCCAATCTCCAGGGATTTCTGGATGAAATGGATTATCTAGATCCATTTCAATCTGGTTTCAAGCCTAGCAATGGGACTGAGGCATTTCCACGCTACACTGTTATGGTACTATTATTCCACTTTCAACATCCTGTGGAGTTCTGGGATTTGTAGTTTACTGAGGCCCAAGAGCTCTCTGGCTGAAGATTCTTAATTCCCTTCTCTAAACTGCAAATCTCAGGATTCCATAGGATGCTAAAAGTGGTATAACAGCCCTATAACAGTGTAGTGCAGAAATGGTCTGAGACTGTTTTGGTCCCCTTGGTGGATGACCTATGCCAGGGACTAGGAAAAGAGTGTGTCCCTGTTGGTTCTGCCGGACTTCTCAGCAGCCTTTGACACCATCAACCATGGTATCCTTCTGGGTCTCCTTGGAGGGATGGAACTTGGGGGAAACCTTGAGTATTTCTTTGCAAGATTTGTTCAAAGGGGTTTTGCCTTTTTCTGAGGCGGAGAGAGTGTGACTTGCCCATTGGGCTTCCATGGCTGAGTAGGGATTTGACCCTAGTCTCCAGAGTTGTAGTCCATTATTCAAACCATTATGTCATACTGGCTTTTCATATATATGTTATAGACATAAATAATAAATGTATAACACATAGCTGGAAAAGATGCCAAAGAGAGCAACCCAGAACGATTGGAGTGCCTTTTCTAGAAAGCATTTTGGGTTTTGCTTTAATCTGGGAGAGGGGAAGAGTCTTAAAAGATGAAAATAGTGGAGGCTTATAAAAATAGGCAAGGTGTGGGCTTTTTTCCCTCCTTTCTGTCTCTTTTATAGACTTGGAACTCAAAGTCATCGAATGAAATTGATTTGGCAGGAGATTCAGGATGGGCAGAAGAAAATATTTCTTCAAACCACACATAATGGACTTATCAAACTGACTGCTGACAGATGTGGTGATTGGCAACTGGCTTAGATGGCTCTGAAAAGGGATCAGCTGCTATTAGCCATGGTGGCTCAATGGAACATCTGCGTTCAAAGTCAGCATACTTCTGAAAACCAGACGTTCTCCTGCCCAGCTTGATGGTTTTCCAGAAGATTTGAGTGAGCCACTGTGGCAAACAAGAATGCTGGATTATATGGCACTAATGCTGGGATGGAAAAGAAATATACATTAATGGAATTTTCCTACAAATTCATGCAAATCATGGGCCAGAATCCAGCTGGCATCTTATGCATGCAGTTGGATAGATCTGTCTGATATTACGTTCAATTCAAAGCTGGGTAAGCAGAGTTGTGCATGTGATGCCATTGTACACAAGGGCATTGGGTTGTACATTTACCATCTTGCTTAGTCGTGCAGCGTTACCATCAAGGGTTGCATAATACAATTAACATGTAACTCAGCATGGGGAGATGTATGCTGCACAATCCCAATGTGGGATCTTGGCCACTGTCCACAAGACGGCTAAATTACCCATGCATCTACCTTCCAGTTTCTCATCATTGGGATGAAACTGTAAGTATAAAAATCTTCCATCTTTCCAAATTATCCTTAAGTAAATACAGATTACAAAGTGAGCATCTTTACAAAATGTTCCAAACATCAGAAAACAAAACAAAACACGTGCAATCCTTTTTGTCTGCTGACTGCATTACTTGCTGGGGTTCCGTGTGTGCTCACATGCACATCTCTCCAGTGATGTATTTAAGTCTTTTACTCCCAGTCTCAAGTCAAGTCTCAAATCTCTACTTTCAAGTCTCAAGTCAAGTCTCAAATCTCTACTTTCAAGTCTCAAGTCAAGTCTCAAGTCCTTGAAGATACTTTCAAGTCAAATCTCAAGTCTGGGAGCCAACTTTAAATGCCAACCTATATTCCAGAATTTCTGGACAGGGTTGAATAAAGTCAGTTTTAACAATTTAAGCAGAGTTGGCCCTCCACATTTGTGATTTTGCCATCTACAGCTTCAGAGGTGAGGAATAATATCCTTCTTACTCCCCTTTCTGGAAGCTGGAGGCTTTTGTGTCAATGTGCGTAAAAGAGTCTGCAGCTGCGGAAGAGGGGAATAGGATCCTTCTTATTTCCCATTTCCAAAGCTGGAGGATTTTTCAGAAGTAGGGAATAGGATCCTTCTTATTCCCCATTACTGTAGCTTCAAAAGCTGTAAAAGGAAGGATCCTTCCTCCTCAAGCCCACTGCCTAACACACTTGCTGCTCTCTGAGGAACATGCCCTATGCTTTGGGGAAAAGTCTTGCTTTCTGTTTTTAGGAAAAGTTTCAGAAGGCTCCTCCAATATGCAGCTGGGACAGGCTGCTAAGCAGACCTCAAGCCCATTGCCTAACCTGTTTTCTTTTCCCCTCTGAGAAATGTGCCCACACTTTCAGCTTGAGATGGATTGTCCTGTGACCAGTAGGCAAAAAGAGATGGAAGCATTGTTCAAAGTAGTAAGGTTTCTGGATGAATGTGTTATGTTATTGAATCAAGGACATTAAGTCAGTCACTAAAAAATATGCAAGTCTCGATGAGTCAGTGCATCTTTGCTGCCAAGTCAAGTCCAAGTAGAGTCATTGAGGTGACAAGTCCAACTTGAGTCCAAGTCAGTCAACTGGAGTCTACATCACTGCATCTCTCTCTCTGACACACACACACACACACACACACACACACTTTTCCAAAAATACCCAGCTGATGGTACATGGCCACTTTTTAAAACCCCAGCCCAGGGTCATACTCTTCTCCTTAATATTTTGTAGGATTTGGGGAGGCAGTTCTTGATCAAGCCCTTTCTCTGATGATCTCTGCTAAGCTTAGAAGCTTTCCATCCCCACCCCCTCGCCATCCATGTTGAATTTCAGATGCCATCACATTTCTTAAGATGTCAGCCTGAGATCCTGCTCTCTTTGTCATTCACAATTTTATTGCTGCCCTGTTTCTGGTCTTTACTGGCCCCATTCATCAGTTTTGTTTCCTCAGCAGATTTCTGCTTCATAAATATTTCATGTGTTGAGTCACTGGTATATGGAATGAATGGAAATGGGCCTCAGCGAGAACTCTCAGCAGTTGATTCAGTTTTCAGAGACATGGTTCACTCAGAGCCTGGAAGCCATGAGCTATCAAAAAAAAAAAAAAATTACTTGTAATGAATTCCTTTTTCTAAAAACAAAGGTATATCCTAGTTATATTAGAGCTTAACTGGGAATAACCTTACTCCTTTTGTTTTGTAGTTACTTTATACAGCTACTAACTTGGCCTCACTACATTGGGTGCATGTGCCTCTAGGTCACCTGTTGACTTATGATGACCCCATGAATTTCATTGGGTTTTCTTAGGCAAGGAATACTCAGCAGGGATTTTGCCCAGTTCCTTCCTCTGCAATATAGCCCACAGCATCTGGTGTTCATTGGTGGTCTCCCATCCAAGGACTAACCATGGCTGATCCTGCTTAGCTTCAAAGATCAGATGGGCTCTGGTGACTTTAGGATATTTAGGTGAAAACTACATGGTTCAAGTGCTGGTTAAATCATCACCACCACCCCTAGACACAACCAATCTCATCTGACTTCAGGCACTAGATAGAGTCGGTTAATACTTGGATTGTAGACAACCAGGGAACAACAAGAATTTATTGTTATTGTTACCAGAAGAGTCTTCTCAGTGGCTGTTCCCACTCTCCGGAATTCCCTTCCATGGGAGGCCAGCCTGGTCTCCTCCCTGCTCTTCTTATACTGGCAGGCAAAAAAACCTTTCTGTTTAAGCAGGCTTCTAATGTGCAAAAATTGCTCACAGAGAAGCTTCTAAGGGGAGGGTGCTTTATTTTTTAAAGTTCTTATAAATATAAATATTGTTCTTGTTGTTGCATTTACATGACACTTTTTTTCCTGGAGTGGGACCCAAGGCAGCTCATTGAGCAATAAAACAACATTAGCTGAAAACATAATGAAATCAAAAGGCAATTAAAAGATTGCCGTTCTTTAAAATCATAAATTAAACCAAGTGGAATCATTAAGACACATAAGTTAAAACTAGAATAGCCCACCATAAGATGTCTCCTTGCAAGTAATTATTTATTAAAAGCCTGCTTGAACAAGAAGGTCTTCGCGTGCTGGTGGAAGGGGAGCAGGGAGAGGGTCAGCCCAGCCCCTTGTGGAAGGGAGTTCCACAAGTACGGGGCAGCCACTGAGAACAGTTTCTTTTTTTTTTTATTTATTTATTTATTTATTTATTTATCTATTTATTTATTTTATTTGTATCTCGCCTCTCCATATGGATCGAAGCAGCGAACAGCTTACAAATAGCATGTATTTCGAAACATTTCTATACATGCCCCCAACAAGCTGGGTACTCATTTTACCGACCTGCGAAAGGATGGAAGGCTGAGTCAACCTTGGAGCTGGGCAGGATCGAACTCCCATGTCCTCACCAAACAGACCTGTGGATGTGGGACTGAGAGCGATTTATCAATGCACAACAGATTGGAGCCATAATGATAAAACGATCTATTATATGTGTCCTCCGTGCAGATATCATTTTAGACCATTTTCCATATTGACAGAGAGATCAGCGGAGAAGGCAACTGGATTGCTAATTTCTGCTAGTTTCATTGAACATTTCAGAGCAACACGATCAGTCCTTAAGCTGGACTTTTCTAAATTTTGGTGGGTTTGCTTGAGGTCTCCTTAGCATGATGCCCTTTGCCCCTAACCCATTCCGCTATTACTGTGCTATTTCATATCCAATGTAGCTTTCAAAATGCCCCAAATATTCATCTGGATGGCTCTTAATACTTATTGTTACTGTGCCTAAATACTCTTCCATGGTCATCTCTATTGGTATCCTTTCATCTCCGGTAAGAAAAGCATTCCTGTGTCTATTATGTGGGAGCTGATGTCAGTTCATGGCATCTGCTGTCTCCATTTTCCTTTGTGAGCATTGACTTAAAGAATTCATTTAATATTTTCTGGCAAAGTGTATTTCTTCAGTCAATGAATTATCCTTGTTATCCCTCAGAGGCCTGGCTGTCTCTTTCATTGACCTCTTGTTTTTCATGTGCTGTAATTGGAAATATGCCCTATTCTTTATCTTAACTGCTTCTGCAACCAGCTTTCCACTTTTCAACTCTGCTTTCCTTCTGCATTTTATACTCTCTTTAATTCATTGGGTTCCCTACCTCTCTTTCCCTTTCTGTCCAGGTTGTTTCGGGGGTATATGTTTGAAATTTTCACCTCATTTCTGTTGCACACATGCTGCTTTCTTTCTTTTATTAGCTTGGGTATTTTCTTGTTTACTCATGCCTCTTTTGATCCTTAGTGTATTTATTGCTAGAAGGGATGCATTTTTTTGTGGTGGGGGGGCATACATTAATCTCTTGCTGAGCACTTTCCATTCTCCTTAATGCCCTTTCCTTCAGTACTTCATTTGATTAGATTCCATCCAGCATAACCTCCACTCTTTCAAACCTGGCTTAGCTGAAAAACCAGTGTTTTAATTCTGGCTAGCACATTTTCATTTGAAACTGGCTAATTCTATAGTGTAGCTGGTTGGTTTTCCTCCATGCTGTTGCCTTCATGTCTCTTGAGTAATATTCACCTAATTTATTCTGGAACACTGAAGCCAAGAGTTTCTCCCGCTTGATAGTTATGCAATGAAGTAATTGATCCCATATATTCTTCTGCATCGGACACAATCGAGAGCTACTGACTTCCAAATTGACTTCCTTTGTTATTGCTTGCAGTAATACACCCATTGCATTATACATTACAAATAACATGTATTTCTATACCGCTTATCAGCTAAGTGCTCTCTAAGCGGTTTACAATGGGTTTTAGCTAATTGCCCCCAACAAGCTGGGTACTCATTTTACCGACCTGTGGAAGGATGGAAGGCTGAGTCAACCTTGGAGCCCGGCAGGATTGAACTCACAACCTTGTGGTTGCAGTATTGGCATTTAACCACTGTACCACCGGGGCTTATGGGTTCTTATGCCCTCTAGTATATGGAGGTGAGGATATTGGAGCCCTTTCATACAACATAATTATAGCACTGTATTCCAGTTTCCTTGCCATGGCAACTTCCCATGGATTCTTGGGATTTGGAGTTTAGGAATGATGGTTTAGATTAATTCTCAGCCAGAGAGTTCTCATGCCTCACCAAACAACCAATCCCAAGATTTCATAGGATGCAACCATCACAGTTATGGTGGAATCATGGTATTATAACCGTGTAGTGTTCAATCAGGCTATCAAAAAAACAGTGGCGGAGCTTGGAGTGTGTGGAGGGGGGCAGGAGGGGGGGCCATGATGCATGGAGGCATGACTGCAGTGCATGAGGGCATGGCCATGGTGCACGGGGGCATGGCCAGAGCATGCGGGGGCATGGCTATGAGCCAGGACACCCCAAAAACATTGCCGCCAACGGTGAAGCATCCCCCTTTGCCCACCCCGTTCCTACATGACTGGCAAAAAATTTAGCATTTAAATGCATATCCATCTAAAAAGAAAAGCAACTCATATAATTAATATTGTTGTTGTGTGCCTTCAAGTTGTTTCTTACATATGGTGGCCCTAAGTTGAACCTATGATGGGATTTTCTGGGGCTCAGAGTGTGTGACACACTCAAGGTTACCCAGTGGGTTTCCATGTCTCAGTGGGGAATCGAACCCTGGCCTCACAGGTTGTAGTCCAATGTTCAAATCACTACATTATGCTGGCTCTGGTTTTGATCTACAACACCCTAAGAGTCCAGGATATCAGAAAAACCACCTCCTTCTGTATGAGCCCGCTCAAAATTTGCAATGGAGACCCTATTGCTTGTCTCAACACCTCATAAGCTTAGGCTGATATGTACATGTACTTTCTCTGTAGCACTACCTCAACTGTGGAACTCCCTGCTAAAGGAAGTTAGGTTGATTCTCCCTGTTTTGAGTTTCCAATGAGCAGCTAACACAGTGCTAGTCCACACGGCCTTTGATATTTGAAACAGCTCCATTTTTAATCATTCATATTAAAGTTGTATTTAACAATTGTTTTTAAACTGTTTATAAAGGTTTTCAAAGAGCATTTAAATGTGGTTTTACTCATTGTTAAAAAAAATCTCTGTTATGTTTTTTAAATGATTCTATTTGTTGTGCATCGCCCTGGGAAAACTTGCAGAGTAAGATGTGATATATCAATACTGTTAAACAAACAAACAAACAAACAACACCCTCCTCTTTGTTTGCTGTCAAAATCCTTACTGGGGGGGGGAATAACTGTCTTTTGGGGAAAAGAAGAACAAATAATGCTCTAGGGGTTATTGTTCCAATTTCTGCAGTTGCAACTTTAACTGTATTTCAGTATGCTAAGGTGAATGTCAAGAAATGGAGAAGCATGGCTTATTTTGCTGTCTAGGGGGAAAGATATTGACTTTGCATTTCACAGCCTGAATACAGCTATCTCGATACGTTTTAGGGACCCAGGCTAGACAAAATTTATATTATATGGCTTAGGCTGTGTAAAATAAACTATATGCAGAGTATGAAGTACAACCAAGAGAACTCTGGCTCTTCACCAGTTTGCTGTCCTCTGGAAAACATTTCCCTGGCTTGCTGCAGGTTTGTTTTAATGGGTTTCTGATGCCGTTGTGAGGGGAAAGTCTTCCAGGGTTGAAAAATAAAATAAAATAAAATAAAAATAAAAAATGATTTGTGCATGACAGGAGGACACATTCTGTGTCAGCCGGAGGTCAGACTGTAAATTCTGGTGGCTGAATTTTGTGCTTAAAGAGTGGTTTGCATTTATGAATCCTGACTTGTATGTCTCTGTTATTCAAAGACAGGGTGGGTAGCCATCCACCGGGACTTTAGCTTGGGGTTTTGCTGCACGAAGAATGGGCTATGAGGCTCCCCCACAACTACATGGTACCACGACAATTTCTGCATTTCTTCTTGTAGTGTTTACTATGCTATATGAATATCTTCTCACAAACTGTTCTATCCCATCCATGTAACAGTGACCAAGACATTGCCGTTTTTGTTGTTGTGTGCCTTCAAGTCATTTCTGACTTACGGAGACCCTAAGGTGAACCTATCATGGGGTTTTCTGGGTCTGAGAGTGGACCCAAAGCCACTTAGTGAGTTTCCATGGCTGAGCGGGGTCATAGTCAAACCACTACACCATGCTGGGTTTAGCCATTGCTATAGCATAGCCTTCTGTCCTGGGCTTGGGAGCTCACCAAGGTTCTTCAGCTAGTTGACGGCAGCTCCGCAAAACAACCTCGGGGCTGAAGTAAACTCAACCAAAACACAACAACAGTCCAGAAAGGGAATAGTCCAAAAACCAAACCGATAATCCAAGTGAAGTGTCTAGGTCCAAAGCACACAGGTAGAGGCTGCAAGAATCACCATGACTGTCACCACCAACAGCATCACTAGTTCCCACCAACCTTCTGCTGTTGAGGCCTCGGATTATATAGCCTCAGCATCCAGGCCAGCTGTGTACTGATTAATGAGTCCTTGCCATAAAAGCACAGCCCAAGGCCTGAGCAATCTCTTTGTCTTCTGCACTGGCTGCCATTAAGTACTGCCTTTTCATGTTTCTGGGATGTGGCTGCTGGGAAGGGATCTGTCTGGATCCTGGAAGTCTTGGTCCTGGGGAAAGGGCATGACACCTCCAACATTTCATAGATGAAAACCACAGCTAAGCAACACCAATGTGGTTGAGATGGGGACAGTTACTAACAAGGAAGAATGCACAAGCTGAGAGAGGCTGCTGCAGTTTGCTTTTGCCTGAGCTGATTGGGAAGGGCAAAATGCCACCCACTCCCCTCCTCTCTCCTTGCTGAGTTAAATTGGGCACAAACTGCTTTTGCACTTCCAACTCAGTTTGCAGTAATGGAAGTAAGCTGAGGACAAAGAGGGAGAGTGGGAGGAGAAGAGAAGAAGTGGGACATTGTAAAAGCAGTTGGAAAAGTGGGAGGAGAGAGGATTAATTGGGGTTATTCCTACCGTATTGGAACAGCTAGAGGATGCGAAGTATTTGCAATTGCCCAGGTGTGGCGAATACGTATCCTCTAGATATTGTGCTTTTCCACTCAAGCATTGACCAGAGGCAAAACCAATTATCTGCAATGAGATTTTATTTGTTCACTTGCTTTGCTTTCAGTCCATGCATTGGGCTTCCAAAAGTATTTGGAAGCCAACAGAGAATGGGGAGAAAAGGGAGAGGGGGGCAGAAAAAGACAGAAAGAAGAGGAAAAGAATGCAAGAAACACTTCTCTCAATTTTTCCTTTTGTCCTCAAGGTTACTTCAATTGTTACAAACTGAGTTTGAAATGCAAAAGCAGTTTGCACTCAATTAACTCATGAGAAGGCAAGGAATGCATGGGGGCAGAATCTTGCTCTTCCCAGTAGACTCTGGCCAAAGCATACTGCTGCAGTCTCTCCTACCTTGTGGGTCTCTCCTCTTTAATTATGGTTCCCCTCTTGGCTATCCTCCGATGTTGTTTGGCCACACGTGCCCCAGTTTTCATCTGTGAAATTTTGGTGACTATGAAATGTTATTTAACTGTTTTCATTGAATTGTGCCCTGAGATCTCATGAAAGAAGGAGGGATAGAAATATTTTAATAAATAAGCAACACAAGAAAAAAAAATAACACACATCCTCAGTGGACAGCATAATCTCTCCTGCACCACAGTAGTTTAATGCGTGGAATATACGCATGTACTGACTCCATCTGCTCTAGTGAAAGTGGAAAGAAAACTCTTCTAATATTGTTTTTAAAATGAAAGAATGAACACACCTGAGAGGCAACTCATACTGGATACAGTTACTGTATAAGACTGTGCTTTAGGCCCTACTGTTTTCATTTTCAGCCTCTCCAAGGAATTGCAAGAGAACTGGATTCTCTAATAAACAGGTATAGTGGTGCCGCATTATTCCTTTCTCTGTCCTGAACATCCTCTGCTTTCAAGCACACAGAGACCTATATTGTCCTGTCGTTCACCCTATGCAACAGTTCCTAGTGATGTGTTTGATTATCTTTTGTAAGGTGGGAAAAATGGTAATTTCATTTGCCATCTAAAACAAGCTGGAAATAATGGTCTCGAGGAATAACGTTTTAACCCTCGCCTTTATCCACATCCTCCACCAAACGTTTGTTCTTGCTGTTGTAATTGTTATTATTGCCTTTATTTGTATGCTGCCTTTTCCCCAAAATTGGAACTCAAGGTGGCTTACAAACTGAAAGGCAATATTGTTGGAAAGATACAAAAGATCAAAATTAAAATGGATTTAAACTCTCAATAATACTTGAAAACAGACAATTGAATGTGTTAAAAACCCAGTACGATTAAGAACAATACAAACCCAATACAATTAAAAATAATGCAAGATTCCCTTGTGAGCCCTATATGTATAAACCTTTATAGATTTACTTTATAAATTAAGAACCATAGAATCTTAATGCTGGAAGACACCAAAAGGGCCATCTAGTCCAACTCTCTACCATGCAGGAATACAGAACTAAAGAACTCCTGAAAGATATCCATCCAAACTCTGTCTAAACAGAGTTCCAGAGAAGCAGCATTTGCAAGACTTGGGCCATTTCCACACTATGCTTTCATAGTGCTATTATTTCACTTTCAACATCCTATGGGATCCTGGGGTTTGGAGTTTAGAGAGGGACTTACAGGCCATATGGCTTCATGGCACATAATAACAATGGGACAGGTTAGAGTGGCGGCTTTCTTCCAGAGGCAGATTTTTGGGATTTTTTGTCAGTTTTCTGGGAACTATTTATTGGGGAAAGTGCTTTTAATAGCATGCTGCACTGTTTGCATTTCTTGCTTTTTTTAAAAAAAATGGACATGTTCATAAAAAGCCTTGAATTCTATTGGCAGGTTCATTGTATTTAAACGTTTTATATGTTTTTACTGACATAAGCTTTATCAGTATATCATTTTATTTTATTTTACCTTTTTTAGGAAAAACTGTAAACCACTTTGAGTATCAGGGCTGAGAAGAATTAGTTTCAAAAGTAGTTTTAAGGGCCTTAGAGGGAGAGAGGAAGAGTCAGACACAGCTCTATCATGCCTAGGCCCAGTAGCAGATGAAAGGCCATCACTCCATCCCAACTGCAACTGCCCTGACCTTGGAAGGAGAGAAGCCCTGACCTTGGAAAGAGAGAAGAAGAGATAGATGCACCTCCATCATGCCTAGGCCCAGAAGAAAACTGCCATTGTCCTGGCCTTGGAAGAGAAGAAGAGGCAGGCACAGCTCCATCATGTCTAAGACCAGAAAGAGATGAGAAGCCATGCCTCCATCACATATGCCACCTCCCTAATTTTGGAAGGAGAGAAGAAGCAGTATCTGTTGGACTGTATCGCCATCCATTTTTACTTTTGTGTCTTGTCTTCATTAGATTGTAAGCCTGATAGGAGGGAACATTGATGTTCTTTTACTTGTTAAGTGCCATGTACAGAGATGGTGCTAAATAAATTGATAGTTAGATAGCTAGCTAGGTGTGTTTTAATTGGATTGATTGTTTAATGCTTTAAAAACCTTTGTATTACATATTGTTTTGGCTTCTGTCTTTTTAACTCATAATGCAAGCTGCTTTGAATCCCGTTTTCAGAGAAAGATAGTGTATAAATCAGATAAATAAATAGTAATACACACTCCTAATTCCCTCTGCCTTCAAGAGCAGGTGGAAATTCTTCAGCCCTCAGATGTCATTGGACTGCAGCTCCCAGCAGACTAAGCCAGTATAGCCAATGGTGAGGAATGCTGGGAGCTGCAGCTGAACAACATCTGGAGAGCTTCATGACTCTCACCTCTGGCTTGGTCTTGTCCTTTGGAGCCTTTAGTTCAAGATCTCACATGTCTTAATGGTTCTGTTGTGGAGATGAGCAGGGAAGACAGAGCACTGAAGCTGTGTGAACAGTGACATGCCAAGATTGTAACCCAGCTGAGATTTGAAAGCGAGGACTACCTGGCTCACACTCAGTCACGCAACGCATGTAATAGTTTTGAAAGAAGACCAGTCCTCCAAGAAGCCACTTTAATGCAATACCTGTGGAACATCTTGTGCAATTTCAGTTCTCAGTGGGGACTCTATTCTTCCCTGTTTCACTTGGAACACTCTTGGCTCCCCCTTTATCTTCTTTACAAATATAAGCAACATGTTCCTTTTGTGCTGCATCATAGTGTGCAGAGGAAAACAGACAAACAGTCTTTGTGGCTCTTTTCAGCAACACAAAAATAAGGATGTATAAGAAACGGTGTCTTTTTATTATTATTTTTCCCCAAAATGGATCAGTTCCAGCCAGCACTAGAACAAGGTGGAAAAAAATACCTCGCTAATGGGAACACTTGTTCAAGAGATCAAAACATCCCCTCTGCTGGAGTATATATTTGTGGTTGTTTCTTGTGGTCTGAGCCTGTGTGAAATCCAATGTGGTAGAGAGCAATTGCTAACATTTTTTTTAAAAGAAAAGGGTCAAATATCAATTTATTCTTCAAATAAGTGTCTGAGTGTGAGATCTATGCATCTCTTTGCTAATACAAGCGTTTGTGTTTTTACAAAATTGTAATCCTGCAGATAAGAATGAGTACCAGGAATATGTTTTCTAAACTCCACCAAACAAAACAAAACCCAGAAGATTCTTTGCTGAGAAAAGTCTAATTATACAACCGCAATGATGTAAATCCTTTCATTTCTTTTAAAATTCAGGATAGCTTTTATTTTCATTGTGGTTTGTCTTTTAGAGAAGGAGCAGGGATGAAAGAGAACGGACATGCTTAACCATTTATTCACATTAGTACCATTGGTATGTTACCTTTATTTTCTGGGGAAAGCAAAGAACTCTTAAGGTAGTGACATTTTGTAATAAAAGCAACACAGTGGAAAAAGGGGAGGGAATGGGAGTAGTGTGAAAGAAAATTTTCAAAAAGAAATCCAGTTCTTGGATATTTTTACCTTCAAAATGAAGTTGCACAAGAGGTCAGATCGATGCAACAGGACATGTGCATGATGGTTGGTCCAGGTTTTGCTGTCTCATCTCTTTCCCTGTTCCAGCCAGGTGAAATCACGGATGATGGAGACAGATCTGGGAAAGGAGAAGGCAAATAACTGCAGTTTTCTCCATCTGTCCAAAATTCACATTTAAGTTTGCCATCCAAGATAACCTCTGAGGCGCCCCCTAGATTTTCCCATTCGTCTTTACCTAGTCACAGTTGCTAAAAGATTAAGCTTTTTTTTTTTTTTTCAACTGAGAATGTAATATTTGCTTGTGGATGTAAAAGGAAAGTATCTCCATAGAATAAAATTAACTCACTGCAGTTCTGCTCTTAGATACATCTTCAGAGCAGTTGAATGGAGAGGGATAGAGGGTCTCCAGTGTGGTGTTATCTTTCCTTGTGTAATATACAATACAGAGGTGAGCATAGTTAATGGGCAGCAACCACCCCCAAGAACCCCCTTTTGGGGGCCCTGAAACCACCTACCAGTCCCCCAAAGCCCGCTTTTAAAAAAGGGGGCCATTTTCAGGCAATTTGTGCCTTGTAAACCAAATTGAAAACTTCCTAAATACATGACAATATATACAAACACCCAGTCACCCACCCAGAACCATCAACTACCTCTTAATACCTCCATTTTCCTCTGGACTCCCTCTCAAAATGGCAACATAGTCCTGCTGCAAGAAGGAGCAAGTGGGCAGGGTGTGATAAAGTGCTGCTTGTTCAGAACGCTGGCTCACTATAACACGCGGACGTACAGTATACAGAACCAGCATTGGTACAGTGGTTTGAGAGTTGGACAACAACCCTAGAGACTTGAGTTCAGTTCCCCACCCAGCCATGGAAACCCACTGGGTAATCTTGGGCACATCAGACAGTCTCAATCCCAGAAAACCCCATGATAGGTTCACCTCAGGGTTACCATAACTTGGAAACTACTTGAAGGCACACAACAGAATCTTCTCATGAATCAGTGTGGTGTTGTGGCTTGAGAGTTTGATTGCAACCTAGAGACCAGGGTTCGATTCCCCACTCAGGCCCTTTCCTCAACTCACCTTTTCTTGGCGCTGAGGTGCCGTGCGTGTGCGAGAGGCTCTCGTGTCTGGGGTCCTTCGGCTCCGCATGAGCTGCCTGTTCACGCGAGAGTCCCACCTCTTCCTTTCACAGTGCAGCCTGGGACTGAGACAGGAAGCATGATCAGCCTGGCTCCCGAGGCTCCGCACACACGCTAAGTGCATGCGGGGCCCCAGAGTGATGCGCAACCATGCACCATTTTCGGCTTAAAGCTGAAAATGAAAAAGTGCATGAGCAGTGCCTGCCAGGCCCTGGAGCATCACACAAATGTGAGTGCATCGTGTGCAATGCTTGAGGGGCCCTTTCGCATGGAAAATGCCGTGCGAAAAGGGCCCCTGCCATAGAAACCAACTGGATGATCTTGGTACCTCACATACTCTCAGCACCCAAAAAACCCTTGACAGGTTCACCTTAGGGTTGCCATAAGTCAGAAGTGACTTGAAGGCACAGAACAACAACGATAACCACAGTTTTTCCTTAGCTTCCTGACTGGTGTGTCCTCTCTAGCTTCAATGACAGTGCCCCTACTTTGGTAACAATGATCATCAAGAGTTTTAAAGTCCAGTCCTGACCATCTTTATAGAGACTGGACTACTCCTTAAGGAAGCAAACTGAGGATTGTGGTCTAAGGACGTATTCCATGGGGTGGATCTCCTCTAGAAACCCCACTGATAAAAATTTATGACCCTGAGCCAGCCGAGGACTCCTTACCACTGATCTTACACACTGATTTGCTGGCTTAGCAGCTTCCGATAGAATTGTGCCATTAGTTTAGCAATCCACTCTGCAGAGGAATGTTTTATAGTCTTAGCAGGTAATTCAGGCGAAGGATAAATTACAATATAATAGACAGGTGGTTTAGGAATACAGAGTCTACTAGAAAAATTGTAATAACATTTCATGGAGGGATAATGGTTTCCCCCCTATTACTGTAATTTGAAGATACCTAGTGTTACTTTATGGATGGTTGTACAAATTATATCACAGCTGATTAATTATTCTTTTTATAGCTCTCAAATTCAGTTTAAAGTTAAAATGTACCTTGTCAAATAGCTTCCTTTCTTCTGAAACTAGCACGTACTCTGTCATCTCTTACATATAATTTGAGCAGCTGTCGAGGGGAGAGAGGAAAAAAAGAGTCCATCAGATACTGAAACACTCTCAGTGTTAAGGAGGTTGAGGAAGAGCATATCTTATTGTCTACAATAAATATTTTTAAAAAATCTAATTTCCCATACTATTTGGAGATCAAAATAATTCCTTATGGCAAAAAAGCTATCTTAATTTTCCTCTGCCAATGCTGCTTTGTGCAAGAAAAAAACTGTTGGCTGTAAATTTTTTTTAGACCTTTGGCTCCTGTCTTTTATTATGCATATTGAATGAGGGTTACATATAAAGTCAATCCGCTGTTGCACATTTACATAATGATTTGCCTCTTTAAGATGGGCTGTTAAAGCTAAATAATTTTTGAATTTCTCTTGTGAAATGGTCCCTCCTTTATTTAATGTTGAAAACTGAAAAGTGACTCAGAGAGGGAGAGCATGACCTTATTCCTATGTAATTAGGGATGGGTGAAAATTTTGTTTCAGTTCATTTTCTGAACGTAATTCATGCTCATGGTTCAAACTCTGCAAAATTTGAATGCAGGAGAAAGCACAACTGACAAATCTGCCCAACCCCAAGGGATGGAGATAATTTCAATTTTTTAAAATTGGCATTTACTAAAAAAAAGGCAAGGGTGGGACGAAGCAAAAGTGACAGTTTTTCCCATCCAGAAACTGCTTGAATTGCCTCTTGGAACCAGATTCTTCCAGGACTTAACTGCAAGGGGAGAAGAAAGACATGAAACTTTTGGTTAGATCTTGGCTGGAAATTCCAGGAGTCGGAAGTAAAAGACTTTAGCCAACAGTGACTGGTTGCTTCCACATCACTAGGCCTTTCAAAGTGCTGGATCAATTTTGGGGATAAACTTCAACACCTTGGATAACTCCTTTAAAGACTAAGGCCATTTCCGCACTAGCCTGTTAAGAGTGCTATTATTCCTTTGAGGTCCCTCCCTAAACTGCAAGCCCCAGGATTCCATAGAACGTTGAAAGTGGAATAATAGCACTCTAACTAGTCTGGAAACGGCCTAAAACCCAGAGCAGCTTCACTGCTTCAGCCAACATGAAAGCAACCCATTGGTGCTAGTTTGATTGACCTCCACTTGAGAAGATGCATTAAATCAGTTGTCAAATGATAACATTTATAGAAATTCCATTGATTTAACGACTGTACCTTACATGAGGCTACCAATAGGATTCAGGCTACTGATTCCAGTTAATCAGAAGACCAAAGTTCAGAAAAGTCACTTTTGTAAAATCCCCTCCAAATCCCCAATGATCAACTTAAAAACACCCAGGGTTCTAACTGAAAGCAAAACACAACACCAATTTCCATGATCTGTCTGAGACAGGTATTTTCTAAACAACAGGAAGGGAATGGAATAGATGTAAAAATGTGAGCATCAGGTGTGAATAAGTGGAAGGTGTGAGCTTCTTCATTCCCCCCTGCTCTCCACCAGCAATGGAATATCTGTTGGTTGCAGTTATTACAGTGACCTGGTGCGTCGTGAGGCTGCTTGTGAAGGGAGGAAAAGAATGTCATCTTAATGATAAAAAATGATAAAAAAAAATACATATGCAAGCATGAGGTAGAGTTAAGCTTGTATAAACGAAGAATAGGATGCCAGCCACTGTTAGAAAGAGAATATTAAGAGAGGGATTATCAGCTACACACGTTGACCCTTGATCGTATACATTGCAGAACAATGGTATTCAGTTTAAGGGTTGCTTAATGTAGCTACACCAGTAGATATTTACACTACGCTGGAGTGACTTTGAATCTTGCCCATTGACAGAAAGCACAGCAGGATGAGTTGATGAGTTGTGAAGATGCAAACAAACCATTTTAATGTCATTAATTTTTACTCCAAGGCACCAGTGACCACAATTTCCCAATACTGTGCATTTGACATGCATGTGTAAAACCGCATGCACCACTGTTGTGGTCATGACAATTCACTCTGAGACCAACCCTCCAAAAGTTTACTTTTGGACAGGGACTATCATTACACATCTTTTTCTCTAAAAAAAAAGAAAGAAAAAAGAAAAACAAATTACCTTGATGAAGTTAAACAAACAGAATTTACGACTCTGGGGATCGTGCTTCAAATCCCCGTTCGGCCAAGCAAATCCACTAGGTGGCCTTGGGCAAGTCATACGCTCTCAGCCTCAGAGGAAGGCAAAGGCAAACCTCCTCTGCATAAATCTTGCCCAGAAAACCCTGCAGTAGGTTTACCCTGGGGGTCAGCGTAAGTTGGGAACATTGCTACACAGCGTAGCATATAGGATGGGCTGCTTGACCAGACCATCGTAAATTCCATTCTGCGGCATTGGCATTTGGCATGGATTGCACCCCATCCGTTAAGTTTTGCTCAGAGCTCTGTTTGAAGAGCTGGACTGTTCATTTGAGCTGACAGCCAACATGCCAATTTATATTTCATTTTGGCATGAATTAAAACCATCATTGCAAAAACTCTGGGAACTGAAGCCCAGGTTGATTGTGAGGAAACAACTTGCCCTCTTTCGCTGTGCAATGGAACATCAGGCCAACAATCCTGTAAAATCTTAACGTGATTGTTTTGTCATAATCCCTTTTAGATTGACACCGGTAGCTATTTTTTTAACAACGTGCACTTCAACTGTTATTTACTAGATGCTAAAATGGCCTAATCAGTACTGGCAGCGATTTTGGCTATTCCTGGCTTCCTTCTTTATCAGAGAGTTTGGCAGGCCTTTGTGTACATACGCCTCACAATTGCTCTATCTTTCTCTATCTGTCTCATTCTGGATCCTTTTTTTTGTTTTTTGAAAAAAAATGAGACTCAGTTTCTAAATATTTGCTTTTATAACATCAGCCCTCTAGCCCGTAATTGATTAAATGATACCACACCTTTTTTGTTTTGTTTTGCAGCTTCGAACTAATAACTTAAAATAAATAAGATTGTAATTATCAGTTTCCATTTTCCCGTTTATTAAATCATAAGGTTCACACCAAGCAGTCAGGGTTTTTTTTTTGGTATGTGTGTGCGTTATAATAAGGCAATCTCTCCATGATGACAGATGGTGTTTCATTTTGCCGACGCTGTGCTAAAGTGCCATGAGTTGTGATGTGTTTGATTTTATTAGAGATCAGATTTAACACATGCATGCTACATAACTGCAATAGCATTCCCATTTCTCATCTGTGGGAGAAAATGAAACGGTGATGAAATGTAATATACTCACCCTCAGGCAGAACTAGTTGGGCTGGGAATTGCCACATAATAAATCTAATGGATATTGCACTACAGGACTCTAGAAATTTACTGTTATTATGTTCAGAGAAGGAACTTGCTTTTGTAAAACTCTGCTCCTATTTCGTTGGCATCGCTGCAATTTCACATTATTTAACTACTGGGTCCCAACAGTTGGCTGCTTTGAAAAGTAACCTAAACTCTAAGGGACACATCAGTCAAGACGCTCAGGAGAGAAATAATCATAAATGTCTGAACAATAAAGTAAGTGCAATTATAGTCAACTCCCACTAAAAGACGGTCTGCTCCAAGGAGTGTTCCTGTCGGCAGTGTGTTCTCTTAAGAGGGATGTCCAAGTTGCAAGTTAGTGGTTGACGGTACGGAAATACTGGGAAAAAATGACTGCAGAAGCAAGAGAGGCTCTGAAAGAGGCACAATTCAAAATGGTGTCTTTGGGCAACATGAATTTTTTTCCCAGAGGGTTTACCTCTATCATGTTTGGAAGCTGAGGGAGAATGGTGTGATCCAACAGATGATCCAGCTCTGAGTAGGGAACCTATTCAGAGTAAGACATTTTATAGGCTTATGTGGAGCTCTGCTGGCTTCTTGTGTCACCTGATCCCATTGGAACATGGGTCAGTGGAAAACTCTGAAGCACAGATACTTATTACTACAGTCCCCATTGTTATATCACTAAGGAGAATCAGAAAATACAGGTGACTCCATAACCCTGTAACAACAAACTCATTCTACTATGATTCATCTCCTCCAGGAGTAGGCATATGTAAAGCTAAAGACTCTCAATTGCTCACTCATGACCAAGTCACTCCAAAACAGTGCTGTGTCACAAAAGAGATTGCTCACAATATATTGTTGCTGTTTACAATCAAAAGACCCAGTGTATTTAAATTTAGGAGCCTTGGTTCCACTACACAATTACGCTTGGATTTGTTGTTGCATGCCTTCAGGTCATTTCTAATGTATGATGATCATTGGGTTTTCTTACCAAGGGGACTTTGCCATTGTCTTGCTCTGAGACTGAAAGAGTGCGACTTGCTCAAGGTCACCCAGTGGGTTTCCATGGCCAAGTAGGCTTCAAACTGTGGTCTTCTGGGTTCCTCAAACCACCACACCGCGCTGGTTCTTTTTTGCAATACAAACTGGTATATCACCTTCTTGTCACCCGCACTGCTGATGCTGTAGTACAACAATAGACAAGACAGTAGGTCCTTCTCCTTAACGGGTTGTCATTGTGACAAAAAGAGGAAGACATCTAAGTTTTGACTGTCAAGACTTCCTCTTGCTGTGCCATTCAAGACTCCCATTAGGCTCCTTCACATGTTGGGTATCAAATGGATTGCATAATCTGAAATGAGTGACACCTCTGATTGAGGAGCTTATCTCCTACCTCCACTTCTTTCCCATTTCTTCTGCCAATGTATTGTTGTGAATTTCTTATATGCAAACATTGGGAGATGTTCAGTGGAGAATAGCCTTTGAGTTGGGAGATCAGTCCATGATCTGTTGATGGTTATATTTTTATCTTCAAAAGCTGCAAGTCAACTCGTCTGTTCTTGGCATTAAAACACACACACCCCTGCATAACCCCATGAATCAACCCATTCAGCACTGCCAAAGGATTGTTCCTTAATTTAATAAAATAGTGTTGTTGTCTTCCACCTTCCATATCATCCAATAGACTTCTCATTATTCCTTCTATTGAAATGGTTCTCTTCTTCTGTCAGACATCTTTTTTGACACTTCTTCAAACACAGGTGAATAAAAGATTTCTCCCCTCTCCTGTAATTTTCAGTGTTTTTCTTTGTAACTTTCAGGGCATTGAGATGCACAGCAGTGACTGAAAACTAAGAAACCCAATAGTGATTATTACTGCCTACGCAGTACTGAAGTTGACGGGGATTCTAGAATACAGCCTTAGTAGTACAAAGGCATTGACACATTATGCCTTCCATGTTTGTATTCTGTGTGTTCAGATTTAAGCCACACAAAAGGGAGATTTTGAATAGGTGTCCTATTTATGGCAAAATGTATTGCTCGCTTACAGAGATCCTTCCCCTTACACCTCTGAAATGAAGTATAAATTGAATGCTCAATAAACTACACCTGGTATGCCAGGATGTAAGTCAAATGCAGTAGGGAAGTCTCTGCACTGTTTGACTTGTTCCTAGAGACAAAGAAATGGAAAGTCACCTGCTTCATTTCTCTCTGTCTCAAAGCTGATTGCCGAATTATTTCAGAGGGAAATCGTTTGCCAAAACCCTGCATCAAACGGAAGGAATGCACTGCTTCAGCTGTACAGTTCTGTGTGCTCCCCTTCATCCCAACAACTATTAAGCTCTGAGAGGACCACTGCTGCTGCATCTAACACAGGAAGTGGGGGGAAGCAATTCAAATAGTGAAAAACTGGTAGGTCTCAGCTTGGAGGGAGAAAGAAAGGAGACTGTACTCACAGATGGAGTGCACCCCACATTAGCTGTCCCTCAGAGGCCAGCCCAGCAGCTTCATTGTCATCTGAATAGCCTTTTCAACCCATCTGTAATCAGTAGGGACCCCTCCCAGAGATTCATAGCATCTGTGGGGAGGTTCACGTCATGAGGCAAAGAAGTAGAAAATAGTCCCCTGTACCTTGGATAAAAAGAGACATAAACACAGGTAAGTCACATGTACTGTAATCATATAACTCTAACAGGATTCTGTCCATAGTCTTTTATTTATTCCATCATCGTTGGAGCAAGACGGGGTGAATAACATCTCTTCTTGATGAAGCTCCACATGCAAAGATCCAATTTTTGTAAGATGGGAAACCCACTGACGACTTGGTAGTTCTGCAGGATAAAAAGTTTTTTTAACAGAGGACTTTTTGTTTTGTTTTGGTCCATTAATGCAAGAAATCAGGAGCATACACTTCCCCCAGTGAAAGTTTTTCCTTTACTGAGATTTCCAAATAAGAACTTGGGAATCCAGGAGTGATAAAAATAACAATCCAGCAAGCTCCAGATGCTGCATAGCTTAGCAGATGAACTTGATAATGGTGAGGCAGTTTGCATCTTGTCTCTGCTGTTCCACATGCCATTATTGACCGTCTAATTGTTATCTTGACTGTTTGTTTTCCTCATCAGTTGTCTCTGATAATAGTATATTGAGACAGTGGTGAGGGAAATGGCTGCTATCTTTCCCATGGAAGAACACAGCTCTTCAGATAAGAAGGCATTTGTTTCTGGACTAGAACACAAACTCTAGTTCTTCTTTTGTTTTAATGTCCCATAAATGAAGACGGGAGGAAGAAATATAGAGGACTGGAGTGACAGGTGTCCTACTTCGTGTAAAGAAGTTTTCCATCCACCAAAGGACTGTATTACCTCTCTTGCAAGAGCAGTGTATAAAAATAATAAATAACCATTAATGTGTACAATAAAAAGATTGTCTGGTCAGTTTTTGTTCTCCAGTAAGAAGGCTGTGAGGTTCAGCCTGGATGGAGACAGTTCTGATGGTACTGTTCAGGCCCAACCAAAGTAGACCAATTGAATCAATTTATTCATTTACATTTATTTGTCATTGAACAGTGAGTCAACACTTAGGAAAATCTCACAGCATGAGACTACCACAGTTCAAACTATCAATAGGATTCTATCCCTGTCTGGTTGTGATGGATCAGCTCCATGTCTGAGATGGGTCTTGGCAAAAGGATATCTCTGGTAGACTTCTACCCTGGTGGACTTTGGTGGTAGTGGCAGAGGGACAACAGCACTTTAGATGGGTCAGAGATGAGGGAACTCAGAGCTATCAGTTTTATTTATCCCAGTGCACCTAATGCAGCATCACTCTGGGACACTGTGGGCAATTAAAAGTCATCCAGATGTTTTTGTACAATGTGGTTCATCAACAGTGGTTCATGACGAAACCATACGGGGTGGTCAGCAGCTGAAGAATATCATATGCTGATATCAGCCCAGCACCTTGTGCTGTTGAGATCGACAATGTAGACTCTTATCACTGAGGTGGAACACCTGTATCTCGGCTGTACCATTTCACAAAGAACATTGGAAAGTTATTTTTTTGGATGATAGCTGGTATCTACAACTTTGGAAAAGCACTCTTTCAAGTACTTTGTTTTACCCTGGTGGACCTTGATAGTTGTTGGGGTGCTAGGCCATTTTGTGTGCCATCACCAGCATCTGGGAACACAACAGCAGCATGGGATGATTTTAACTTTTGTCTGTGTACTGATGAAATCACTGATTTTCAAAGTATTCAAGATACATATTTATTCCATCATATTAGCCCCTCCTGTCTAGGCATAGATTTAGCACCTCAGTGACAATGAATGCCAAATCAGAGACTGGTAATATACAGAGAAAGCTTAAACTACACAAATATGTTCAAAACACAGACTAATCAGAAGAGATAACAATTGTGTTTAACTTTCCACCATGGCTGTGCTAGAGGGCCTGTTGAAATGATTATCCACCTAGCGCAATGGCGTTCTTCTGTGGGTAAGCACAGCAGGTAGACAATTCTTCCATCGTAAGACATTCAGAAGACAGTTTGCTTGTAAATAAGCATCCCAGGCTTGAGATGGAATCGACAAGGATGCTGCCGCCGCCACCGCACAGGGCGGATTGAAGCTCAGGAGGAAAAAGAGAAAGCTCTCTGGGTTATTCCTTCTTTTGGAAGGCTTTTTTATTTCTCACAGATTTAAAGAAAAGCCAAACTAAACAGCAGACACTTAAACCAAAGAGCTTTAACATTAGCACCTCTGTTGACAAGGAGTTCCTTTACTAGAAATGGAAAATGGCCACTAGTTCTTGTATGCCTTTCTGTGCTTTTAGACAATTAGAACCTGGCACAATATTATTTTATTGAGCACAATCTCGGTGAGCCTGAACTCCATATAGAACTATGAAGCTTAGATTAACAAATCAGATTAGAAGCTGAAGCAAAAAACAACCTTAAAGAGGAATGACATCATTGTTAGCATGAGCTTGTGGGCTGGAGTCCACTTCATTTGATGTAGGCATAGACAGAAAGCCAGTCTCCATGTTGGCATTTTACTCAGATTTTTTTCCAGGAGGATGAATACATTTTGGAATGATTTATTTCATTTTTTGTTTGTAAGGTGAATCTTTCATGCATTAGGATGGGCTATTTTACTATTCACTTTTGTTGCTGAATCCATGTAGAGGTAGACCTACAATATAATCCTTTTAGGATATTGTCCCTTGCATAGTTAGTAAACAGCAGTTCCAAAGTCTGGGAACAGTCACCAAGAAGGCCCTCTCTTTTTTCCACCAAAATGAGCCTGAGAAGGTGGTGGGGAGCAGAAGAATGCTTCTCCAGAAGATCTTAGCAGATCTTATGAACCCACTAGAAGATCTAGTGGGTTCATAATGGTCCTCCAAATAGCCCAGATCCAGGTTTTATAGGTCAGAATTTTGAATTATGCCAGGAAACAGACTGGCAGCTAGTGGAGTGGTTGCAACAAGGGAGTTTTGAACTTCCTGTAGTTAACTTCCCTAGTTAACAATCTGGCTGCAATTCTTTCATCCAATTGAAGTTTCTAAGCACTTTTCAAAGGCAGATCCACATAGAGCACATTGCAGTAATAATGGCTGTGTTCAGTGCAAATTTACAGAAGCAGACTTGCGCGTATGGTGACATTGTTCATAGAAGTGCATTCTGCACGGATATGCATGAATGCACACTGCAGATAAATTCTCTTTGAACAGAGAATGCCTTCAAATGAAAGTCTGTCCTTCAACCAGAGGATTGGTCTCTATAAAGGTGGGCACATGGCCCACCCTAATTGCAAGATCATAATTTCTGGAAAGGAGGAATTTACCCAAAAGATCTTTTGGCTCCTCTGTTTTGCTCTGTGGCAGAGCATCTCATCCCCTAGTATTTAATATTCTTACCTTCATGCCTCTAGATTTATTCGCTGGATAGCCAGTAACAGGAAACACACAAATATATCATGCTAAAATGCCATCAACCTGGAATTGTATTCAGAAGATCCCCTGACTGGTACAGTTAGCTACAGTTCAGTTGAAAATGCCCAGGAGGACATCAAACAGAGATGAATCTTGCCTCTCCCAGAGGCCAGCAAAGAAATGGAACTTAATAATCTTGCTAGGCAAATTTGTCATGGAAGTCACTTTAAAGAATGGTGATAGATTTTTTTCCCCTCCTATCCTTGCTCTATATAAACTAAACTGGTGTTATTCTGTGGCTTATGAAGCAGCTGCCAACATAAAAACTATATCCATTCTACATGAAGATGCATCGCTCAGGGTTGTACGCTCTGAATTCTGATCATATCTGTCTTTCCTTTTGTGAGCTTTCCAATTTTGCTTGCATTTCACATCTTCCTGACAAAATAGCCAAGCCAGAGAGCACTATGGCAGGATGGGGAGGGGGAACTATTAGAGAAAGCAAGGAACCTAAAAATTCCTGGCTGGTTTTTATAAACAATACATTAAGAATTTCAATCTATCACTGAAGCTTCTTTGATAGGAAGTCACCTGTAAGATATCACGGTATTAATTCCCGGTTGATGAAACCTGTAATTTGCTACTGCTACCATGACCCATATTGTCTCTGTTTGCTTGCTCTTTTGTATCTGATAATCTTAATGTTAAGGTCAATTTTATTGATGCTGAACTCTCATTTTTCCACTGCGATTTTACGCAATGCCTAAGCGAGAGAGGCAGGAATGAGGGGGAGAGAGACAGCGAGTAACTAATCTTAATATCTTGTGTTCACAATTCTATTTAGCATGAAATCAGTAACTGACATATTAATTATAATAATCTGTTAAATATACTTTACCTACATGTTAATTATGGAAGGCCATTCTCATCTATTTCTCTGGGTAGCCTATTAATTCCACCCAGATGGTTCAGCTTTGAGAGATTGTAACACTGAGTGTTAACAGAATGAATCGGGTTGCCAAGATACAACCGGGAGGGGGAAAGAGGGGAGAAGGTATCACATCTGAATAAGCTATAGAACGATATATCCAAAAAGGAAAGCCAACTATGACTTGCACAAGAGGCTTAGAAGGCAATCCTGCACTCAAGATTCACTGCTTTAGGGACCTTGGGATGTAGCCCAAGTCCAGTGATACCAGTGGAAATTCACAGCCATTGGTTGCACAGGTACAGGGGTAGATCTTTCTCCCCCTGCAAGTAGAGGGTGCTCGGTTCTTGATCCTGATCAGAATCATGACAGGGCAAAGGGTTAAACCCAAGCCCATTTCCTCACTAGACTGCTATAGTGCTATTATTCCACTTTCAGCATCCTATGAAATCCTGGGGTTTGTGGTTGAGGGAGAGGTTTTAGCAACTACCCCAGGATTCCATGGGGTGTTGAAAGTGGAATAATAGCACTATAACAGTCTAGTGCAGAAATGGTCTAATAGTTGCCAGGTGAAACAATGGACAGGGCTCCTGTCCCTTTTATGCTTGGATAGGAGAGGAAACTTTATACAGACAACACCTGTGGAAATTGTTTTTTCTGCACCACTATTAAAGTGTGCCTTATTTCGCACAGCTACACTAGTTAAAGGCCCCTCTGTCCATGCTGTGACCTTGCTATAGCCTTCCCATACCAGATATTTGTTTTTATTTTTTTTTTAAGAATAATTGCAAAGTGATACTCAGCATAGTGTAGTGGTCTGAACATTGGACTATGACCCTGGAGACCAGGGTTTGATTCCCCACTTGACCATGGAAACTCAGTGGGTGCATCACTCAGCCCCAGAAAACCCCATGATAGCTTCGCCTTAGGGTTGGCATAAATTGAACACAAAACAACTACACATAACAACAATAGCAACAGAGGGCCAAATTGTTTATGATTTGGCACTAAAACTTATTAAAATACATCGTGTGAAAGCAGGGATGGACAACCAGCGGAAGGTACTTTTCACCCACCTGGGCCCACCATGGGTTGCCCTACCTGTTTGGGCGGTGTTCTCAAAAATGGTTCTGAAAGCTGAAACAAGGAACATATAGAAGGAAGATGTTGATTGAGGTAAGAATCACACTCCCTGCAGGCTTCTGGTGGTATAATTGTCTATTCTCCTAGTCAGAGATTTCCAGGAATGACGGTTTTGGGAGGCCACAAAGAATGGCCTTGGGGGCCATATGGCCCTCAGGCCTCACCAGGGCTTAACAAGTTACTCCTAATTTCCTTGATCATTTCATTCATTTCCATGTTCATTACAGTGTGCAGAAAATGACTTGTTGCCATTATTTATTACAGTGATGAGAATAAGCAACTTGTTACATTATTGGTTGATCTACCCATCAGTTGTCCATTCATTGTGTTACTTTCTAGAAAGATTGAAATTTCAGTTTGATTCCTGCATGGCACGAAACTTGAAAAATCCCAGTAAAAATGCCTCTTAAGACACCCATGAAAAATAACATTTGAAAGAAATGAGGAGACATTATTTGCTACTTTAATGAGGCAGCTTTGTCCTTATTCCTTACATTGCTTTGGAAGGAAAGTTACTTTGTGAAAGCAACTGGGCCCAATTCCATATGCTAGTACGGGGCCCTCCCATTTTTGCAAGAGTTTGGGGCACAGAGCCCTTGCGAAAGTGGAAGAACCATGAATAACTCTCCGTCATAACCCCACTCCCATTCCGTTATCTTTTGCCTGGCTGTGCATGACTTCTTGTTTCATGCCTGTGCAAAAGACATGTGAATGGGTAGGGGGAGGTACATGTGCCTCTAACGGGTGAGAACCTGCATTTTCCCCATTTGATGAAACTGCCATTCCCATCATCCCTCGACCCTAAACAGGTGAGGTATCGTAAATGGGAAATGAACTCCAACAATAATGGAGAGCCAATGGGGCTCCCACCTCCAAACTAATTTGACCCCCCTCTTTGTAAATCTTTGTGGTGATTTGTGCTTCCAGAGAGGTCTTGATGAAGCCAACATTGCTGCGCTTCATAGAAAAATATCACACAGTTGTTCAGGATAAACGAGATTAGAGCTGCATAAGGCATCTTGTGCATGAGAAAAGGTTTATGGGAGGAAAAAAAATCAATGATAATAAACGCATATCATGGAGCCAATGAATTACAGCTCAGAAACATTTCGAAACCAACTCCCAAGTAAGTGCTAGACAAACACTACATGGTTAAGAAGAGCCGTTAGCTGGGGAATATAAAATCTTAAATGGCATGCAGAGAGTCAGTCTGAGTTACCGTTTTCGGAATGACACAGATGTTAGGATAAGGAAGCATAAATGGAAATTAAAGAGAAACAAATTCGGAACAGATGTCAGGAAGCGCTTTTTTTTATCCACGGCGAGAATCGCAAACGTGGGGAATGGCCTACCAGGCAAGACTGTTAAGGGAAACGCACTGGGGATGTCGCCGAAACGATCAGATGGCATCATCAGGGAATTGAGCAATAAAAAAAAGAAATGAGCGCGCATGAAGCAAATGGCTTTAATTTAATCCCAAACAATGTCCGTCTCCATAAGTTATTACTGCTTACATACTTACCTTGGGTAAACACACAGAATTCCCTTCTCATTTATGTACTCTTTGGTTTACTTATTCTTCTTAAAAAAATAAATAGATTCCATGTTTGGGAGTAACAAAGGAAATAACCAACCTAAAAGGAAAATAAAACAAAATAAAATCCATTATCTGTCATTTAATTTTCCATAATGTTCCATGACTACATTTGTGTAGAAGAATGCATGTGAAGAATAATAATATGAGAAACAGCCAAGCCAGTGCAGTCATATGCAACTGACTTTCCCCTCTTTAATAATATCCTATTGATATGCAGTCTTTTTTCCCATAAATTTTTATTCTTTTACAAATTCTGTTTCTCAATGGACACACATTTTTAAATATAGAGAGAAGCAACAGGGGTTTTGGATTAAGGCTCTGAATTTTAATCAGTTCATAGTGGTATCCTACACATATTGACTCAGAAGTAAGCCCATTGATTTCAATGGAACTGAACTCCTGGGAGGATGTGTACAGTGAGGTCAGGAACTTCAATAGGTGTAAAGACCAATTTCACAGTGGCAGTTGGGTTTGACACCCTGCAGCCAAAATTTGGTCGTGATTCACACTATCAAATTTCAGCAGCAAACTAGAAACAAGCTATTAAAATAAGCACTGAGGGTTTCTTTTAAAGGTTTTTAAAGGGGTTGGAGAAACTCACAAATGATCAAATAGGTGAAACCCACAAATGTGGAAGGCTGACTGAATAGGCAGGAGTTGGGGAGGTGAGAAAGAAAAACAAAAAGAGGGAGAGAAAGTTTAACTGGGAGTTATGGTGTGGTAAGAAAGAAACCAAGAAGAGAAAAGAGAATTCAGGAATGAAGAGAGAAATCAAATGCCTAAGCAGAGATAATGAAGACATTGTATTTTTTTTTGCCCCCCAACAATGGTGCAAACCACATGTGCCTTAGATTAAGAAAGGATATTGTACTGTGGCTCCAATCTTCTACATGGGGTAAATAAGTTGGGTGTAGTGGTTTGAGTGCTGGGTTATGGCTCTGGAGACCAGGTTTTGAATGCCCCATTCAGGTGGCTTAAGCAAGTCCTATTTTCTCAGCCTCAGAAGAGGGCAAAAGCAAACCCCCTCTGAACAAATCTTACCAAGAAAACCCCAGGGTCGCTATAAGTCAGAAACTTCTTGAAAGCATGCAGCAACAAAGAAATTGGGAAGACAACTGGGAAAGTTAACAAGAAGAAAGGGGGGAAAAAACCAAACAGCAATCCCATAATACCATATTCAGCAACTCCAGAGGCAGCGAATGGCTCCCTCCTGCTGAGCCGGCTGCAGTTTGAGAAACCTTGGAGAGGAGAAGGGAGGGAGGAGGTGGCAAGGCACCCTGGGGAGTTTAAAATAACTTCTCTGGAGCACTGTGCAGGACCAGTGCCCAGCAGCGGAGTCCTTTTTTTAAGAAATCTTGCCCTGAGGACCAAACACTGACATTCGAGGCCTGGCCCTGACATCAGACATGTGAACTTTGCTTTGGTTGACTGATCACATATCCTTGAACTCAACATATGCTCAGAGACACCCTGTTCCTAAATTCTTAGTGGATACCCACCTGCCTGAGCCATTATTTTTCAGCTGGATTGGATTACTGGATCTTCAAGTCCTAATAAAAAAAAAAAGACTTTGCAACATTGATGTCTTCCAACCCCATTTTAACTGACATTTGACTGGCATACACTTCAAAGTAAAAGGAGCAGTTAAATCTTCTGCCAGAGCAACAGAGAGAGCTAGACAATGCAGTGTTAACTCAACTGTTGTAGGCTGCAAAAAAGCTGTGTCTGGGCTTATCTGCTTAAATATGCTTTTGACACGTTAAACACACACACACACACACACAACCCAGTTCTCTAAATCACATACTGAGAAATTCAATAGCAGAATGGGCTGGGAGATTTGCTAAAATCATATGTAAATCTCATAGGCATGTACTGAGTATAGATTAGCAACTGTAGAGGGAAAATGGGGGTAAGAAGCAAGAGAAAAAGAAAGAGTGATAATATTGAGAATCTCTTTTTCTCATTTTTGAAAAAAAACAATCCTAACATTATATATGTGCTTTCAGCCCTCCTATGTTCAGGTTCAGGTAAGACAAGATTCGTTGGCTCAGAAATGCATTTTATCCTGATTGCAAAACTGAGAAGATGGAGGGGGCTTTTAAAATTCAATATGTGTCAGTGGTTTCTCTGAAGCAGCTAGTGGATCCGCTGTCAACAGGATGAAGATTCTCCTTTGGGTTTTGGTCTGAACTTTAAATGAGCTGTCCAGGGTGCTGAACCTATTTTGGGGAGGAGGTGAGAGTTCAGCAATTTGGATAGCTCCTTTGAAACTCAAGCTGAAACCTGGAATGGATTCACCACTCTACTGACATGGAAGATATCAACTGCCCCCATGGAAGGCAATGGCAAACCTTCTCTGAAGAAATCTTCAGAGTGAATTCTAGGATAGGGGTCATCATAAGTTGGAATCAGCTTGAAGGCGCAGAACAAGTATACCAAAGTCACTTTGAGTTCCAGTATTGGGGAGAATGTGGGATATAAATGACAAGGAGGAGGAAGAAGAAGGAGGTGCTGGTGGTGGTGGTGGTGTGGCAGAAGCAAGAGCAGCAGCAGTTGCCCATGGGGCTGAACCTCTGCATCCTTTAAAATTTGAACTAAAATCTGGATTGGGCTCAGTCACTCACCACTATGGAAGCCACTAGCCACCTCTAGTTAGGCAGCTGGACTTTTAGGCATGGCCATATAATTGTAAACAGCTTTTTCTTTTTTCTTTTTCTTTTTAAACATGTTTGTTGGTTTGAAGTCCTCAACAGCCCCCAACTCTCCTAACCCCCTTTTATAAAAACGTTTGTGTATGTGATATATATATATATATATATATATATATATATATGCAAATTGGGGGCATTTCCATCAGAAAGCCACATGGAAAGTCCCCACAGTGTACAAAAACACTCTCAGTCTCACACAAAAAGTCCCCTTCACATTCCTTCTCAAAATAGTGACAGGAAGTGATGTGACGTCACCTCTAGATGCCATTTGGAGAAGAACTCCAATGAAGATGGAAGTGTTCAGGAGTACTTTCAGAGACCGTGGCCCAAAGGAAGGCCTGGAAAGCAAGGAAATGCTACCTCTCTTCAACAGAATTGTCCGTCTCTGCTATAGATTCATTTTAGGAGCAGAAGGAAGGCAGGAATTCTTTCTTTGTTCCTGAAAGAGCGGAGGAGATTCAGTCAACCTTCAGCAGAAAGTCTCTCATATTCTGGAAGACCTTGAAAAAAAGAAAATAAGAATGCTTAATTGCAAGAGGCTTCTAGAAATTTCAACCAACTGTAGTGTATTTTGGCTCTCCTGTACCATTGTCTTGCCCCCTTGTCACAAAATTTCTAATTAGAAGACTGGCAAAGTCCCTCACACTTGATTCTAGCCATTGTTTTGCTTCCAACAGTAGGGATAAGACTTTTGCTAGTGTCAGCAAAGGTGTCCAGAAAATTCCTGAACTACTACTAACTACTAGTGTAGAAATAATTTTTTTTTTCAAAAAAAGCAACAACAGGAACAACAGGGTGGTAATAATTTCCTGAGTCTCAAAGCAAAATTTCCTGAGTCTCAAAGCAAAACATGCCAACATACAAACCAAGATCTTTGCTGATATGAATGACTGGCAAAGATGTTGCTGAAAGTGCTTTAAAAGAGAAATAAACTGTTGTGGTTGTGTGCCTTCGAGTCCTTTCTGACTAATGGTAACTCGAAGGAGAACCTATCATGGGTTTTCAGGGGCTGAAAGTGTGTGACGTGTCCAAGGTCACCCAGTGGGTTTCCATGGCCGAGTGGGGAATTGAACCCTGATCTCCATAGTCCAATGCTCAAACCACTATACCATGATGGCTCTCAAGAAAGAAATATGCAATTGAGGAGGAGCTCTTAAGCACTTTCAATAAGTTTGGCCCATTTGTACATTTCTAAAAAGGAGGAAAATATCCTTAAAAGCCCACATAATTGTATTTCTATCAGTGCTGTGTTTTATTTTGTTGTTGTTAATTGTCAACAAGTCAACTTTGACTTGTGGAGATCCTGTTTTCAACAGCCCTTCTCAGGTCTTGGAGACTCAGGGCCACAGCTTCCTCGATTGGGTCTCTCTGCCTGTAATGTGCCCTTCCTCTTTTCCTACTGCCTTGTACCTAACCAAACATTATTGTCTTTTCCAATGGAGTCACGTCATCTCATGATATATCCAAAGTATGACAGTCTCAGTTTGGTCATTCTGACTTCCAGGGAGAGTTTGGGCTTGAGTTGCTCTAGGAGCCATTTATTTGTCTTTTTAGAAGTCCACGGTATCCACAAAAAAAATTCCATGAAAATGAAAACTTATTTTCAAATGAGTTGATTTTCTTTCTATCAGCCTTCTTCACTGTCCAGTTTTCACAACCACATACAAAAGTCAGAAATATGACAGCAGGGACAATCCTGATTTTTGGTATTCATAGAATCATAGAAATGTAGAGTTGGAAGAGACCACAGGGGCCATCCAGTCCAACCCCCTGCCATGCAGGAACACCCTGTGAGAAAATTACCAATGAGAACATCCAGTGATATATCTTTACATTTGAGGAAGGGAATGCAATCCAACCATGACAGAAAGGTAGTTTCATGGTGGGACTATGTTTGGTACTTACTTATTACTAGCATATTTATTCAGCATTGCCTGGGATTGTATTTTTTCATAGGAAATTCTTGTTAGAAATATCTTAGGAATTACCTTACCTTAGGAATTAGATGTCGTTGAAATACACAGATTTCAGACCCTGGTGTGTCCAGTACGTGCAACTTTCCCTCATATTCCCCAATCCAATCTGTATTCAGAGCTGCTAGGCCTCGTCTCCACAGCAACCAGCTTGAGCTCTCTGGCTGAGAATTCTAAAGGCTCCTCCCTGATTTGCCAACCCCAGGATTCCATAGAATCTTCACAGCCAACCAATCATATGAAGTCTTCTCACCTCACACAGCCAATCGTATGAGGTCTTTGCCTGCCTGACACAGAGAAACAGATGAAGTCACTCACTTTCATATAGTAGATTGCACAATATAGTTGAAGCCACCCAGTATATAATGAAAAAATGTGATGATTTATTTTAAAAAAAAAGTCAACCTTCTGATTTATTTATTTATATAAACTTCTCCTCCCCACCTACACCTCATAAATATGAACACAGCTGATGTACTCAAAAGATGAACTGAAAATGTTAATATTATTATTGTCTGATGTATAAGGCCAGGAGAAACCTTGACAACTCATGTCTATGATACTGAGCTTCAATAGCTTATGATATCAAAGAGCTCAATTAATTATTTTCTCATGTCCATGCGAGTAATGAAAAACTGAACTAATGTAAGGAGATTTGCTGGGGACCATTTGAGATTCAAGCTCCTGCTTCTCTATGAATGCTACTATGCAGGTGATAAACTGGATACGTGGGTTTTATCCCAGCTAAGTTAATTACAAAATTTAACATAGATGTTAAGTCAGTGCATCATTAATATTTTCACAGACAGAAGGAGCTGGACTCTCAGTATTGCTCCAGATATTAAAATTCACTGAGGTTTCCTTTAGAGGAGTAGTGTGGATTTTTATGACAGGCAAGAGGTTTAAGATGTAGGGTATATATATATGAGAAAGAGGGAAAGTCTTTCTTCTAACTTTAATTGCTCATTCATCTTTCATAACTTGTGTATTACATATGTATTTAGTGCCTGGATGCTACCTTTCACAATGATAAAGCTGTTCTACTTTGTTGCAATTACTGCATTGCAGATCTTGAGAAATGGAGCTGGCCCTATCATTAGGCAGAGTGAATAAATTGCTTCAAGCAGTAGATCAAGGTGGCCACTGGAGAAAGTGGTGGGAGATATGAGCCCCTCCAGGAGACCTTGGAAGGTCTCAAACCAGCACTGCACCTTCACCATAAAAATAAAAATTGTCCTCAAATACACTCAGGGGACATAGGTGAACTTTTGTCATATTTTTGGGCCCTTCTGGGCCATTTAGGGGCCAGGAGAGGGCTTTTAAAGCAACAGGAAGTGACCAGAAGTCACATCCTGTTTACTTCCTCTTTCAGGAACAGCAACTTCAAAAATGGCTGGAGGAGAGGAGAATGTGGGCAAAATGTCCCCATGCCCCCTAAAGGGCATGTAAGTGCATTTGGGAGCAAATCCCCCCTTTTAAAAATACTAATACTAATACTAATAATAATAATAAATTGAAAGAAATATAACTTAACAAAACTCAGCTGAACAGAATAAAATTTGCAGACTGTCAACCTTCCTCAACCAAACATGTTAATATATTCATACGCAATGTACATCTATATGTCCATTTCTTTTTCTAGCCTTCAAGGTAAGATGTCATTCCAAAGACTGGATCTAGATTACCTCTGCTTGTATTAATGAAAGAAATAAATGGACACCAATCCATAATAAAGGAGGTGTTCTGCCCTGGTAGCCATAAAAAATAAATGGTCCTGGGTGCACATGTAGCTCACAGCCTGTGCTTTTTCCTACGTTTGAAGCAGATGCTTAGTTTAAGAGAACTGTCCGTGGTACTGAACCTATTTCAGAACCCCGGATAGCTCCCGGGAGCCAATTTATCAGCCTTCTGACAGGGAAGCCACTTGGGCAGCAGCATAAACTCCCACAGCCATTTCTTTTGACCCCTTCCCTGGATCATTCTCGTCTTTTGGGGAACACAGTTGTAATATGGCACATGGCTGAATTGTTGCCCTCCGTTATGATGCAAAATGCTGTCCTGTTTGCAGTGGTAAAGTAAGGTTTAACTCCCAATCCAGTTGGCTCCTCCATGTACAATGGAGAGTGACTGTGGGCATCTTGCCCTTTGCCCCAGGCAGCAAAATGTCCTGGGCTGACCCTGTCGAGAATTTACGAGGGAATTCCATTAATCTTTCACAAATACACCTTTGTTAATTAAAAACAGGCCGAATATCCACAGCGTTCCTTCTCTGGCCTTTTGAAGGATGTGACCTAAGGGTAAATGGCTCTGTTGGGGAAGTATGGTAAATAGTATTGAAATGCCATGGTGGAAATGGCTTATTCCGAAGGTTATTCCACATGAAAGACATTTTGGCTGATTAACCATATGATTAATCAGTTAATTAACTGACTGCCTTTTTGCATAATTTGCTTGCAACTGAAGCCTAAATTTTGTGGGGGGAGTAAAATATGATTCACGCATGTGTCATAGCTGGCGAATGGGAAGAAATTATTTTGGTTTACATTGCAATGCAAATGGGCCAAATTTGTACTCTAACAATCTGAACACAAGCTGGAATGTATTACACATTCAAATCAGGAGTTTGTGATTATGTAGTTGGGGGATACTTTATCCAGTCAAAAGTGCAGCTAAGACCTTGCATCAGAGGACATGACACATAGCTTTACAATGGCATAGCTACGTCCCTGACATGATGCCCAATCCTTCTAGCAAACTGATGCATGATGCATATTGGGGCATCTATCACAATGTGCAATCAGCATGCTACAGGCTTTGCTCATGCAGTGTTCCAAAGATAATAGCTATGTCTCTGCTCCTCTCCTGAGAATTTGGATGTTGCACACCCTCACAGTTCACCTTTGCATGCTTGTAACCATTTTATGTTGATGTATATGGACTTAGGAGGATGCCAGCCAATGTGTTAAAAATGCATACATCATGAAAAAGTCACACGAAAGTGCCTTCCTCCATAGGGGGAAAAATGGCTTGCAACAATGCCTGCCTTTGGCAAAACACACTCGCACACTGATATTAAAAAAATGTGTACCTGTGAAAAATGCACAGAAAGTAAGTTTCTGAAACTGTGCACAAAAACATGCACACTGTGATACAGAACTGGAATTGAAACAACTTAGTGCAAAAATGAGAACCTGAGAACAGTCATGCTTGACAGACTTGTTCAGCCTTAGTCTTAGCTGGCATTATCTTTCTTCTGAGTATGAGAGGACAAACATCTCTTTTTAAGATGGCAATTGCCATCTGTAGTTTACTGTATTTCTCTTTCATTCTATCTTTCTGTATGAGCTAAGACAATTTTTCCAACTAGAGTGGATTCATTAAAAGCCAGAGAACCTATCTAAGTGGTAACTGTAAAATCCAATTTACTTCAGTTGGCCTACTGTAGTTGTGAATAAAATTGGATTTAATCTATGGCTGAGATCCCACAATATGCTTGGGGTAGTATAAATCTTTGTTGTTATGTGCCCTCAAGTCAGTTTGGACTTATGATGACCCTTTCATAAAAAGCTTCCTTTTTTTTTCTTTTCTTTTTTTTGCAGGATTTATTCAGAGGAAGAAGGAAAAGAGAAAACCCCTCTGAACAAATCTTGCCAAGAAAACCCTGTGATAGGTTCGCCTTAGAGTCACCGTAAGTTGGAAATGACTTGAAGGCACACAACAACCACAACAAAGTCTTAAATGCCACAAAGGCACCAGGTCCATCTGACCTTGGAAGCCAAGCAGAGTCAGCTGTGGTTGGTACTTGGATGGGAGACCATCAATGAATACCAGGTGCTGCAGGCTATATTTCAGAGGAAGGAACTGGCAAACCACCTCTGAGTGTTCCTTGCCAAAGAAAACCCTGTGAAACTTGTGGGGTCACCTTAAGTTAACAGGCAACCTGAAGGCATACACACTCACACACATACACACAAATGGCGGAAAGACTGTGATTTGCCCAAGGTAACCCAGTGGGCTTCTGCACCTCAGCAAAGATTTGAATCCAGGTTTCTCAGAGTCTTATTCTGGTACGTAAACTTTTACACCAGACTGGGTCTTGATCTAAATGTACACTCACATAGTTACACAGTGGCTATGTTATCTTTTTGCTGCATATCAACCAGCGGCAGAGCTTGGAGTGTGTGGAGGGGGGAGAGGGTGTGGCCACAGCGTGTGGGAGCATGGTCAGGGCTCATGGAGGTGTGGCTATGGGCCTCACCCCAGGATTCCATAGGATGTTGAAAGTGGAATAATTGTGCTATAACTGTCTAGTGAGGAAATGGCCTATGACTATGGCAAGATTCAATTCAATTCCCTTAGCTAACACATTGTAAACCACTTAGAGAGCACTTAGCTGATAAGCGGTATAGAAATACACATGCTGTTGCTATTGCTGTGGAACCTACCTTGGGCATATTGCACACACACAGCCCCCAGAAAATCCCTGATAGGTTCACTATATGGTCACCATAAGTTGAGAACAACTTGAAGACACCTAACAACACCTGATAAATTAGCTCAGCCCAAGCTTTTCCACTGAAGACGACAGCTCCCAAAATTCCATACATTCCTGTCCAATAGCTCTGACTTTCTGGATCCCTGACCTTTAATATATCACTTTGGATTACTTTTTCTGGCTGGACTTCTCTCAGCTTTGGGATCTGCTCAGGATTGCTTTTTCCCTTTGAACCTTGGACTAACTTGGCCATGCTTCTGTTTGTAACCATGTCTAAATCTGTTTCCCCTACCAGTTCCTGTTGGCTGTAGATGTGCTCACCTGCATAGTCATCAACCTTAAACAGGGCAAGGGTAAAACCTGAAATGGATTCCTCACCCCGCTGACATGGAAGTCGCCACCCCTAGTGCCCCAATATAACAGTTTGTATCTTCTTATTCCCTCCTTATTGCCAAGAACAATATAACATCCCTGTAAGCTCAGCAGTATCTTTGTACATTAAAACAAGAAAGAATTGACATAATCCAGTTCTCATCCTGGGGAGGTTTTAAATTATTTATTTATTTATTTATTTTAGTTGAAAATGGCAGCCTTGTTGTTAGGAGCCAGTTCCCTTCTCCAAATTCCAGACTCTGACAAAAATCCAGCCCTTGATCCAGATGTCCTTGTTTTGAAGTTTTTGCACCTGGACTGTTTGGTTTCCAACCTGACCTCATTGCTTGTCACAAAGGCTGCCTCCTCTTCCCCTGCCAAAAGAGGAAAGGGCTTAAGTGGGTCCATATGGCGCACAACAATTGGCAGCAAAGCCCCCCCCCCGCCAGTTCGGTATTGCAACTCCAGTTGTATTTCAATGTGCTGTGGAATTGGTTTCCTATTCACAGAAGAGCAAAGTCCTGCCAGGAGCAGCTTAATCTATGAATTTATCTAATTATGTCCTGAAAGCGCTGGAGAAGCTGCAGTGCCGTTTCAGATGGTAGTAGGCAGAGCCAAAATCAATTTCACCCAAAGGATGACATCCATCCAGCAGAAATAGAGCGCATCCTGCCTTTTGTGCAGGAAAATGTAAACCCGTGTCTTACTTCTTGCTGCACTGGTAGCGCTTGCATCTACAAAGTTTACATCCACAGGTACCCTTCCTTCCTCACCTCTGTGTCTGGGCATCTGGTTCATGTTTGATTCAAGTTGATTTCTCTCTCTCTTACACACACACGCACAATCTTCTTTCTTTTTTTCTTTTTTCCTTTTCTGGAGATCCTTTTCACTGTGTATTTGTTCATCCAGACGTATGCAGGTTTTCAGCTGTAAGCACTGCTTGAATACATGCTCTTGTGGACAAAAAAAAACTAAACTGTTTAAGCAATGTTTTGTGCAAGGCTTAGAAATGGTACCGTTGCTCCCAGAGTCCCTGGATCAATATGGTCACTGGACATGTTAGCTGGGAGATTTAGGAGTTGTGTTTTCTCTTTTTTTAAAAGTAACTTTACCAACCTCTGGGATCTCATTTTTCTGTACATCTTTAAAGGTGCATTTTCCTCCCTAGCTGTATCTGGAACTGTCCATCAATGGGAGAAATCTGAAGGCCAAATTAAGGGCCTTTCTGCAGTACATTGTTATAGTGGTATTATTCCACTTTTCATATCCTGTGGAATTCTGGGGTTTGTAGTTTCCTGAGGCCAAAGAGCTCTCTAGCTGAGAATTCTAAGTCCCCTCCCTAAACTGCAAACCCCAGGATTTGTTTGTGCTATAGGAATAGGATATGGCTTACAACTATGTACCATTTTTTAAAAAAATGCCTGTTTCCTATCTAGATTTTATAATATAGTATACTCCGAAGCCACGACCCACAACATGTGAGAGCCTAAGGCCTGTTGGAAATAATTGCCATAAAGCTTAAAAATCAACTGATATTACTATAAAACCCATGTAATAGTCCAGGCAATAACTTGGCAGTATTTGAGTTCTACAGCTCTGTTTGTTCTGTAGTTGTTTCATTATGTATTTTTATTGGCTATTTTCCCCCCTTTTATCCTCTGTTGATAGAAGGTACTTAGCTATTTATGAGTCTCTTCAAGGGTGAGGTGAGCTATTTCCTGCTTGGAATTCTAAGTGAAGGGTGGTTAATGGTGGAGGTGTTGCAAGGCAGCTGGAGAAAATAGGAAGAATCATCCACAAGAGAGGAGAAAGTATGTTAAGCTAGTTCTTTGACTGGAAAACAATACAGATCGTAGTCTGGACACGTGCAAAACTTTCCTTGTAGGGAAGAATAATGTCAATGATCTTTCATTCTGGGATAATACCCATCTGCACATCACTAGCTCCAGTGGTGCTTGGTTGCTACAGTGTCACAGATGTGACAAATCCACTCTGGTTTTTAGTCCAGACATTACAAATGCTGACTCAAGAGGTTGAACTCTAGCGTGAAAAGAGTACCTTGGACAGCAACTTTAAAGTTTAGGAGCAGAATCACTACCACATTGACATGGAAGGTTTTGGCCACTTCTGGTGACTTCAATTGTGTAGACACCACTTCCTTGTTACTATGTCATCTCTTGCTGAAACAGTTAAATCATATGGGCAAGGCTTGCCACACAGATATTTTCCCTTGCATGGCTGACTGGATTATACTGACAGTTGTGCTCCATAAAAGTAACTTTCCCAAATTCTAGTAATTTGAAGAAGGCAACGATTGTTTGGAAATGTGAGAGATGGTGCTGTATTTCTCTAGTTGGTAAGTCAGAAGCTGAACATCAACCAGTCCCACCCCAGCTCACCTCCAGGATTTAGCGGAGAGAAAAAAAGCTTGGTTAGCCTTCCTTGTAAAACAGTTAAGTATTTTAATTACAATATTTGTGCATGAACACATGGTCTAATGGAGAAGAGAGCAAGAAGGAGAAAATGGCTGCATGTTAAAATGATCTAGGAAGAGACAATATATGGGAAAAAACCCTTTAAAAACCCAGGAAGTCTCCATGAACATATACTGTGCCTAAACTCCTGTAGTTGTTATTGCTGTGTGCCTTCAAATCATCTTCAATTTAGGGCAGTCTGGGAGAAAGATGGGATATAAATAAAGGGCTGAGTGAATGGATGGGTGCAACTGTTTCTCCTCCTGGAAGTTGCATTGCAGACCCTTGCTTAAGGAGATATACAATAACTCCTTCTGCAAGCCATTTCGTCATTGATGGTTGTAGGTTTTCCAGGCTTTGAGGCCGTGTTCTATTAGTATTTTCTTGTGACATTTCACCTGCATCTGTGGCTGGCATCTTCAGATCCGCCACAGATGCAGGCGAAACATCAGGAGAAAATACTAATAGAACATGGCCTCAAAGCTTGGAAAACCCACAACGACCTATGGATTCCGGTCATGAAAGCCTTCGACTTTAAATTTCTCCATTGTTTTGCAATGCAACTTTGGGTGGTATACATCCATTCCTCCACCCCACCACCAGAACACACATGCTAGGGAGTAGGCTCCATTGAACTCGTAAGAAGCACAGTCATGATTTTCAAAATTGTCTATTCACCTTGGACCACTCTTTTCTTTCTATCAGGGAGTCCATACCCCAACAAATAGCAGCAACAGAACAGAAAACCTCCCCTACTCTTCTTTTTAAGAGGTTTTAAGAAATGTGCATGCACACACAGAGAGAGAGAGAGAGAGAGAGAGGGAGAGATCTGGGTCCAAACAAATTAAAATGTAATTGCAGAACTGAAATTAGGTGGGAAAAAGACTCTAATCATGTCAAGTTGGATTTGCTTCTAATTAGCATTCCTTCAAAAGTAAAATTAAAATGTGCCCATGAATAAAGATGCACCATATGCAATTAAAACACTCAGAGGTTGTAAAAGTTACGCGCACACATGTGTGTGCACATATGCACACACATACATGCCCATGCACATATGACAGCATAAAAACTGAGATTTTCAGACCCTTACAACAGCAGATCAAAGTGGTACCATAATCCTAAAAGCAAGCTGTTCCCAAGTTCTTACAGTACCCAAGAATGGCATTAGGAGAGATTTGATCATGTAAAGATGAATAAGGAAAAACCTGAACTAATGTTCATCGGCATAACTATTTCAAGATCAAACGCAAAAGAACAATGCATGTGCAAAAGTAGTGTTTTGAATGTTTTAAATTCTGCTCTTTGTTGAATACAGTTTTAATCTTAATATGTTTTAAATCGTATGCATTTTTATTTTTTATTTTTTTTATTATGAATGTATATATGTCTTTTGTAAGCTGCCATAAGTCCCCTTCTGTTACAGCCACTGTTTCATGATCACATAGGCATTGGCCATTTCCACACTACACTGTTATAGTGCTGTTATTGCACTTTCAACCTCCTGTGGAATTCTGGAGTTTGTAGTTTTCTGAGGCCAAAGAGCTCTCTGGCTGAGAAATCTAAAGAAATCTAAAGGCCTCTCCCTAAACTGTGGTTTGAACAAAATTTTCATATAGGTTTTTTTTTTTTCTGCACAGAAGAAAGCATTTTCTGCCAAGGGAATAGCCCTTTCTGTTTCTGCTATTTTCTATGCAGAAAATACTGTTTTTCTAAGCAAAAAAGCATATGCAAATCTTGTCCTTAATAAGTCCCAAATACTCAGATTCTTGTTGGTCATCAAAGTTTCCTGACACTCAAGAAAAATGTTTTTCAACCATGTTTCTGGAATATTTTGGAATAATCTTTCCATCCTTCGTTTATAGGGGGCTTCAAGGGAGAGAAGGGATTGCCACTCCCACTTAGGTTCATGGAAGAGGTTCCACACATCAAGTGACTGCACTGGATGCCAGCATAGGTATTAATTCCACAATTCCGCATGCTAATACCAGACTGCTTATCTGCTTGTTGATTTGAATTTATACCGTCTCAAGCAGACCAAGAAGAAGATAGACAGCTTAAGGATAGCCCTTCCATTAAGCAGATTAAGGCAGTTTCCTCAGCTAGGACATGTTAAGACAGTAGTATAGGAACGTTGGGTCAAGGAGGGCAATTTCCTCCAGGCGGCAATGTTTCTGGGGTGTCCTGGCTTGTATTTTTGCCCCATGCCCCCTGGCCATGCCTCTGCATGCCCTGGCCATGCCCCCATGCAGCACAGCCATGCTCCCACACAGTGGCCCTGCCTCGTGCCATAGCCCCACCCCCTCCCACCCACCCCCTCCACACACTTCAAGCTCCACCATTGTGTTAAGAGGTGCCAACAAGGTGTTGAAGGATAGATCTGCATGCTAAGGTGGCCTACTCTACAACCCCTAAAATAGGACTTCTGCCTTCAGGCATGGTGGAAGATGCTGTCCCATCACCAACATGGAGGGAAGTGCCCACTGTCAGTCCAGTTGCCTTTTCTAGGGAGGGGGCAACATCTTGTGCTTTGCTCAGGCAGCAAAACTTCTTGGTTCAGCTCCAAAGGAGTCACTGCAGTTGCACCAAACTATGGATCTTTGGAGGTGGTGCTGTGGCGCAACATAAGGCTGAACTTCAGTGTGTACTCAGTTGTTGACAAGCTTGTTTGGCACTTTAGAAAGATTAAACTTTCATGTTAACACGCCAGCCCCCAGACGTGCACACATGTACACCAAGAAAGTTAGATTCTGTGTTTTCAATCTAAATGTTATTAACATTTACATTCTGTTCCGTTCTTTCTGACTCATGGTGCATAACCTCCTGTCTGCTGCATAGCTATAATCTAATCCTCAAACATGCGATGTGATGTAGGTGGATGTGAAGGAAGAGAAAGCCTAAGGAGCAAACAATGGAAAGGGCAACATTTATTTTGCAGTTGCTTTTTGCTGAGGTATAAATCTCAGTGATTATTGAGAGCCAGGAAAAAAAGAAAAGAAAATCTCATGCAGGGAATATTTGTTTTCTGCACAGAAAATGCTGTTTTCTGCACAGAAAATGCTGTGGTTGGAGATTTAGGGCCTTTCTGTCCTACACTGTTATAATGCTATTATTCCACTTTCTACATCCTGTGGAATTCTGGGGTTTGCAGTTAACTGAGACCAAAGAGCTCTCTGGTTGAGAATTCTAAAGGCCCCTCCCTGAACTGCAAACCTCAGGATTCCGCAGGACATTGAAAGTGGAATAATAGCACTATAACAGTGTAGTGCAGAAATGGTCTTATTCTGTGCAAAATTTGCATGTGGCATTTTGCACAGAAAACATCTTCTGCACAGAAAATTATGTTTCTGGGCAGAAAATGTTGCTGTCTGGGCAAAAACGTGCAAATTTTACATAAAGTAAGTCCCTAAGTGTGAAGATTCTCATTAGTCTAGGTTTCTCCTCATCTGGGTCTCCCAGTTCTTGGGAAAGCTGCTTTTTGACCATATCCCCCCAATATTTTTGAACATTCTTTCCATCCTCCACCCAAAGTGTTCCCCCAGGTGCTGGGATCTGGCAGGGAAACCTGCCTCCATCTGGCTTTCCTAGCACAATGGCTGGACTCCTGAGTTGGTCTGTAATGCCACCAAATTGCAATGCTAAACTGGCACTACAGCCATCCTCTCCCACAGGATTGAGCCATAAATAAATTTTAACATCAAGAGTCTGGTTAACATAATATTTCTCCAAGCTTCAGCAGCTTGGATTTTGAGCAACAATGCACTTTTGTGCCAAGAAAACAATTCCAGCAAATCACATCTGAATATGCAGGATCTCTGCATGTTTTATTCAACATGCATGGGGGGGGGTGCAGGGTGGAGAGAGCCTACAGTTTCACTCTACATGTTAATATTTTTTTTGTGTTAACAAAAAGCATACAGTGCTTCCCTTTTCACTGAAACCCCCCAAAATCTAAAGCAGGCCTCATAAAGATAATTTTAATTTGGGGGTTTTCCCTTCCCTTCTTCTTTTTTAAAGCTAGCTCTATAAAAATATCTTTTGTTGCATCTATTACTTTTCCATTGCCATGGATACTAAGAGTAGTTTATTATCATTATGTAACTGAGCAGATGTGCTCATTTTTAATATAAAACCCGGCGCTCTTTCATCTCTTTCTGTTTCATAGTTACTAAGCTAATAATGTAGCCTTCTTCTTGAAAAACCACCAAAAAAAAAAAAAAAAAGGCTAGAAATTGATTCTGTTCTGAGCCTGTTCTTGAAAGTGTTATTGATTAGAATTTTACTAAGACATGTGCAATGCAAAAGAAAAAGAAAAAAACCTACATTAAATCCTCCTTGTTCTACCACAAGCAAAACACAGAGAGAGCACTTACTCCATATGTACGTATATGCCTGCTTCCAAACGTATATTTAATTCACACTTCATCACAATGAAGGTGGAATCTCAGTTTACGTGAAACTGAAATTACGGCATTGCTTCAAGAACACTGTGCTTCCCATGATGAATGTTGGCTGAGAAAATGAAGGTACAATAAGCAGCTATAAACATGAATCTGTTGTGGAGTTGTACCTATCACATTAAGTATATCAGAATACATTTAGAGATGCTGTTGGAGAATTTCTAGGCAGATACAGTTATGGGTCTTGAATTTCAATGCATCACATGAATCACATCCATGTTTGTCTCATTTTCTTCTTCTAACATTGGATCTCCGTATGGAAGAAAAGTACCTCTGTTCTCATATTATCTTGCTTTTGTCTGGGTGTTGGGAAAATGTGCTTATATGCAAGGTAGTGCAAAGAGACTTCCATCCAGTGAAGCAAGCTGAGTATTGGGGGGAAAATATCTGAACATTTGCTGCTCATTAAAATAAGAGTCTAGAAAGACCACCAATTTATTTCAGTGTGGGCAAAAGCCAGCAAGTGGATCTTTGCAAAAGTGTAAAATGTTGATCCCAGAGATACCAATACCTACAGTCATGGCTTAGGAACCTGACCCTTCCCACAGAGAGCTGAGAAGAGCTCCATAGACTGTAATGAGAGAAAATACTGGAAACAATCTCCATATTAGGGATCATATCAGAGGTGCCCATGGAAGAGGAGCTCCACCAGTGAGGATTCATCCCTGGCTCCAGAACAAGTAGCTCTACTTCTTTTCTGGAACCTGATGAATCTTTAGTGCTGGCAGGCTTTCCACCTGCAGGAAGCATATCTACAGTGCTGGAATACAGGTTTGCAAAACAAAAATGTGTGCTAGGATGAAGGCTTTCTGGCTGCCTTCATAGGACTCTCTAGCCCAGTTCAGGTGTTTTACATGAAATACTAAATCAATACTCGAAGATGGAATTGGGTTAAACCTGCCTCATGTTTATGTGATAGTCCAGGAAACTTAAGACTTCAGCATGGTGTGGTGGTTTGAGTGTTGAACCAGGACGTTGGAGACCAGGATTTGAATCCTTGCTCAGCCATGGAAACCCACTGGCTAACCTTGGGCAAGTCACATTCTCTCATCCTCCGAAGAATGCAAAAGCAAAGCCCCTCTGAACAAATCTTGCCAAGGAAACCACATTATAGATTTGTCTTTTCCGTGATTCTGTCTCACATGGAAAGTTACTGCCCACCCAACTGATAGTAGAACCCATACTGATCCAGGGGTACTGGTGGCCCCAAAAGAAATTCTGCTCTGGGTTTCAGTCTGAGCTTTAAAAGAGTTGTCCAAGGTGCTGAATCCAGCACTGAAACACGTCCAACAATTTGTAACAGTGTCTTTAAAGTTCAGGCTAAACTTTGAGTGGCTTGGTCACCACACTGAGTTGGGACCCATCAGCTTCCACTAGCAGGGATACAGTACAGTAAGCCTATCAGCTGGAAGTGGTATGAGGCAGAGAACAGTCTTACAGCAAAGGAAAAACTGGTGAGAATGGACTTGCATACAGATAGGTGAAACTACAACTGAATGAACTAAGCAGGATGGGAAAATCTACGGGTGTCAGTTTTGATGATTTTCTCTGTTTTCCCATTTGCAGCTGGGTGTTTGGCCCATGTTCACATCAGTCTGTGAATGCAACAGAATTCCTTTATTAAAAATTTTCCCCTATGAATATTCATATGCATATGTGTATGCTCTTGTCCTAGTGTGAACACTTTTTTCAATTAATTCTCCAACAACAGTTGACTCATTGAATCAATGAGATTTGCATTACTGTCAACTTACCATTTGGCAATTCATTCAATAAGTCTGCTTGAGTTGAGACTAGCAGTTGGATTTAGGTTGTTACTTTTGACACATTCCTTCCAAGTGCATGGTTGCTTGTCCTCTGTCCCTCTCCTTCCCTGGAAAACGAACTAGGCCCAGGTGTATATTCAGTAGAGAGAACGGGCCATGCATGATCTTGGGACACTTTTACACTACACAATTATAGCACTTTGCTGCTGAGCACCTTCAAGTTATTTCTGACTTTCAGCAATGTTAAGGTGAACCTACCATTGGGTTTTTTTTGGAGAGGTTTGTTTAGAGATGCTTGCCGTTGCATTCCTCTAAGGGCGAAAGAGTGTGACTTGACCAAAGCAATCCAGTGGGTTTCCATGGCCAAGCAGGGATTTGAACTTTGATTTCCAGGGTCACAGTCCAACACCTAAGCTGCTATGATTCCACTTTAACTGTCGTGGCTGCATCCTATGGAATCCTGAAGTTTTATAGTCTGGTAGTGTGCTATAGAATGCCAGGGTGGTGTAGAGTCTGATTCCCTGCTTGACCATGGAAACCTACTGGGTGACCTTGGGTGTGTCACACACTCTCAGCCCCAGAAAACCTCATGATAGATTCACCTTAGGGATTCCACGGGACGTTGCCCATTGTAATTAATGGGACAAACGAGCTACAACACTGTGAAAAGGCCTCAGGCCCCTTGCTTCCAGTTCAACAAGTTTTTCTTCATCGAGTAGGGTCACTAGTTGGGGAAAAGCAAAGCCGTCAATCCTGTGTTGACCACTTGAAAATATTACAGAAATAGCGCTGTTGAAGTGGCACCCCTGTTCTAGATACTTGCACTGCATGTGTAAGATGCTCTTGGCACCTATCACTTTTGCTGCAATTAGAAGCCAGCATAATCACTTTAATTAGCTCTAGGCATAATCTCCGTAATCTTTCCTCTCCAATTTGGATCATATATTAGCTCGACTACATCTTGTACTCGCAAAGAGTTGATGTGATTCCCATCCTATCTTACAGTTTTAATTTTTCCCATCTTCCATTGCCTGCCTGTCACGATAAGCAGTTAAAAATGTGTTTCATTTGATACCCAAATAATTATTCATATATTAATTGTGTGCTAATCCCTCCTTTCTAGCATGCTTGCTAATCTTAAATACATGTCTGCACATTATGGGTTACCAGTTGTGTTGAGCTCTAAACAGAACCATTACCAAACTTGTTTGTAACGGTGCCATTAAAAATGACGGGCTGTCAGGAATATCATCTAATGATGCTGGATCCTGTGTGTTTTCAAAGATGCTTAATGAGTGCAAAGTTTTTACATGGCAGCGGAACACTTTTAATGAACTCCAGCATAATAAATCTATCATAGATCATTTGGCTGAGGCTTCAGTCTCCTACGCTGCGTAAGCCAGAGAAGCTCTATTTAACTCAGCTGGGCTCTTTCATGGCAGGTATTTTGAGGATTACAAGTTTGGGGACATTATATTCATAATAAAGGCACTTAAGGAGAAAAACTTGTGCCATTAATACTTGACACTTTCCACCATCACATTATCGGTAGTAGCTGGTGGCTTCCATGTCAATAAGGTGGTGAATCTGCTTTGAGCTTTACTCAGAGCTGTAAAAGAACTGTCCAAGGTGCTAAGCCTATTTGGAAGATAGATCTTAGCACTCTGGGTAGTTCCTTTAGTATTGGGACTAAGCCTGATGCAGAGTCATTGTCCTACTGAAGTTACTAGCTACCACTGCAGAATACTTGGGTGGGATTTTTCTCTTTAATGTGTGTTGGATAAGACTTTGAGTTTGTTTTTTTAAAAATTGTCCTGAATTGTCATCCTGAAACTAGGGCTGAACTGAGACATTCTGCTGCCAAAGGCAAAGGACAAGACGGCATGCCCTCTATTCCTTGCAGAGAAGGAGCCAAAGAGATGAGCAGTTAAACCTGACTTCATCACTGGGAACTGGACAGCACGAGGCCAATTTAGGAGGTGCAGGATCCACTAGAATAAAAGGGGTTGAACTTAGTTGAGAGTAGCTGAAGTTTTATTTCTTTGATTTCAATAGATCTACTCTGACTAGGTGTGGATCCAACCAGAACAGGGATGGGCAACCTGTGGAAGGCTAGGGAGCTTATTGCCCCCTCCAGGAAACCTGCGAGGGTTGCATCTCTACTGCAAGAAAAAAAAATCAATTTTTTGTCCCAAATGCCCCTAGGGGGCATGCAAGGTACTTTTCCCACATTTTTAGCTGGCCCCCAAACCATTTTAGGCCTGCATTGGCCAAGGGGAGAATGTAATTATTTAGATTTTTGACTCCCGGGGGTGTGTGTAAAAATGGTTGTGGGGCCACATGCAGCCTGCAGGGGGTATTTTCTCACTCTTCAACTACAACTTGGAATATATTACTTTTTAAATACTGTATCTCCAAGACTCCCCCATCTAGGATGGCTGCTGGGAATTGTGGAAGTTACAGTCCAGAAAAGTAACTTTTCCAAGCTTTGACCCTGTACCAACCCAAGGCTTCCTACCAACTGCAAAAGATAGTTTTTAAAAATAGGCATACATACACACACATACACACACACACAAGAGAGAGAGATATCTATCAAAATGCATATAATCTATGTTATTACATTCACCTCCTATGTCAAGGAAAAATCATGATGACAAGAGAACTTGTTTGCTCATTCTTGGTATGTTTGTGTTTTAAGTAATTGGGAGTCTGGTTGCATTTCCCCAGGGTAAGGTTTTAAGAAACCTAATACTCTTTCTTGCCATGCCTTTGCCAGCTGAATATACTCAGGTTATTTAAAGACTGAGTTTTTACGGCATGCAACTGCTTTTGTTTGGTGCTTTCTAAGCATTGCTGCCATGCATCTCACAATAATATATTTCACTATAAATTATAATGTTCTGTTCTGATCCACATTTGCAAATTCACAATAACACTGGATTCCAGGCAGAATCACTCTTTGGGGCTTGTTTCCTGTTCTTGCTTCCAAGGAATTCCTTGTTTGAAGAGAAAAGGGTAGCAGGTAATTGACCTAGGGATGGACAACTGTGTCCATTTTGCTTTTTCCTAAATTTAAATGTTTCAAATTTTGGTAAATTGTGATCAGACCCAAAAAGAAATAAAAATTCTCACCCATTCCTAAAAGTTTTTACCCACCAGCCATTGAAGCAGAGATAGCGTTTGTTCATAACAACATTGTTCGTATACCCTTGAACTGATAACTAAATAAGTATGCAGTTTGCCATAAGGACTCAAGGTGAGAAAACCTTCTTTGTCTAAGTCTAGCCAGTGGTGGCTGTTGGCTTCCATGTCAGTGAGGTGGCAGTCCATTCCATCTTTTAGCCTAGACTTTAAATGACCTTTGCAAGGTGGTGAACTTATTTAGCGAAAACGTTCAGCACCTTGGATAGCTCCTTTAGAGTTTAGACTAATCTACCCAAAGCAGATTTACAACCTCATGATGCTGTATTAATGCATGGTCTATCCCAGAGTTCAGCATACAATAGAGTCATAGAATCATAGATTTAAAAGGGGCCATGGAGTCCAGCCACCCCTCTCGCCCAATGCAGGAAACCAGCTAGAGCATCCCCAGAACATAGCTGTCTGGCCTCTTTTTGAAGAAACCAAGAGAAAGAGATCCTATCTACTCTCTAGGCAGTTGGTTCCACTGCTGAAATGCTCTTACTGCCAAGAAGTTCCTTCTAGAGTTCAATCGAAATCTGTAACTTAAAACTGTTAGACTTGAGGCAGCAGAGAATGAACTTGCCCCCTTCTCTCTATGGCAACTCTTTAGATATTTCAAGACCTCAATCACGTCACTCCTCAGTCTTCTTTTCACTAAGCCAACCATGCCCAACTCCTTCAACCTTTCCTCATATGTTTTGTTCTTCAGACCTCTTATCATCCTCATCGCCCTTCCATGAACAAGCTCCAACTTGCCTATAAACTTCTCAAAATGAGGTACCCAGAACGGAACATTGTACTCTAGATGAGACCTGGTCAGCACAGAATATAAGGGGACTGTTACAGGTTTCCATGGGATATTGCCCACTTTACCTCTTGCATCATGTCCAAATAGACCATGGGCATGATATGGTATCTACCAGTGCAGAAGAACATCATTAAAATTGGGTTGAATAGCTGGACTGATCCAAATCTACATCCTGGTCTAGAGCAATTCTCTGGAGTCAGTGGTGGAGCTTGGATCATGTGGAGTGGAGTGGGAGGGGGCGTGGCCACAACACAAGGGGTGTGGCCATTGTGTGGGAGGCATGGCTGTGGTGCACGGGGGCATGGCCAGGGTGCCCAGGGGTGTGACCAGGGCATGCAGGGGTGTGGCTACAGGTCAGGATGCCCCCAAAACACTGTCTCTTGGGGCAAACCACCCCTTCACCTCCCCATCCCTATGTGAATGTCTGGGGTCCTTTCACACTGCACAGTTATAGTTGCATATTCCTCTTTAGCTGCTATGGTAATATCCCATGGTAACCTGGGATTTCCAGTTTAGGTAGGATCATTTAGAGTTCTCACCCTAAGGGCTATAGTATCTCACCAAACAACAAACACCAGGATTCCATTAGATGCTGTCATGGCAGTTAAAGTAGAATTATAATGCTATAATTGTACAGTGTGAATGAGCACCTAATTCCTGTTGATGGATTTATCTCCACTGTCACCCACACTCAAAAATTTTAGGTGGGATTTACTTATTTCTACATTTTTGTCTTGACTTTATTTTTTTTTTAAAAAAACCTAGTTATTAAAAAATGCATAAAATATCATACATAGCAGTAGAACAAAATTAACTAAAGGTTATTAGACTAATTGAAGTCAATGAGACCATTCCAGAGTAAATGATTCTGAGGTTTGAAGCCTAAAGCAGTTAAAGGAACAAAGGAAAGATTTAATAGTCTTTTCACTGTCTGATTCGTGGATCTTTTACATTTTAATTTACATTAAACACATTATTAAACAAAGCATTAATCCTGTGATTAATTCTGATTAATAATATGAAATATTGAACAATGAACTGGGGGGGGAAAAATGTATCTTTTGTTTCTAGCTACCATTTATTCGAACATGTCAGCTTCATGTCCACCTGAATATTAATATGTCATTGTAGAATTAACTTTCTAAAAAATGCTTATTGCTTCTCCATATTAAAGTCATTAGAAGAAGGTTAAAGGTCCTTGGACTTTTAACAGAGAGGACCTGCTAATACAGGATGGAAAATGAGTTGCCCTACTTTTCATTTGTTAGTTGAAAATTAAAATACCCTGATAGAGGCATATCTCAGCAGATGACCCCTTGCATATCAACCGGCTGGACATCTGTGCTCAGTCTCCGCTTCAGCCTCTGAGATTTTTGCCAATAGAAAATGAAAGAGATAACCTTTTTGGTGTTGACCCTTCTGAAATATAGCCCTCCGAACCTGGTATTCATTGGTGATCGCCCATCAAGCTGCTATCCAAGACCTGACCCTCTTTAGCTTCCAAGATCAGATGGGATCTGGTATCTTTAGGGTATCTAGCCTGCTCATTAAAAAATGCTACGGCTTATCATTTGCATTTACAGGTCACAATCCCAAAAGCTAGGTGCTGGGCAGGTTGATTTCTCTTCAGACAGGGTTCTGCTTCTATGGTTCCCCCCGCTCTAAAATTTCGGGATGGGCACAATGGACCCCTGCTTTTGAAAGGGATCTTTTACAAGGCCTTTGAGCCCTTTGCTCTTTCTGTTGTCCCTCCTCCTTCTGGGGCTGCCTACCTTTTCTAAGGCCATTTCTACCCTACACTGTTATACTGCTATTATTCCACTTTCAACATCCTGTGGAATTCTGGGGTTTGTAGTTTCTCGAGATCAAAGAGCTCCCTGGCTGAGAAGTCTAAATGCCCCTCTCTAAACTGCAAACCTCTGGATTCCATAGGATGTTGAAACTGGAATAAAAGCACTATAATAGTGTAGTGTGGAAATGGCCTAAGACAGCCGTTAGTGAGAATGCACACCAACTTCCATTTGCTTTAGCCTTTCCATCTGGATGGCCTTGAGCATCAGATCCAGAGAGTGAAGCAAGTTAGTTGGTAGTGGGTATGACTGCAAAGAACAACTGGATGCACCCACTAGTGGTGATCTTGAAATCTGGAGCAAGCGCTGGATATCTCTGAAGGAGCCAGATTCATACAGGTTCCTAAGTCAAGGTAAGAGTTTAGACATAGTGAGCTATTTGTGTCTGTAACAACTTGGGCTGAATGTTATCGGTTAGTCTGAACTGCAATAAACCAATAGAATAAATTGTTTGCTGCTGAATCTACATTTTTATATTATTATTATTATTATTATTATTATTATTATTATTATTATTATTATTATTATTAATTTGTATCCCGCCTCTCCATATGGATCGAGGTGGCGAACAATTTACAAATAGCATGTATTTTGAAACATTTTTGTACATGTAAATCCTATTCAAATAAATGAGATACCCTCCAACTGTCTCAATTTGGCAAGACAGATTAAGTCAGCTGCTTTCAAAATGTTCCAGTTTCTCTCTCCTCCTGGCCACTTTCCCCTTTTGTCCTCAGCTTACTTCAGTTTGCAAAAGCTGATTGAATTCAACTTAGCAACGAGTAGAGGAGAGTGGAATCTTTCCTTTCCCAGTAGGCTCAGGCAAAAAACAAACTGCTGCAGCCTCTTTTAGCTTGTCCTTCTTCACTAATACCTTTTGCCATCTTAGCTAAACCCTGATGCCGTTTGATCACGTGCCCCAGTTTTGCTTCGTGAAATGTTGGAGGGCATTTAGGAAGACTGAATCCTCTTGATTCAGTGGGGCTACTTAGCCAGCATGCAGAAGTAGTATGAGTGTTGGATTAGGATGCCAAGAGACCAGAGTTTGAATGCCTGTTTAGCTCTGGAAACCCACTGGGTGACCTTGGTCAAGTCACACACTCTCGACCTCAGAGGAAGGCAATGATAAACTGCCTTTGAACAAATCTTGTCAAGAAAACTATGTGATAGGTTTCCCTTAGGTTCCCCATAAATTGGAATTGACTTGAAGGCAAATGCAAAAAAGTACACAACTCTAGTTAAGATTAGTAACAGTTTTATTCATCTGATTTAATTTAATCCTGCTTTTCTCCCAGTATGGGACCCAATAGAGTTTGTGTCATTGCCTTCAGGGGCAAAAATACAAAGGCCATTTCCGCACTAGGTTGTTCTAGTGCTATTATTCCACTTTCAACATCCTATGGAATCCTGGGACCTTTCCACATTACACTGTTATAGTGCTATTATTCCACTTTCAACATCCTTTGGAATCCTGGGGTTTGCAGTTTAGGGAGGGACCTCAGAGGATTCCATAAGATGTTCAAAGTGGAATAATAGCACTAGAACAGCCTAGTACAGAAATGGCCAAAGTTACATTCAAAGGTAATATAACAAGTAGGTATCAAGCTGGCAAAGTTACATTCAAAGATAAAATAACAAGTACATATCACATCATTTTGCCAGTGGTAATGATGTGTAATCTTTTCTAGTTCCTTAAAAACTTACATTTATGGCCATTTCTAGACATTTTTAGAAGCATTTTGACGGGAATATTTTAAAGTTCCGAACTTTTCTCTCATCAGCCCTAATTTCTCTCCCTTGCCAAAACAAAGTAATAAAAAGCAGCAAGAAATGAACTGTCCATAGAACAAATCATGCAGCAAGTTACATTTCAACAACTGCAACGTATATTATATTTATATGCTATAGCAAGTAATGAGGACATTTTAGTTTTTTAACTTTCCAAACCTGGGTATAGGTGACAGGCAATTGCCCACAAAGACTCTTGTTTATCTTTCAGCTGAAGCCATAACTGATCAATAAACTTAGTTATTCACAATCACCACAATGAACTATAAAATGGGCCTCTGCTACGGACTTGGAAAATCTGTACGTTCAAGATTAACTCTGATATTATGGCAGGAAAAATTATACACTGTCTACACCATAGTTGGAAAAATGAATTAGATCAACTTCACTCACGGCTTAGAGACATTTTCTTTGAAATACAGAAATCTAATTCGAGAACGCTGTGCTCTGGTATCATAATGATTTGCATTCACCTCCATAAGCTCTTCTTTTCAGAAGGTATTAAATTCCCGAACCATCACACGGATTAAAACAATATCATGAGGACTAGGCTGTCCTGATACCTTAATTGCTATTATAACCTTAATCGTCAAACTGTAATGTTGCAACTGTTCAGCTGATGCAGGGCAAGCGAGAGAAGATGCATTTGGGGAGATTTCGGTGGGCGGCATTTTTATTTTAAGACCAGGAAGCCAAAACTGTATTTTGCCATGGATTAAAACCAAAACAGAGAGGACCGCCAGGGTGAAAACAAAAGAATTTATCTCCACTGATGTCGCTTGACATATGAACAAGAGACTGACGTGTTGCCATGGCAATAGATGTGTTGGACTTATGCATGCATTTTCTGCTATAGGATTTTGATTAATGGCATTGACTAAGTAGCCAGAGGAGGAGAAAACAGGACAGAAGAGAGACATGGTCTGTAATGAATGTACTTACTCCGTTTGGTGCTATGGCAAAGTTCCGTATGCACAATCCAGTATTTCCTGGTGTTATGGAAATAACATATTTGAGTGCAGCTCATATTCAATACCACACTACGGCCTAAATCCGTGAGCTATTCCCAGTAGAGGACACTCACTGAATCAATTGCTAGACACGTATATAAATCCCATTGACTCAATGGATCTACTCTAGCTAGGAGTGAGAATTAAAGCTAGGACTATGGTCCTTTCCGCACGACACTCTTATAGCATGATTATTCCACTTCCAACCTCCTAGGGAATCCTGGGGTTTGCAGTTTCGGGAGGGGCCGGCCAAAGCTGCAAACCCCAGGATTCCCTCCTGAAGCTGCAAACCCCAGGATCCCCTAGGAGGTTGAAAGTGGAATAATCGCGCTATAAGAGTGTCGTGCGGAAAGGGATTATGACTTCATTTCAATGAATATTTACTTGGAATTAAAGGCCCGTCCCTCTAACTGCCCTGATTTGGCAGGGACAGACCTGATGAATCCTCTGTCACCCATCACTGCTTATTGTGTTATGGAATTTATATTCCCAGTGAAAGCATAGAACCTTTCCGCACTACACTGTTCTAGTGCTATTATTCCACTTTCAACGTCCTGCAGAATTCTGGGGTTTGTCGTTTCCTGAGGCCCAAGAGCTATCTGGTTGGGAATTCTAAATGTCCTTCCCTAAACTGCGAACCCCAGGATTCCATAGGAGGTTGAAAGTGGAATCATAGCACTATTACAGGGTAGTGGGGAAAGGCCCATAGAAAACTTGCATCCTTTCAGTGAGTCCTCTCTCCTCAGGATGGACAGTAGGATTTAGGCCTCAATCTTTGGTAAATCATGCCCTCCAATTTGACCAAAAACTATCACAATTAATCTTCTGCCTTCCCACTTTTCCATTTTCTTTTGAAATGTCCCAGTTTCTCTCTTCTCCTCCCCCTTTCCCTCTTTACCCTAGCTTACTTCAGTTGCCGCAAACTGAGTTCAAAGTGCAAAAACAGTTAACTTGGCGGGGGGAGAGGGCAGGAGGGAGCAAAATCTTGCCTGTAAAGACACTGCAAAGCAAATTCTTGCAGTCTTTCTTAGCTTCTTCATTAATAGCTTCTGCCATTTTGATCGCACTCTGATGTTCATGGCCACGTGTGTCCCAGAATTGTTGGAAGGTCTGAAAGCCCCCTGAGACCACTGGATGGCTCTCTTTTATAGCTATTCATGGTTTGCATGGGTTTGTGCTTCATACCTATAACATAGGTATAACATAGATACAATATAGGTATAACAGAGATAAATACCAACTTTGCTGCCTTCCTGTGACATTCAAAATCCACTTCCCAAGGAAGCTGCCTCACACTGCCTAATGGCAGGGCCAGCTCTCATTAGAATGAGTAGTGAATATATGATGGCATGAATGTGGATTCCATAACACAAAAGGCAGTGGTGCGTTCCTGATCATTTCTATTTATTTTAATGTATCTCTTTATGATAAGTCAGCCTTCGTTAACTCTGTTGGAATTATGTCATTAAGACATCAGTTTCAGCATGTTACACTCTGTTGCTTTAGAAAGTTTATAGTTTCCAAAATGAGTTTGAGGGAATCCTGGCATTCTTTTAAGAGCCATCCCACCAGTGCCTATCGTTTCCTGAAACACGCAGACACAAAGAAATATTGGGTGGTGCTTGAGGTCATACTCAGTTCACAGAATATTTATTTCCTTATTGAGGTATTTATAGCCTGTTTTTTATCCAGAGCTTTCAAGACAAGTCACTGAAAATGCAAAAACTTCAATGTCAAGCCATATAATAATCTGAAACAGTTTAAGAAGGCTACAAGCAACTCAAAAGAGTTTAAAACAATTTAAAACCATGTTTGCTGAGAGAACTTCACAGCCTGCTCAGACCATGATTTTTAGGCCTCCCAGAGCAATTAATAAAGAAAAAAAAATATTATTGAAGTGCAAGAATGAAGCCCATGTTGCCATTAATTAGGCCTTCAAGGGGAGGACATTATAGAACCAGGGGCCACTGTAAAGACGGCTCCCCCATGTCTCCATGTAGTGTTTGGGTCACAAAACTACACAGTGAAATGCGTCCTTCATCACTGTCCATAATCCTTTGCAAAATGTTCCTCTGAAGTTAAGAGTCAACAGAACACTTCAGCGTCACTTCACTTGGCAAGAATTTACCATTTGTAATTCTGCAACTACAGGGTCTTTATGTAGTATGGACATTTCCAGTTTGGGAAGGAAGAGACCCAGTCAATTAGAACAGACTGTAACTAAGGATATGAACAATTCTCAGTCTTGACTTCATTGTGTTCCTCTAAATCCCACCTGTATTCCCATCCCACCCTTCAGCCTGGATGGAGACAGTTCTGATGCTGCTGTTCACGTCCGCCCAAAATAGACTGATTGAGTCAATTTATTTATTTGCATTTATTTATTGCTGAACAGTGAGGGCCTTTCCACCCTACATTGTTCTAGTGCTGTTATTCCACTTTCAACATCCTGTGGAATCCTGGGGTTTAGCAATAGCATGTGTTTTTCTCTACCGTTTATCAGCTAAGTGTTCTCTAAGAGGTTTACAATCTGTTAGCTAATTGCTCCCAACAAACTGGGTACTTATTTTATAGATCTGTGGAAGGATGAAAGGCTGAGTCAACATGGAGCCAGCAGGAGCAAACTCACAACCTTGTGGCTGCAGTACCAGCATTTAACCATTGTGTTACCAGGGCACAGTTTAGGGAGGGGCCTTTAGACTTCTCAGGCAGAAAGTTCTTTGGCATCAGTAAACTTCAAACCCCAGAATTCCACAGGATGTTGAAAGTGGAATAATAGCACTATAACAGAGTAGGGTGGAAAGGCCCTTAGTCTCCTTGGTAAGATATAGCAATAGCAATATCAATAGCAATAGCGTTTATTTCTATACCGCTTATCAACTGAGTGTTATCTAAGCGGTTTACAATGTGTTTTAGCTAATTGCCCCCAACAAGCTGGATACTCATTTTACCGACCTGCGGAAGGATGGAAGGCTGGGTCAACCTTGGAGCCTGGCAGGATCGAACTCACAACCTTGTGGTTGCAGTACTAGCATTTAACCACTGCGCCACTAGATATATAAAAATAGTTTTATTAAAAAAAAAACTTGTGCATAATCAACAAAGGTACCTCTTCTTAAAGAAAGTAAAAAAAAAAAGAGTACTAGATAGTTTTAGAAAGAGTTGGAGTATCTCATCCAGAGACAGCTTTAGAAAGTACATTTTTGATGGTCAACAGGGAAAAGAGGTGGGAAGGAATGATGTGAGCAGATGAGACCCAGAGAACCAACAGAAGGTGTCTATGTGATGCAAGAAGAGAGTGGGAGTGAAAAAACAAACAGGAAGTAGCCATAAACATGCTATGCCTAAACTCCCGGATAGTATCATGCAAACTTACGCCAGTGAGCACAAGGCATGCACAGGTTGCAAACTCCAACAGAAAATCTTAGGATAATGTCAGTGTAAGTCCAGGTCAGCCTGAAGGCATATAATATCATCACCATCATAATCCACAATAAGAATGTTTCCTGCCATGGCCAGCACATGAGTACATGTCCTTGCCTACATACACATTTTTCCCCTGCAAAGTGCATTTCTGTCTTTCAGGAAAAGGGTTTGTTGACTTGGTTGATTGTTGCTGAGAATTAAAATTTAAAATGGATCAGGTGAGTCCATCTTAAAAAAAAATAGGCAGCAGTTTTACAAATGCATCGTCCTCTTTTAAGGAAGCTGCCTTTGTTTCTGTCTCTCCTTAAACAAAATGGTTTGCCTTTATCCTTTTTCTTTCTTTCTTTCTTTCTTTAAAAAAAAAGGATACCAAAACAAAACCCTGTTTCATCTTATATTGGAAAAATACAATGTGACATCTGGAGAATAAATTGTTCAGTCAGCCAGAAATACGCCTTGTAAAAATTGCTTAGGTTTCTGTAACAAGATTATTTACTGCAACTGTTCACCTATAATACAGCACACTTTTGAAATGGACCTTTTATGAAACACATCAAGCTCTGTGGAAATGTATTCAGTGCATTAATCTACAATGGTGCACAGTTTACAACACTTTTGGAATGGATTTTGAAACTCAAAGCCATCTAATTATAGATGTATGTTTCTGTGTATATATTCATTTTGGCTCTGGATATTTAACATAACGCACAAAGGTATTTTATTCTGGTGAGACTAAATTTGGTGGATTACCATATTTGTTATTGCTGCAGTCTTGTTGTCCAAGGGCTGTTCCTTGAATGGAAAGATGCTTGGATGGAGAGATCCAAAATCAGATTCCCTACTTTCTGACTCCAGGGATCTCTCTATGTCCCTTTCTCTCTATGATTGGACTCTCAATCTTAGAAAAATGGGAAAGTGAGGAGGGAAGGGCCAAGGAAAAAGAATAAAACAGTTGGAAAGGGGTGGTGAACGTTGTCCCTTTCATGTTGCCAAAATATATGACTTTAAAAAAAAATCTAGGCAATATAGGTGACAAACAATCATTCTGTAACCAACTTTCTTTACTTTATATAGAGCTGCATCAAAATTCTTTCTGTGTAGTGTTTTGCCAGTGTCCAGGAAAGCATGTAATCAGCATTTTAAAAACTGCACAAAAAGCATCTTGCTGGAATAGTGTAGATAATATAATATATAAATATTCACATAAATTGATATGTAAGCATTGGCAATGTCTAAAGGGCAGATACACATATATAGAAGGAAGGAAGAGCCATAGCAAACTTTACACATTCCAGTTATGATTTTTGTTTTTTTTTTTGGTTAAAGTTCTCCCAGTAAGTACAAAATTCAAAACAAGTGGAGTGCAGGGCAGAACAAACAAGATGAATAGTAAAAGAACAGAACAAAGAAAACCTTTCCATCTTTTCTCTAAAATCAGGAGACAGCCATGGTGTTTGTTATGCCACCATCGGTCAAAGAATCATAGAATCATAGAGCTGGAAGAGACCCCAGGGGCCATCCCCTGAACACCCATCAAAGCACTCCCGACAGATGGCCATCCAGCCTCTGCTTAAAAATCTCCAAAGAAGGTCTGTATCCCCCTTCCTTTTCCTCCTTTTAACACATGGGCCATCAGGTATAAAGAGTTTAAAAGGTGATGTTCTCTTATGAAAACAGCCTGATGCTTTGTTGAGTGACAAGATGCTCACACCATGGTTGGAATCTTGTTGGTTAGTCCCAACTGGAATAGACCCATTAACTCAATTGCTAAGTCAGCATGCTGGTAAATCCAATTAATTTGATGGGTTCTGCACTTGTTGAATCCTACCTTAGTTATGACTAACAACAGGATTTAAGCCATAGTGTGTGATGTACTATATTTACAGTGGATCCTTTATCCTCCCTCCTTCTAAGAACGCTTAAAACAAAGATCCAACAGCAGAAAATTGGAACTTCCTTCCCTTTCTTCTTCTTGCAGCCCTTGAAGGATGCCAAAACTTTGTTCCAAAGAGTTTCCTATGCACATTTCTAAGCTGTACTAGTGGTTTCAGTAAGAAGGGTGAGATCATTAAATCTGGAGCAAAGAGTGAGAACCAGCAGCATCACACCACTGGATCTTGGGCCATTTCCACACTAGACTGTTATAGTGCTGTTATTCCACTTTCAACATCCTATGGAATCCTGGGGTTTTCAGTTTAGGGAGGGGCCCCAAAGGCCCTCCCTAAACTTGAAACCCCAGAATTCCATAGGATGTTGAAAGTGGAATAACAGCATTATAACAGTCTAGTTCGGAAATGGCCTTGGACTCAGTTCACTTGCTTCAGTGAGGATTTTGTTTCATTTTTTTTAAAACCATAGGAAACCATATTTCTTCATTATTGGGATGGAAAGAACTCAAGAATTTAAAAAATGAATGTGGGAGGTGCCAAAAGCGACAGGTTCAACGCATCTTGGGCCTGAGAACTTGGACATTTCAAACCTTTGACTTTGCTTGGAGAATACAGAAATAGCAAACCCTTTCCCCCCAAAGGTTGAGCTGGTATAAACATCTGAAGAACATCCAGCATCATCCAGTCATGAGCTTAGCCAATCTTTTTTTTGACATCAAACCCATGTTCTTTTTGAACATCATAGGGTTAGAATAATTTCCCATTGATTGGGTGCTCTTACATCTGGAATACCTTAGATCTTCTGCAGGGTATAAATTATTGTTACTGGTGGTTTAATCCGATGCCAAACTTGTTAAAATATTGACATTAAGACTTAGGCTCACAGCAGCGGAGTTTGGAAATCATTTTGATGCTTATGGGGGGGGGGTTGAAAAGTACTGTTCTCCCTCCCCCACTACTGATATAGTTTAGGTTGGAGTATATTAACAGGACGGAAAGAAACAACAGGATCAATTTAGCTGAAATACAGTACTGCAGAATCACAGCTCATCCAGACAATGTTAAAAACCTGTGAACAGTCACAGTTCTATATAAGTATTTTCTTTCACAGGTTATTTTTTTGTTGGAGGAAAAATCACATTTTTGGGATGTCTCTATCTCAGAAATCCATTTAGTAATGGTTTGATGTCAATACTGCAACCTGCCACTAAATCTTGGAGTGTATCCTAAACACCTAGCTGGCATATTAGGGTGTCAGCAAGCCATTTTTCTCTCTCAAGATGTTGCACGCTGCAAATAGTGTCTGAAGAACTGGGACATGGGGAGGAAAAAAAACCTTTTCCAGTTCTTGTCCTCCAGAAATAGTTAAAACACGCACACGCATGCAAGCACACACACACACACAGACACACAGACACACCATTTTTTTCTTCTCTTTTCCTTCCTGGGACATTATCCATGAAGAGTTCTAGCAGAGAATTCTGCTGTTTGCATCTTCCATTTTCATTTTCTATCTCAACATTTTGAGCACACTCAGTTCTCATTGGGCTGAATCGGGAGTGATTGATGTTATACTTTCGGGAAACCCCAGATTTCTGCAAACCACAAATCTTCCCAGTCATATTGACATGTCCCTCTTGTTGCTCAGAGGATCTTGTTGGGTTCAGTTTCTGTTGTCACTTGCCACCTGAGCCACAACAGTAGTCAGAATGTTTGTCCATGGGAAGAGTTTGGAGGCATCCAGACTGAGTGAAAAGACCAGAAAGTCCCACATGTTGTTCCTGTTCTTTCTTATTTTTTTCTCCCATTTTGTTTATTTTCATTTTGTTTTAGCACAGAATATTTTCTATCAGATCCCAGTACAATCAGAGACATTTTCTACATCTCTCCAGATTGGTTTATATTCACCCAGAAAAAGCAGGAAGAAAATCAGGAGAATTTTCAACTATTCTGGATGCACTCTTTCCTTTTTATTTTTTTAAATTCTGCAGTGAAGCTATTTCAGATGTCTTGTTGGTTATTAATCTATCATTCATTCTCTCTCTCTCTCTCTCTCAGCCCTACACACATGCATATATGCACAGAGAGAGAGACTGAGAAAGAAGAGAGTGGGTATAGATTTCATTGCAAGCATCTTCCATGAGATTGTATAACATTCCTTGTGTTTTCTAAGAATGTTCATGTGATTTATCCACTGAACTGGAAACAAAATGTAGTCTCAAGCTCAGAGGAGAAATACCCTGAAGAATATTTGGGGGTTTTGAAAGCAAAATGAGAAAATACTTGGCAATTCTTGTTGCTAATAAGATATAAAAATCCAAGAAGCCAACTGTGAAGTTTACCCACAGTTTGTATGGGAGTAGATTAAACCCTGGTGTGTTATCAGATGATAAAGTCCATTCTCAGTTCCTGAAGCCCACTCAGGGCTTGCTAGCAGAAGATAACAGCAATCTTGGTAGCGGAATCTTCTCTCCCCAACCCTGACCATCCCTCGATAATGAGCAACATTGTAATCCTGGTATGGCAGAACGCAATGTTGGAGCAGAGGTCCTGTCCCCTATTGCAAGTGGTGCAGTAGTCAGTTCTGAAGTACAGGTGCTCATATGATAGCCCCAAAGTCATACTTCCAAGGAGGGTCCAAAAGTGCAAGTAACCATGATGATCCACATCAGTGTAACAGTTCTAGAAAAAGCTGTCGTCTCTATCAGGAGGTATTTTGTGAGGCTAATGCCTCCTCATTTTTCATCCAAAACTAAGCCACATCAATATATTTTAGTTTTGAAGAGAAATAGCAACATATTGTTGCTGGGGAAATCTATCTACTCTTCCTGCAGCTATTTTGAGGATTACAGCTCTGCTGTAAAGGAACAGAAAAGTGGGAAGGGGACTTGCAAATAAACAAATTGTCCCTTCTCATCACAAGGCCCTGACATTTTGCTCCTGGAAATCTGGACTGTATTTCAACACTGCCATTGCTTAGCAGATCAGCTGGGCTGCAGTGAAATATGGGTGGGGTCCACTTTAGGGGACTTTTCACACTACACCATCACAGCACCGGGAGTCCACTTGAACTAGCATGGCTGCATCCTATGGAAACCTGGGATATGTTGTTTGGTGAGTTTGTAGAGCTCCCTGGCTGACAGTTCTAAACGGCCCTCCCTAAATTGCAAATCCTAAGGTTCCATAGGATGTTGTCATGGCAGTCAATGTAAAATTATTGTGCTATAATTGTGGATTAGTTGAAAGAGTCCCATAAATGGACAGAAGCCACAAATGTTCACACTCTCTCCATACATGCTGTCTGCTACTATGTGTTAGATTATAGATCCACCTCAGTATTGGTTACGCTGACTGACGGTGCCTCTCTCCCAAAGTTCTCTCCTTCTTTCCTTCTGTGGTTGAGGAATGATGCCATAGAATCATAGAGGTGGAAGAGACCACAAGGGCCATCCAGTCCAAGCCCATTCTGCCATGCAGGAATCAAAGCATGCCAAACAGATGGCCAGCCAGTCTCTGTTTCAAAACCTCCAAAGAAGGAGACTCCACCACACTCAGAGGCAGCATATTCCACTGTTGAATTGCTCCTACCATTATGACGTTTTCCCTAATATTTAGATGGAATCTCTTTTCCTCAAGTTTGAAGCCATTACTCTGGAGCAGCAGAAAATGAACTTGCTCCATCCTCCATATAACATCCCTTCAAATATTTAAACATAGCTATCATGTCACCTCTTCACCTTCTTTTCTCCAGACTAAACATACCCAGCTCCCTATGCTGCTCCTCAAAGGGCATGACTTCCAGGCCTTCTGTCATTTTGGTCGCCCTCATCTGGACATGTTGAGCTTGTCAACATCCTTCCTGAACTCTGGTATCTAGAAGTGGACCCAGTAATCCAGGTGGGGTTTGGCCAAAGCAGAGGAATATTGAGGAATGAAGCTGGGACCTTCTTCACTACCCTTAATCAGTTTGTTATACCTCCATCTTTAAGATAATGTTTTCCTATGCTGGAGAAAAAAGCATACAGAAGGTAGAGAAGTTCAAGTAATGGCCACCCTACAGCAGACAATGGCACCATCTTCTTTTATTCAATTTTTTTAAAAAAAAAAAAACTGCACACACGACTGAACTCTGGGTACCAATTAATTTCAAATTTGGTGCCTAATAGAGCTAAACCAGCTGGTCAATTTTAACAAGAGAAGGACCTGCTAGATACTACTGTATTGTGAAATGGTACTAATAAACTTTAATAGATTCCAGCGAACAATTGGGTATATAAATTAGATGCGACGTTGGAGCAAAGGTAATAACTCCTGGCACTAAATAATAGCAGAATCAGACTCTGTGCTGTGTTTCAAAAGCACTTTCATCAAGGCACCAAGTTTCAAGCTGATATCACTATTGATTACCACTTACTCTTCCATGAGTATTAAAGAAAGCAGCAAACCATTCCAGCATGAAGGAAACAGGGGGAAAAAAACACTCCCCCAAAGCAGCAATTTTCTTTCTCAGATCTTTAACTACAAATAGAGTCCTTTCTAGATGTTTGTGTTCCAACTCTCTCAAAGCAAACGGAGTTGGATAGCAGTTTATGGGAACACAACAAGACTTGGTACTTTGTTGTGACTCAGCTTCCAAATTAAAAACAAGTATTCAGGAGTAGCTGTGTTGGCTGTTGTTGTTTTTCTGGGCCTTCAGAGCAACATATTCATATCATTTATGGTGACACTATCAAGGGTTTTCTGGGGCTGAGAGCATGTGACACTGCCAGGGTCACCCATTGAGTTTCCATGGCTGAGTGGGGAATTGAACTCTGGTTTCCTGGGTTGTAGTCCAGTGCTCAAACCACTACAAACCACAGCTGGCTCTTGTGTTGGCCATATAGCAAAATAAAACAAAATACAAAATCCACAAAAGAGTGATACCTTGATTGGCCACCCAAAATGCACAAAACCCATCATGCAAGCTTTTAAAGCTCCATTGCCTTCGTCAGCAGGCAAAAGACGTTTGTTAAAAAATCATAATTTAATTGTTCATTGAAAGTGCGAAGTGATGTTGCCTGAATTAATTGGGGTTGCCCATTCAGCTCATTTCAAGAGAGAGACAAAATGAACTTTCAAACAAATGGCTAGCATTATCTGTCATTTTTAAAATTTATTTTGTGAGGGTCTTGGGTTATCTGTTTAATGATCTAGTGAATAACCAATACAGTGGACCTTCCATATATTCAACTTTCAAATCTGCAAATTCTAGTGACTGCAAATCATTCCGCCTTAACACATAAAATGGCAGCAACGTGAACATGGACGTACTGAAGCTCTTGCACACGCATCACCACTGTTTAAAAATTGGGGACGTGAGCATTTGCCTTTTTTTTTTTTTTTTTTTTGACATTTGTGGAGAGTCCTGAAACAGAACATCTACAAATATAGAGGATCCACTATATTAGCCAAAGGTATTGGAGGGGGATAAGGTTGCTGTGTGAAATAAGAGGCAGAACTCATGCCTCCTTAACAGATTTGTAGAAAAGGGGGTTTCAGGAGGTGTTGTTTGTCTAATTTTGTCTTCTACACAACCATTAAAGGCAAAAAAAGGAGGAACTTTGCTCCCTCTCCTTCTTTCCCCGTGTGGAACCCACATGGCAAATCTTCTTTTTTAGGATGAGTGTGTGAGAAAGAAACTATATCGTTGACTGTATAACATTTCATACCCAACCCTCAAGAGTCCTTTTTTGTGCTGAACAGTGCCCACTTTATGAAGGACACAGTAGTATAGTGTGGCCACAGAATGGCTGCTGTTTTGCCTGCCTGCTTAGCTTCACCTATCTTAGGGCATTAAACAGACGCCCACCGTTCTTGACTGGAGTATATGCCATCAAAGAAAACAAAAATCACACTTTACCTAGTTTGATACCTCTTGCTTTTAGCACCTTTTGCTTTGGTGAACTGATTTAATTTTTCTGGTTTTTTTTTTTTGCATTTTTAATGCAGCTTTTATATTATTTTTCTCTCTTTGAGAACTGAGTGAAGGATAGAAATTTAAATATAAATAACATACACACTTGACACTCATGGATCATTATGTTTTTGGCTTCCTACCCATAAACCATCTGTCAAGATGGCACCATGCCTGCTCACAAAATGGCAAGCCAACATTGGGTAGGTGGTGGAAACAATGGTGCCAAACAAAGGAATTGTTTACAGGTACTTCCCTCCATGGCAAGCTTGAGTGGAAATGAGGCAGCCTTGATTATCTCCATATCTCCATATCTCCTTGATTATCTCTGAAGGGGAAAAAAAGAAACAGGAGAGGGGAAGGAAGACCATTGGTGTCATGTGCCTTCAAGTCATTTCCCACTTATGTCAATCCCAAAGTGAACCTATTATGGGGTTTTCTGGGACTATATGAAGCACCTAAGACTACCCACTGGGGTTCCATGACTGAGGGGAGAACCTTGGTCTCCAGGGTCATAGTCCATCACTTAAACCACTACAACCACTCTGGCTCTCAAGGAAAACCATGAAATGTACTATTCCTATTGCTAAGTCATCATCATTAACAACAACAAAGGGAGCCCAAGATGAAGCCACCGAGCTGGAACTTCTTTGGAGGTTTGATACTTCCAGATTTGTCTTTAGTGAAGGAGGACAAATCTGTATGTGGAGTAAAATGGTTTCCCTACACGTATTTAGCTTGTTTTGCCAATTCATCACTACTAGGAATTTCTCTCCACCCACATTTTTTGCTACTTTATGTGTCATAAGACCATTGGCCCATCTGGCTTAGAATCTCTATGTTGAAGCAGTGATGCACTAGACAGAACTTTGCTCCTCCTCCTTCTTTCCCCGTGTGGAACCTACATGTGACTACTAACCCACAGACAATGGTCAGGAAGGTAGGTGGTGGTCAGGCAGTATCGGGCTATACTTTTACAGTCCTATGCAACTGGATAATATCAGCCTTCTGGACCTCCAAAGGATACAGGGGGTCCTGGAAGATGCTTCTGTCATTGTGCATCCAGAAACATAGTCAGATGCTGCTCTTGGCTTCTTTCAGCCACTGAATGGCTGGGTGGGACAGCAGGAGAGAAGTAGGTTCTGTGGATGGGCAGACTCATTCCAGGAAGGAGGTAGTGAATATTTCCTTCCACAATGACCACTAAATATCATGGGTCATTATCAAGATTCTGACCTATCAGCAATTTTAGGGGGAGTACCAGGGGTTGGGGGTGATTGGTAGGGCTCTGGGTGACAGGGAACTGCCTTAGGTTGCTTGCAGCTTGCATGCTGCACAATTCCCACCTTTGATTTAGTAAATCTTAAGATGTGGTCTCTGACCCATAAACACATCTGCCATGATCAATTTAGTGTTTTAAGCTCTGTTAGGTTAGGGGGATTTTTGTGGGTGGAGAAGGCACATCTCTCTCTGCATCAAAGATACTTGGTTAGAACATGAATCTGTGATGGCCCAACACTCCAGTCAGTAATATGTGGCAGACTGGAAGCAACATAGAATAGAAAGGCTGATGTACATTTACACTGTCTCAGGGGAGGTGGGTGTATGTTATCAGTTAGTAAGGTGGTGATCCCATTCTGTAGTTTTAGTTCATATTTCAATAGGATCTGTCCAAGGTGCTGAAACCTACTCCCTAAATAAGTCCACCACCTTGGACAGGTCTTGTAAGATTTAAACTGCAGAATGGGTTCATTACCTCACTTACTCTAGAACTACCCACCTGGATCAGAGCCAGGGCTGGCCCAAGATGTTTTGATGGCTGAAACAGAAGACAAGATGATGCTCCCTTCCATGCAGATACAGAAGCCAATTGGATTGGCAGTTATTTGGCATTAACCCAGAGAAGAAGATACATATCTGTTACAATGCTTTAGGATGGTACTCCAGGCTGTGTGGAGTACACAACTCTACCTTCAGCAAAGGGCAGGGGTTTCAGGAGAAATGGCTGAGGGGTTGCCATTGCTTTCCCCATAATGTCTGCCACCTGAGGTATCTTCCTCCAGGCTTTCCCTGATCAGAGCAGAGGTTGGGATCATTCAAACATCCTTCAGTGGCTTTATTTTTCATTTTACACTAAGAAGGTTTCTTCCTTCAAATCCATTTCAAACAGGCTTCCATTTGGGACATGGGATTAATGCTCTGTAAACAAGATTTATCTTATCAGCAGCCCATACAAGGGAACTGCTTTGTATTACTGTAAATTGTCACGGAGCATATTCCTTAAGTCATCTTGCATTAACGTGTATTACATTTCTTCTTGCTTCCTTCCGTCATGGCTGTAGATTATGAAAGGCTCCAGGTTTTTGAGGAGATGCAGTGTTTTGAATTGTCAAGACTGATATTGCTTGTCTGAGCAGAATATAAAACAAACCACTTTGGCTGAACCTTACCTATGTGTTCAGTGCTGTGCTATGAGGCACAGAGGTTGAAAGTGGGTTTTATTTCCATCTCTTGATGGAACAATGCCAAAAGAAAACATCAAGCAGGGGTGTGAAGGATATTAAGATATTTACTAAAAGTATGGATAGTGGATTGCATGAAGTTTTAATCATGTTTAGAGTAGATTCATTAAAATCTATGAGTCTTTGTTGTAACTAGTAAGTTAAATTTCACTGATTTCAGTGTGCGAGAGACAGTGTGGTAAAGGACTAGGACTTCAAATCCCAGCTCAGCCATGAAATCCTATTGGGTGATTTTGGGCAAGTCCCTCTCTCTCAGCCTCAGAGAAGGGCAATGGCAAACCATCTCTGAACAAATTTTGCCAAGAAAATGCTGTATCAGGTTCATCTTAGGGCCACCATAAGTGGGAAATGACTTGCAGGCTCAGTGAGTATAGTTAAACACTGCTTCTACCAGAATATTTCTTACAGTAATATCCCACCTTTTGTTAAAGAACCTCAAGATGTTGCAATGTGGTTCTTCCCCTTCTCAAATTGTATCCATACAATGCCCCTATTGGACCTTGAAGGAGTGTGTAGTGCAAGATCACCCAACAAGCTTCATGAACGTATGGAAGATTTAGGCTTAATGATGACCAGATTCCTGATGCTGTCCTATGCATGTGTAAGAACCCTTGTGGTTAGTTGGATGTCCAATAAGAAACGGCTGTATTCAGTTGGATCCACCTGTGCATTGTGTACAATTGTACATGGATGTGCATGCACATTGCTCATTTATGTGTACTGCACATGGAGACATAGACTGAATTGCACAATGCTGCAGGCTGTGATAGATGATGGCTCAGAGGTCAATGAGCAATTGATTGTGCCAGAAACAGAGCCAGTGATAGACCAAACTATCTTGCCAACAACCCCACCAGCTGAAAGACAAGCTGAGACAGAGTTGTTGCAGCCAGTGCCAGAGGAAGAAGGGGCCAGCAATGATTTAGAGGAATTAGATCCACCTTTGTCCCCCAGCCTTCAGTCACGGAGGAGACAAAAAAGAGGAGCTCAGAGGGAAGCTGTTTTGGTAAGACTGAGAAAACAGAACAATGATGAGAAACACCTGTTTTCCTCAGCTATATAAGTCTGTCAGCATGGCTTGCTGTTTGCTTGTAGCAAATCACTACTCAAGCTTCCATGACCTTTGTGTTCCATCTCTCTTGACCTTTTGGACAGACTTTTGGATTGACCTTGACTTCTGCTTGGCTCAGTTATTCTACTTGATTGTTATCATTGGACACTCGCCACTGCCTTCTCCTCTTGGGCAAATACTATTGCTTTTCTTCCCTTGCTGGCAGATAAGCATGGGCAGGGAGCTGAACTCTGACACGGGTCACAAATGAGACGCTATAAAGCAGCAATCCCTTCACTCTGTGAGTATAAATTTATACTGCACTTCCTTGATGTATGATCCCAACCCACATTTACATTGCCAGTTGGGGAGCTGGTAAGGAAGGCTCTGAGAACTACCATGAGGCCACCCTATGAAGTCCACTGGCTACATAATTCCCACCCCTGGTTCACCCAGCAAAACTTCATGAACCCACTGACTTCAAAGGAAGTTTCAGTGAAATCAAGGGGGCTTACTTCCAAGTTAATGTCTTTTAGGATATAAACATGATTCATTCAGTTGGGCTAATTTTATAACTCAGAAATGACTGGGAAGAACTGCTGCATTCCATCCCTGAATATAACATATCCTAGGCTATCATTGTGTCAAAATGAGTCATTTTCATAGCATTACACATTTGACTAGATGCACTAGGCTGACAGTGATACCCATCCTGGTATTCTAAGAGCAGCCAGCTTACAGGCAGCCCCGTGCCAATGCCATATGGCATGCTGTAAGTAATTTAAGACCCAAATAACTATGGATTTGAATCACAGGCCTTTCGTTCTAGGAAGAAAAGAAAGTCTCTTGTGTAGCAGTCTGCTGGGAAGGCAGTAGAGCAGGCATTGTTTCCCAAGATATTTTGTCTTGCCATAGTAAAAGCCGGCCTTTCAGAGTCTTGTGTTAGTAGACATTTGTTTGTTCTGAATGGTCTTCCCTTTCTCAGCTGTTTCTGAAGACATCAGGGATTGAAACTGGAGCCTTCTTCTGCATGTGATCATATGAAATCTACTACCACCCTATGGCTCCTTCCCCTCCATTGGTCCACACATTGGAATATTACTTCAAAAAGTAATGCGCTACAGCTAGAGAAGTGAGAGCCAGCACTTTGTAGTGGTGTGAGCATTGGACTATGAGTCTAAAGACCAGGGTTAGAATCCTTGCTTGGCCATAGAAACCCAGTGGGTGACCTTAGGCAAGTCACAGTCTCTCAGCCTCAGAGGAAAGCAAAAGCAACACCCTTCTGAACAAATCTTGCTAAGAAAACCCCATGGTAGGCTCACCTTAGCATCACCATATGTTGGAAATGACTTGGTGGCACACAACTACACAACAAAAAGCTAGAGAAAAACCTGTGAAACTCATGAGGTCACTATAAACTGACAGGTGACTTTAAGGCACACACACATACACAAAGTGGTTTGAGCATTGGACTATGTCTCTAGAGACCAGAGTTCAAATCCCTACTTGGCCATGGAAACCTGCCAGGTGATTTTGGGCAAGTCCCACTCTCTCAGTCTCAGGGGAGAGTATAAAGGTAACCTCTCTCTGAACAAATTTTGCCAAGAAAATCCCATGATAGATTCACCTTAGGGTTGCCATAAGTCGGAAATGACTTGATGGCACACAACAACTCAACAGCTGGAGAAAAGCCAGTAAAACTCATGAGGTCACCATAAGTTTACAGAAAACCTGAAGGCACACCTAGAATCCCAAACCCCTCTTTCCAACCAGAGCTGTCATTTATATTACATTGGAAAAAGCACCTGTTTCATACTATTCAACATAACTAGATAGTTATTGGTTAGTTACATTAAGAAACCCCCAGAATGCTACATAGATTCATAGAGCTGGAAGAGACCACAAGGGTCATTGAGTCCAACTCCATTCTGCCATGTTGGAATACACCATCAAAGCATTTCCAAGAGGTGGCCATCAAGCCTCTGTTCAAAAACCTCCAAATATGCCACTGCCTTCCTGTGCGAAACTTATACCTATAAAAATTACTAAAACCAACAACAACTATAGAATCCCTCTTGTGGGAAACTAGATTGGCTCTTTCTCTTTTATCCTCCCACTGGCAGATAAAGACTTTTTTATTTGAACAGGCATTTAGTGATACTGGTTGCGCACAAGAGTCTTTTAATGTGGTATGTATGGCTGCACTTTCAACCTTATTGCTATATTTTTTAATGGGTTTACACTGTTTTAAAGAATGGGTCTTTTAATAGGACAACTTGCTTCTTGCTTATTTATTTATATTTTTTATCACCAGATTTTTAACTCTACTTAACCTTGCTGTGAAGACATCTTGGATCTCAGGAGAAAAGCAGGTTACAAACTCAATAAATGAATAAACAATTTGATGACAACAGGAGTGACGTTATGCTTCATTAGGTTGTAATCCCAATTGTAATTTAGTTATACCTTGGTTAGTTGCAAAAATGAAATGTGGTTGTTGTAGTTTTATTGTATATAGCCAATGTCCTTTACAATGCTTAGAATAAAACGTGACTAAAATTAAAATTAAAATAGATTGATACAATTAAAAATGGGTTATTGAAAGGTACATATAACTTTAAAACTGTTTATCCATTTAAACCATATTAATAACTACTACAACTACTGTGATCTGATTAAAAATAAACTTATTAAGGTTTATATGCAAGTTTAATCCAATATAATAGTCCCAACACATTGGCTAAAAGATGTAAAAACAGGAAGTATAAAATTAAGGTGCATTATGTTACGATATGTTCCTTTGTGAGACGAGCCCACAATTTCCTGGCTGCCAATGCAAACTGAGCTACTAAGTATGTTACTAGGAACTTTTTCCTTTGTAACGAATTGTGGATCCACGGTGCCTCCTTCATATTGCCAGTGGTGCAGAAAAAACAGTAATAGGACAACGAGCATCTGCACATTTTTTTTCACCCGTCCATGTTAAACATGGAGCCAAACAGCAAAACAAATGAACAGCTGGCACTTGAGGGTGTCAATCATCAAAGAATGCTGCATGCCAATCAGGCACTGGAAAGAGCATCCACATAAATGAGGTAATAGACATCCTTGTTTTGTTGATCTGCCTTCTGTTCCTTTAACTCTCCGCAAAACCACTCTGGCGCCACGCTCCCACTCAGCATTCCTGGCAGCCATGTAGCTTCCATCATCAGAGCTGGGGAGGGAGGCGGAGAGAGTGGGAAGGAAGACATCGTAGGCCATTTCCACACTACAGTGTTACAGTGCTATGATTCCACTTCCAACATCCTATGGAATCCTGGGGTTTCCAGTTTAGGGAGGACCATTTAGAATTCTCAGCCAGAGAGTTCTTCAGCCTCAGGAAATGACAAACCCCAACATTCCACAAGATGTTGTACGTGGAATAATAGCACTATAACACTGTAGTGTGGAAACACCCTTTGTTACAACTTATTTTGTAAGCTGGTTAGTTGGATCCCATATCGAGAGGAAGGTGAGATATAAACTGAATAAACTTGGCACCATATCTCTCATGTGAGCTGGTCCAGCTCCTGACGTTTTCAGGATGGCTGTTTCCCGAAGTCCTACTACTATCCCAGGCATGGTTGGTGGGGACATAAAAAAGGTCCTTTGCAGTGGCTGTCCCCATAATATATTTTGCAGTGGGGACATAAAAAAGGTTCTTTGCAGTGGCTGCCCCCATGATTTATTTTGCAGTGGGGACATAAAAGGTTCTTTGCAGTGGCTGTCCCCATAATATATTTTGCAGTGGGGACATAAAAAAGGTCCTTTGCAGTGGCTGCCCCCATAATTTATTTATGGGGGGCCTCCTTGTCTGTGGATGATGGGATGCCCCCCTCTTGCTGTCCTTCCGTCATCAAGCAAAAACTTTTATTCTGAGAAGCATTTGAGCACTGATTTTAAAAAAAAAGAATAAGAAGGGAGGTTAAAGAGATGCAGTACTATTTTAATTGTATGGATCTTCAACTGGCTTTTTTTTTAAAAAATATTACTTTGTAAATGGTTTTTAATTATTGTGGATAGTTTAATTCTGTTTTAATGTTGATTTTATGTGTGCTTTAACTATACTGTATTTTAATTTGTAAGCCACCTTGCAGGATGAGAATATTAAATAATAATAATAATACACTGCATAAAAGTTGTCAGAATGTATATGAGGAGAAACAACACTCCCTGTTTTCTCAAAATGCTGTATGAGAAATGTAACTAATTACTTTTTTAAAGTAATCTTGCAGGTTCTCAATAGGGTGTTTTATTTTCTTGTCTTGCTTTCCTTCTCCCAAATGTCAGCTTTGCTGATTGTGAGTGCTTTCTGATTCAATGCCAGATGAGAAAAATTCTTGCTATTATTGTTTGGTTCCCCCCCTTTTATGTATGCATATTAGTTATGTAAATCTGCCTTCCTTAAAGAATACTAGAGGGGTATGAAACATCTGGGAATCGTGATGAACCCCCAAACTAATTTGTACTATTAGTAACTTCACCCTGACTTTTGCAGAGTTATTGTGTTTGCTTAATCCAGCTGTTATCTACATAGCTAGTAGTTGTGTATTTTGCAAAGCATGGAAAATCCATGGCCTATATATTCCTAAGGCCATCAACTTAACCTTTCAGTCCCCTCTGAGGACTGATTTTGCAAATTAATGGTTAACACTTCACATAATGAACAGAGTACCTCTGGTTAATTTCTCTGAAGTGGTCACCATATAATTTAACGGAAAGATTATATGACCTGTAACAGGAAACACATAAAAACAGTTGCTAATAGGGGATTTTGTGGTATAATGCTCTCACATTTTTATGTACCTGGTGTTTCTAAGATTAAGAAGAGTTCTCAGTCAGCTCCATTTCCTAAATACACAGTGGATTGTTTACCTATGATAATACTTTCAGACCAGGCTGTGGCAAGCATCAACAGCCAAGGTGAGGGATGTGAATGTCAAAAAGGCAAAATGAGGGGGAAGAGGAATTATAGATTTCATAAACGTAGTACAGATTCATGTACCAAGAAGTGAGGGGAAACCAGCTTGATAGCACCTCTAGAGCAAATAGACATAAAAACCCTTCATCTATGTGTAAACTAGAACGATTCAGCAGGGTAGAACTTGCTGGTGAGAGAACCTTGAAAACCTTAGGTACCAATCAGGAGGGATTAGTAGAGCCAGCCATGCTAAAGAAGCTAGAAAGTAACTCACCTGCCTGTTGGTCTCAGCAGGAAAATCGGCAACAGTAGGGATAAAGATGTAGCTGCTGGAGGCTACCTTGAACAAGCTGGCCAGGAAGATGAGCTACAAGGGGAGAGACAGGTAGGGGAAGTGGAAGGATCCAGCTTAGCTATAGAAGCAACCTGGCCAAGGGAGGGCAAATCTCAGGGACTGGGGCCCCTTGTCCAGTCCTCAGGGTGAAGGGGAGTAATTTCAAGGTGAGAACACTGTCTGGAATGGCGTATGTAGCCTATCTTGTGCAGCTGATGCTTAATGCAACATGTGTAAGGACATCATCAGGGAGTGCCCCAGGTAACACCATGCAGGTAACATCAACAGGGACCATTTGTCATACCTCAGTCCCAGGATCCAGCTGTAAGTACAGACAGGATCCTCCCCAACAGCCACAACACACCAACATGAACAGGACAATATTTACTGCAGAGCGGCATGGAAAAGAAAGGGAGAGCCCACAAGACGCAGAGCATTTATAAAAGGATGACTCATTTATCAGGCAAACAACTAGGAGAGGCTGCTGGCCAATAAATATCGGAGGAAAGACTTTTGCAGACAACTGCCAATTCTGGTGGAATCAACATGATTTTCTTTTGATCCTTGGCGTGTGCTCGTGGAAAACCTTGACCCTTGCTTTGTGTGCTGACTACACTGCTGGATATTCCCTTGAACTGACACTCTGAATGTATTGCTGACCTGGATTGCTGAAACAAGAATGGAAATTAACTGAAAAGCTTCTGGAAACCTTGACTGTGGCTGCTACTATAGACTCTGTCTAAGCACTGTGAACTGTGGCTGGGTTTCTAAACAGGACGCAACTTCCTGTGACATCACAATATAGGGTTGCCAGAGTGAAAACGGAAGAGATGGCCACTGCACCTTCAATGGCTATATAGAAAAGGGAGTTTCGGCAGATGTGTTTGTCACACAACCTGGCAATAAGCAACACCTCTTTAAAATGTCACTTCTACACAACCAGAGCCCTCTTCCGTTTTCACTCTGGCAACTCTACCACAAGAAGTCATCTCTCAGTAGGGCTAGCAGATTTAAAAGTGGTGATAGCTCCAATAACATTAATGATTGTGTAGAAGAGGGAATTTCAGCAGGTGTGGCTTGTCACACAATCAGGTAACAAGCCAGATCTGATGAAATTTCCTCTTCCACACAAACACTAATGGTATGGGAACCCTCTCCAGTTTTCTATCTACTGCCTACTTCTACCCCAAGCCACATAGCTTATTGATTTTGTAACTTCCTTTCTTTATCCCAAACAACCACCCTTCCCTTTCTCCCAGTTAAATCTGATCAGCTTCTCCAACATCTCGTGAACAGTTGTTGCTGGAATGAGCTGCCACATCCAACCCACACCCCTCCATCCTCTGGGTCCTGGCTCTAATGTGTTTGTCATATGGACTTTCAGGTGTATATTTTTCTCCCTTTCTCTTCCTCCTGATTCCCCACAGAAGGTACACCTCACTGAATCTTGTTGATGCCCATGTGTGGCAGAGACGTCACATATGTTACTGTACAATTGACTTGACCTTGTCCCTTCACATTTGTGTTGTCGTGGGTACAGAAGGGGGGCAAAGGAAGAGGTGGGAGAGCCAAAAGTGACGACAGCAGGAGGAAGGAAAAAAACAAGAGGAGCATCTGGAAATGCTAAATGCCACAGAGCAATCAATGTATCACTTATAGCAATTATGCCAGGATGGGCTACAGCAAGGTCAGGTGATGTAATTCACAGACAATGATGTCTCCAACCGATGATGGGAATTGCTGGTTCTTTCCCTGAGGCTGTCGTGGAGAGAGAGAGAGAAAGAGAGAGATCTATGCAGATGTCTGTCCTAGAAATGCTGTACAAACACACACACAAGAAGTTGTCAGATCCCAGGGGCGTACCAGCCACTTAGGGAAAGGAGAGAAGGCATATGCCCCGTGGTGGTACCATCTCATTGAACAATGTACGTAAGTGACACCACACAAAGAGACAGCGAGAGACCAGAGCAGAACGTGAATTACAGGAGGAGAAAGGAAAAGCATTCAGGCGTCCATTTGCAGCAATCTCAACTCAGCCCAGGTTTGCCATTTCTTCTGCAAAGTGATCTGAGCCTGCACTGGAATGACTGTGAGCAGGGAGTGGAGGCCACATTTTAGTACACAGAGATGGCTGGCTTTGTGGAAGAGATTTAATCTAATCACTAGTGTTGAAATTTTTCACAGTTGCCCAATTTTTCATCAGGAAAGAAGATACCTCTCCCTATAACAGCAACCACGTGTGACAAGGGCCATGACAACAATTGTACTTGGTGCTGCTGTTTTTGTACTTATATCTTGCCTTCTCTGCTGCCCAAACTGGGACTTAAAATAGTTTGCAAAAACTAAAACAGAGACACAGATAAAGAGCCAGCATCGTGTGGTGGTTTGAACATTGGACTATGACACTGGAGGTCCAGGGTTTGAATTCTTGCTGGGTTGTGGAAATCCACTGGGAAACTTTGGGTGAATCACACTCTCTCAGCCTCAGAGGAAGGCAAGGCAAACCCCCTCTCAGCAAATCTTGCCAAGGAAACTCTGTGATAGGTTCATCTTAGAGTCGCTATAAGTTGGAAATGACATGAAAGGACACAACTGTAACAACAACAGATAAAAACTCATAAACAGATGAAAGCAGAAACATGCAAAAAGTTATTGGGAAAATGCAATTGTTCCTAGGATTGCGACCATTTTAAACAAATCCATGGAAAGGCAACAGGTACACTGTTGATTTAATGTGAGAACTTGCCATGAGGGGGAAAAAACAATAAAAATTCATTGTGATTGTGGGTTTTTTTTTTCTGGAACAGTTAAATTAAATTAAATTGTATCACGAGTTGAAAGGTGAAAGCAAAGTAACATTCCACACTTCCTGCTAGCCATAAATATAAAATTCCCTATAGAGCTTGAAAAGTTACCTTAATGATACCTAGTTACGGTTATATTGGCAAGGCCACCCAAAGTAGAAAGACATTGTTGCAATACATTTTATAAGTGACTATTTCCCTATTTCTTGAGAGTGACTAAAATAATCTACCATTTAGTTTCCAACAACTATATTCAAAGGCTACAAGCCACCGGCTTTTGGTACAAAACTCACCCTTCTCCTGTTCACCTTGTTTTCACCTCAATGCACTTAGAGCATGAGGCAGCAGTGCAAGGTATGGTACAAACCAGCACTTGAACCATGTCATCTTCCTCCTCTACCATTTTGTGGGTTCATATAACATCAAAAGTAACTAAAACCTCCATGACAAAAGGAGTGAAGTGAAGTTATAATTGTAATGTAAGAGAATTCGAGCTAGAACTTCAAAACTGAGGAAAAAAATTAATGATGAGCAACTAATTAGTTACTTCCAAAGTCTGATGCAACTGCTAGGTGTTCCTTGGAATGATGCAGCGTTAGCCCAGCACAGATAGTGAGATATTACGATAGCCATAACTGAGAAGGAAGTGTGAAAAGAGAGAGAGAGAGGAGGAGGTGGGGAGAAGAGAGAGGACGTTAAAATGTAAGAGATGTAAAAAGAGTCAATTGACTGAGAAGGTCATTAAAAAGGACGTGCTACAGTGACATTTCCTGCTAACACTATTCTCAGCAACAGATTGTCTAACCACAAATGACTTTACTTAGGGGTAAAAGTTTACTGCTAAGTGTGAAGCAGAATATGATGGGAGACTATTTCAACCATATGAGCACTCAAACGGCACATTTAGAGAAAGAATGTGGATATTTTGGATCAGGCAACATGGGTATTTAGTGCCTTTGGTCCTGTGCAAAGAGGAAGATAGTTAATTAATTAATTAATGTTACAATTAATTATAACAATGTGGGTGTATGTGTCTTCAAGTTGTCCGTGGACTTAGGACAAACCCGTTAATTTCACAGGGTTTTCTTAGGCAAAGAATATTCAGCGGTGGTTTTGTCAGTTCCTTCCTCTGAAATATAGCCTGTTGCTGTTGCATGCTTTCAAGCAATTTCTGATTTAGGGCAACTCTAAGGTGACTCTATCACAGGGTTTTTTTGGCAAGATTTGTTGAGAGTTGGGGTTGCCTTTTCCTTCCTATGAGGCTGAGAGAGTGTGACTTGCCTGAGGTTGCCCAATGGGCTTACATGGTTGAAGGGGGATTGAAACTTTGGTCTCCCCAGTTGTAGTCCAACCACTACATCCTACTGGCTCTCTGAAATGCAGCCTACAATCATAACAATACATTGTATTTAATGTGTTAGAATTAGTTTATAATTATGATATAATTAATTAATTAATTAATTAAGATACTGGTGAAGATGATTGCCTTCTGCTTTCACCAATAGTTATTGTTTATTTTTCCAGATAATTTCTTAATAACTTTAAGTAAAGTTAAATAACTTTAAGTAATAACTTTAAGTAAGTGGAGCCCTGGTGGTGCAGTGGTTAAATGCCAGTACTGCAAGCCACAAGGTTGTGAGTTCGATCCTGCCCGGCTCCAAGGTTGACTCAGCCTTCCATCCTTCCGCAGGTCGGTAAAATGAGTACCCAGCTTGTTGGGGGCATGTATAGAAATGTTTCAAAATACATGCTATTTGTAAGTTGTTCGCCGCCTCGATCCATATGGAGAGGCGGGATGCAAATAAATAATTTAAAAAAAAAGTACAAAAAAAAAACCAACAACCCCAAAATCCAGGCAAACCTATTGTATTATTTTTTGCAAATGATTTCCTTTCCCCCTTTCCAGTACGAGCTTTCTGACTCATCTGCAGTTATCCCTTTCTTTCACATACATAGCTTTTTATAGAAAAACATACTAAAATACAACATTTCTGGCATGTGGCTGCATTTCATTGGTCTTTTGCCATCTCAAACCCCCCCCCTCCAGTTTGATTCTGGCTTTTGCTGTATTTTTTAATTGACTTTTTAAAAACTGTACTTTGCTTGCTAGCTTTGTTAGTTTTTATCGATTGCACTAATTTTCATTGCTTCCAAATCTGTGTGCTGCTTGGCAGGCTTGTGGGTCTATTAAAATTAATAAAGAATTTTAGGGAAAAAAACCTGATGTACCAAAGCACCTCTTCTGTTTTAGGTCCTTTAATTTTGTTGTCATGTTAATAGGCAGAGGCCTTTGCTCTCCTTAGCTAAATGCAAGTTAAATACATATGTGGGTACAATTCTTTTGAGGATGGAGAATTCTGAAATTTCTCTAGCACGCATCTCATACTTATGTGGTCTCATTCTTATGAGACCCAGAGGACAAAGATATCTCTATATCATGCAGGAAGAGAATGGGTGTGAAAAACCAGAGAAGTAGTAGCTATAAATATATTGTGCCAAAATTCTAAGAGAGCTACATGCAATCTAACTCCCAATTTATAGTGATGCAATAGTGATAATGATATGATATTTTTATCCTGTTTTTTTAAATTATGTTTTAGATGTATTTTAAACTGCCTTTAACTGTTTTTAATAATATTGTTATTTAATTTTTAAAAACCTTTGTGATGTACATTTTAGCCAATATCTATTTTAAGTTTTGTAAGGCACTTTGTGTCCCTTGGTGGGAGAAAGGAGGGTATAAATTGAACGAACGAATGAATGAATGAATGAATGAATACCACTCTGAAAATGTCATGCCCCACTTGAGAAAACAGCCAGAGACCAACAAATGGGTCAGCAAAAGGGGCTTATTTTAGGTCAAGTCTACCCCAGGTAAATCCTGTGTTAAGTCCAAAACCCAGTTCCATTTCCAGGAGCATTTTTCCATCTGGGAATTGCAGGGACTTTGGTCTGGAGAACACAGGCCCACCTCTTGGTCCAAGAAGAGCAACTTCTAGCTCTTTTCTGTCTCTGAAAGGGCCGTTGGCAACGGTGGCTTCTGTATCAGTGGTGTGGGGAATCCACTCTGGGTTTTAGTCTGAACTCTGAGGGAGCTATCCACAGTGCTAAATCCTATCCTCTCCAACAGGTTCAGCACATGAGATAGCTCTTTGAAAGTTCAGATTAAAGCCATTTCCACACTACACTCTTAGAGTGCTATTATTCCACTTTCAAGATGCGATGGAGTTCTGGGGTTTGTAGTTTCCTGAGGCCAAAGAGCTCTCTGGCTGAGAATTCTGAATAGTCCTCCTTAAACTGCAAACCCCAGGATTCCACAGGAGGTTGAAAGTGGAATAATAATAACAATGTCATGTGGAAATGGCCTAAAACTAAGAAAGGATTCCCTGATCCACCAATAGGGAAGCTGCAAGCACCGCTGGTCTGTAGATTAGTAGCTACTAAGGGCCCTTTTGTTGCAACATAGGCCATTTCCTCACTACAGTGTTAAACTACTGCTATTCCACTTTCAATGCCCTGTGGAATTCTGGGGTTTGTAGTTTACTGAGACCAAAGAGCTCTTTGGCTGAGAATTCGAAGTGCCCTTCCCTAAACTACAAACCCCAGAATTCCATAGGAGGTTGATAGTGGAATAGCAGCAGTTTAACACTGTAGTGCGGAAATGGCCATAGTTATGCCACTATGATTCTGCTTTAACTGCCACAGCAACATCCCATGGAATCCCGGAGCTTGTACTTTAAGGAGGCACTAGAACTCTTTGGCTGAGAAGTCTAAATATCCCTCCCTAACCTACAAATCCCATCTCCTCTAAGATGAAACCATGGTGGTTAAAGTTGGATAACTGTGTAGCGTGAAAAGAATCTTCAAAGGAAACAGCAGCAAAACCAAAACATTTGGTTACAAATGTCAAGCAGTTTTTGAAAAAACCAAACAAACCACCATTTACCTTGCTTGCCCTTCTTTAAAAAATAACATCTGAGCCCCCTACTTGCCCCTCGCCACGAGCAGAGATCAAACTACTCGGGAGAACTTGCTCCGAGCATCTTAAACACCCTCCTTGAGCGAGATAGTGTTTTGTTGTCATCCCCCTTCCGTCTAGAAAGATTACAAAGTGATAGCTGCGTCAAGTCCTCTTAAAAATAATATGCTTTCATCCTAAGTCTTAATGCAACGCTATCTTACATAGCAGATGTTTGGGGAGTGTTTTCTCCCCGTATGCGCCGACAGAGGCATACCAATGTTTGGAGCCCGGTTTACCTTTTAGAACTGACAAGTGTCAAGGAGAGAAGGAGGAGGGGGTGGGGCGTGTTGGGAGGGAAGCAACGTGAAGAGTTTTGTAATCTACATCACAGAGATAGGTTGGAAATCGGTTGAAAGCAACTTTGCTAAAAGGAGAGGGAGACGGAGAAGAAGAAAAATAACCCAAGGCATGAAATCAAATGTATATAAATAGTACGCGTAGAGTTGTACGATGATCTTTAGCACAGCCGGGCCCCATGAGCGGTTGGAAAAGCCTGCAATTTCTTATGGGATGCAGTGATAAAGAAATTACATACTTATTTGAGAGGAACATAAATAAAGATTAATAGGTTAATGAGTTATTTTCCTTTCATTACTACACCATTGTACTTTATTATAATTGCTTTGCACTCATTTAATTAAATTTGAACCGAGGCCAACACAAGATAATTTGTTTTCCCTGTACTAAACAATGAGTATGCAGATTGGAAGTACTGGAGCCATAATCAGCCCTCTGTTTTGCAACACTTTTCTACTCGGAGTAGACATTATAATTGATAATTTGATTGTTGTAGCACTCGGCACAATATATTTTAAAGCAACATTAACATAATGGAAATTTATGTCGTGCGCCTAATCTAGGCTGTTCATTGTGCAAGCGTATGAATGAATCCCCTGTCGAGAAGGAACGAAGAGAACAAGTGTCACAGGTATGCCTGAGCCTTACCTGATGCTTTATTGACTGAAAGTCCCAGAATTCTCCAAGCCAGCATGCCCAGTGGGGGAATTCTGGGGTTTGTAGTCTAAAAGGTAACTGTCCTGAGCTCTTGTCTCATATTGTAATGAAAGTACAATGGGACCTCAGTATCTGCCAGGGTTTGGTTCCAAGATATCCCGTGGATACCAAAATTCATGGATGCTGAAGTCCCATTATGTACTTGCACAGTTCATGGCAAAACATTGAGTCTTTCCTACTGTTCTAGTGCTATTTTTCCACTTTCAGCATCGTATGGAATCCTGGGGTTTGCGGTTTAGGGAGGGGCATTGAAAATTCTCAACCAGAGGGCTATTGGGCCTCAATAAACTACAAACCCCAGAATTCCACCGGATGTTGAAAGTGGAATAATAGCACTATAACAGTGCAGTGCAGAAATGGCCAAAAAACTGCAGGACTGTACAGTAGTCTCTACAAAGCAGCCAGAAATGGCACCAAACCAAGGATGTAACATTCGTAACAGAGGCATGAAATCTCATTAAACCCCAAAGGCCTTTCCACGAGGTGAGTTTTACACCCACTCTGGACGGCTAAAGGAGAGGGGGAAAAAACTAAACTAAGCAAACATTTCCATTTGTCGTTGTTCGCTAACAAGGAACAAGTGGCTTCGCTTGCGTAGCTGTCTGAATCATCCGGCTATTTGTCTTCTTGCATTTGCAGGGTGAAGTGTTTTTGCTCTGTGTGAAAATGAAGATTGATTGGACTTTGCAAAAGAACCATTAACCTGTTTTAAAAAGATGAACATGCTTTTATGGGAGCTTGGTTTAATTTTAATCACACATCGTGCCTCGTTGTCCCACCCAACATGAGGAGCCACCATATTTAGCTCTTTGTACACGAGCAAAATGTTTGTGTGTGGGTGTATTTGTTTGTTTTCTTTCAATATTAAACAGCTGACCGCTATAACAGTTGTCGCCAGTGTGCGACAGAGGAAGTGGCCATTTTGATGGTGGAAGACATTTTGAATTTCCAACAAATAATTTACTTATTCAGAAGACAGCTCAGAACAGAATTTTGAGGAGGGGGCAAAATAAAGTGACTGGTGCTCCAGTTCTCTTTCTCCTTATAAAAAAAAAATGCCAAGAAGAAAACTAAAGGGAATCAAGGCAAACTGCTCCAAAGCGTTTTTTTTTTTAAATTCTATTTTAATTTTCCCATTCCTTGATTTGGTTCCTGCATTATTACTACCAGGTCATCCGCAAATGCTCTTACAGTAGAGTCCCGGTTATCCGACTTGCAGTTATCCGACGGTACGGATTAACCGACGTCGCGGCTGCCTGGGGGCGTGGCTGCAGGCACTTCCGTGCCCCCAGACATGCCCCAACATGCCCCCAGGCCCACCCTGACACCCCCCGACACGCCCCCAAAATGGTGGCCGCCGCGGGGCTCCGTGTCATCCGACATTTCAGTTATCTGACCCTGTGCCCGCCAGTTTAGGTCGGATAACCAGGACTCTACTGTATTTTAAAGATTTGATTTTTCACTTGAATCCCTTTAATTTCTGTTTCCATTCTTATCTTTATACAAAGCGTTTTTAAAATGATGGAAGACTGATCCATATTAGATGTTTGGAGATTCAAGAAAGGAGGTGAGAAAAGATTCACTTTTTTCTCGGACCATCATCAATCCCTGTCACAAATGGATATCTTTTTCTTATCGAGATCAGCAATCACAAATGGGCAAAAAATAAAACAAAAAATATAAAATTGACATTCTCCAAAGGATAACATCGGACCACGGTCCTATTCAAATAGAATGGAGAACAAGAAAAAGACAATTCAACTGGAGACTAAGCAATGAGTTACTTCAGAAAGAAGAATACGTTCCAAAAGCAAAAGAGTTGATAAAAACATATTTCAAAGCAAACATTAGACAAGAGGCTACAATGAAGATAGTGTGGGATGCCAGTAAGGCAGTTTTCAGAAGTCGTTTCATCAAATGAGGGTCAGAGTTAAAAAAGAAGAACAAAAATGGCCTCAGCTCTCCTGTCCTGTAGCTGAAAGAAAACTGCCAGCTTTAAAGTGGGTGGAAATGACTGAGAAACGGTCTTTCTCCCTTCAATACAGCTCCCCTTCTTACTTTGCTTAACTTATAAGACGGGAAGGGAAGAATCCAGGCATTCTTTTCCTTAGCCAGGTGTTGAATGTCATCTGACATATCTAGGGCATTTTTGGCAGAGTGGAGTCGCCCTGCTTAATCTTCAGCATTAATAACCTTTTAGCATTCTGTGTGGATTCTGATATGATAGCTATGTTTAACCCCTATGCCAAGGATGACCGTGTAGATGGATTGACAATAACCTCTATTTAAGAAGAGATAGGAGACACATTCGAAACCCTGCAGGTCTGTAATCTTGACTTCAGCAATGGAAAAAGTGACTGTAAACATTAATCAGGGAGAAAATTGAGCAACAGCAGGAAAGTCTGCTTAGAGGGAAACCAAGTAAAATAAAACAGGTCGTTCAACGCGGCAACCACCAGTGTTTTAAAAAGGAGATCACTGAGGATGCAACGGAAAACCATGCGTGTTGCTCGTAATGAGCGAAAACCCAAACTTCTGAGAATGGAAACACCGAACAGAAACGTATCAGCACAGCATGACATTTTACTGCCAGTACTCACAAAAACCGTCATGAGGTTTTGGTTACCTTATTATGGAGAAGACCTCATGCAAACAGAAAAGGTGCAAGGAGAGAAACGGCTAGGACTGGTTGGAGGGGAAAGAGCTTGGTTATTTATGAAGGTTACAAAGACCAGTTCTGTATTCTTTAGAAAAGAGGAAATTAAGAGGGCACATCTCAGGACTGGAAAGGACACCAAAGGGAATTGATAAGATAAATGTTGCAAGGCTGGTTGAGCCTCTTGGTAATAAAGAACAAAGGATCATGACCTAAGGAGACCCGGAAAATATATAGAAGTCAGGAATAAATGTGAAGCAACTCCACAAAGGCAACTGCAACGCAACGCACTGTGTAAAACTCAGGAGAAAGGTGTGAAAAAGAGAACATTTAGACATACCACTGTAGGTACTAATCAGAACTCAGGAGAAATTACTTTTCTGGATTATAACTTCTGGACCCTGGCAGCCGTCCTGGCCAGTGCTTGAGGGGGCTGGGGGATTCTGGGAGTTGCATTACAAAGAAAAGTAATCTTATAAAGCTCTGCATCAGATGGATGTTCTGCTCATTTGTGAGCCCCCACAAAGTAGGCTCCATACATTAAAAATATATCATATAAACCAGTGGTATAGTCATTTAAGACCACAGCCATTGTGGTAGCAGTTTGAGTGTTGGACTATCCCTACACAGCCATGGAAACCCGCAGGTTGACCTTGGGAAAGCTGCACTGTCTCAGCCTCAGAGAAAGGCAAAGGCAAAACCTCCTCTGAACAAATCTTGGCAAGAAAACCTCATGACAGGGTCACCAAAGTGTCGCCATAAGTCAGCAATGACCTGAATGCACACCGAAACAAAATAGTCCTTTAAAAACTTCATTTATTTTTTGAAAATGAGGATGGAGGAGACAGTGTTCCAGTCTTACATGTTCCAAGATGTCTAGAGTCCTAGGCTGGAATAAGAAGCCTTGGAACAGGGTCTGTGGGTGCTGCCCAATTCCCACCTCCCCCATTTGTTGGAGCCAATATAGCATCATGGTTTCATGTTGCCCAAACAATGCACTGGATCTTGCTAATTGTTGTACTGCTCTCTCTCTCTCTCTCTCTCTGTATGTGGAGTGTGCTTAAATCTGTTTTTTAACTTTTTAATTTCTTTTTAACTTTCCTAGTTTGTGCATTTTTAACAATATTTTTAATTTTTTTTTGCTAAAAGCTACCTTGGAGAGCCAGGGGGGCATAGCGGTTTGAGTCTGGGAGAGCAGGGTTCGAATCCCTGCTTGGCCATGGAAACCCACCATCCTTGGGCAAATCACACTCTCTCCACCTCAGAGGAGGGCAATGGCAAAACCCTCTGGAAAGATTTTTGCCAAAAAATCCTATCATATGTTCTCCACACAGTGAGAGTCAACTTGTCGGCCCAACACCAAAAAAATAAATAAAAAAAAATGCAGGTTGTTATCTTCCCTTCCTTAATAATTTCCCTGACATTGTTCCCACTACGTCATAGGCAGGTAGCCACCAGAGGTCTCTGCAGGGCTGCACATCCCACTCCACCCACTCTCAGACTTTTTTTTTTTTTTTAAATCTTGCTTTAAATACACACACGCAAATTATTCAACTGTTGGTTTTGTTGTTGTGTGCCTTTGAATCACTTCCAACTTATGGCAACCCTAAAGTAAACCTATCATGCGGGTTTCCTGGCAAGATTTGTTCAGAGGGGGTTTGCTGGTGCATTCCTTTGAGGCCCAGAGAGTGTGACTTGCTCAGGGCCAAGCAATGGATTTCCATCATTGAATGGGGATTTGAACCCATTTCTTCCTGAGTTGTAGTTCAGTGCTTGAGCTGCTACATCACACTGGTTCTAACTTTTGGCATTGTTGTTGTTGCTGCTGTGTGCCTTCAAGTCATTTCTAAGTTATAGTGATCCTAAGGCAGACCTATCATGGGGTTTTCCTGGACTGAGAATGTGTGATGCCCCCAAGGTCACCTATGGCTTTCCATGACCAAGCAGGGAATCAAACCCTGGTCTCCAGAGTCATAGTCCAATGGTCAAACCACCTATACCAGCCTGGTTCTCATTTCCATTTTAATTCTCTGTCCACAATGATTTTCATCTCAGGAAAGACCACTATTTAACTTCTGGCTTACTTCTAGGGCCATTTCTGCACTAGACTGTTAATAGTGCTATGATTCCACTTTCAACATCCTGTGGAATCCTGGGGTTTGCAGTTTGGGGAGGGGCCGGCCAGCCCCTCCAGAAACGGCAAACCCCAGGATTCCATAGAACGTTGAAAGTGGAATCATAGTGCTATTAACAGTCTAGTGCGGAAATGGCCCCAGTTAAACAGAGAACCCTGCTGAGATTAAAATAGCCTGGGGCAGGAAAGGAGAGAGAAAGGAGATGAAATTGTCTCCAGGGGAATCATTATCTGCAGCTGATTGCAGGGATCACACAACTGCTCTGCTTCCTCAGCTCCATTGGCTCCCAGCACAGTGCTGGTTATGACTTATAAAGCCCTATATAGCTTAGGTCCAGCTTATCTGAAAGACTGAATCTCCCTCTTTGAACCTGCCTTGACCCTGAGATCCTCATCAGGTCCCTTCTTTCATCCCCACCCTCTTCGTAGGTCAAGTTGGAAGGTACACCAAACAGGGCCCTTTTCCGTGGTTGCCCCTTGGCTTTTTCCTTGGTAGCTCTGAGGACAGAATGGGTCCCTTCTCGAGGTCCTTCTGCCAGCAGGTGATGCTTTTAGAATGGAAAGTTTCTGATGAAAAGGCTTTTTAAAATGTACTTCATTGGTTTTAAATTGTACTGCTTTGGGAAACGGCTTCGTATCATTTTAAGTGTATGCTTTAAATTGTTTTAATACTGTTAGCAGTTTAATTCTACCTTGATGTTCGCTTTTTGTATGTTGTAAGTTTTTGCATATTTTTAACCATATTGCAATTATTTCCAATTTGGGTAAAAAGCTGGTGTAGTAGCACTAGCAGTAGTAAAATAATAAATAACAACAACAATAAAAATCTGAAAAATATTCAAAAATATTAGGGTAGGGCCTGGGGCCCTTGGGGCCCTAAAAGTAGCCTTGTCCCCCCAGCAGTTACTTTCTTTATCCCTGCACTAAGGATACTACCTTGAAGGCAAACTGCCTCTTGTCAGATGCATGTCAGGAGAAAGGGAGGTTTTTGGTTCTAAAGCATCCCTCACTCTACTCCCAGTCTGCTCCTGTTTTGCTCAATAAAAAGCAATGGAGATTTCCAATGGAGATTTCCCCGTGGTAGGGACAGGGGTTGGTGGTAGGATTTTTGGCAAGTTTGGGCTCCCTTTGCTGCCAGTGGTTTTCTCTCCTCCTTCCTCTTTCTCTCCAGAAGCCATCAAGCAACTGTGAAAGGCTAGGGGACTGCTTGAGCCCTCTCGAGACCAAGCGGTGGGGCACATCTGCTTCCACAAAATAAAATATAAAATAAAATAAATGGTTGTTTAAAAAATTAAAGGAATGTTTTTGCCCCCAAACATCTCTAGAAGGTATGGGGACATTTTTACCATGTTTGAGGGCTCAGTCAGCCCTGGGGGGTGGGTGCAAAAAGTGGTAGAAATAAACCTCATGCCCCCAGTGGACATTTTGGGAAGCATTTTTTTGGGGGGGGGATTTACAAAAATTGTTTTTTAACACCCAAGGGTCCCAGGGAGTCTCCGAATGTGGTAGGAATGCCTTCCGCACTTGTTAGAGTACATTTGGGGACATCCTAGAGAAAAAATGTAAATGATATTTTTTGACCCCTGGAGGGCCTTAGGAGTAACAGAAACAGCCCTGGGGGTCATATGCGGTCTGCTGGCTACACTTTGCCCCCCTCAACCTAAAGTGCTATAACTCTTACAAAGAGGTCCAGTTATAACTACCGGACAATTCTGCCAGGTACCAGACCATTGTGGCCTGGGGCTATTTAGTTTTAAGCATTGAAATTAAAGAAGCTTAAAAAAAAAACTAGAGAAAAAATACAGACAAGTCAAAAGGATGCTCCAAAATAAATCCACTCTTACAGCATCTCTCAAGCAGATTGGATTTTTTTTTCTCTTCTGAGCCTCCTCGAGACAATTTAGTTCCCTCGTGTGCAAATTTGGAATAAAATTAATAAACAGAACTATGCACAGGAACAAGGGATTATGTAACCTTCATTTTCTCACCCTTGGAATCATCTCCATCACAGCTCACTTGACTTTGCCTGGACATGCTTTTTTCATGCAAATTCTTCAATCTAAACTCGCCAAACATTTAATATTTTGAATATGCTCCTCAAATATCCATCATAAAAGAAGGGGAACGGCTCAACAATGCTTCGCCGCCAGGGCATTGTGCGATGGTCACAAAGGAATAGGTTGGTTTTCTTCCCCCTCCCCTTTCTTTCAGGTCAGGAGGTCAAGCTTTGCCAGATTAATTTTGCAGAGTCCCTTTGTTACAAATAACAAACAAGGTCATTTATTTTCATTTCCTTGTTTCTAATTGCATAGATCTCCTTTGGAGTATGAACTCACCAAACAGGTGGCTGAAATGCAGGGAAGGGGGTGTGTGGGCAAAGGGAAGACTTGAAACGGTTCCAGAAAAAGAGGGCATGTCCCACTCCAGTCGAGTACCGCCGTCAGTCAGAGGTTTAACTCTGAAGGGGGATGCACAGCTGCTAGAAAGCAAGGGGACTAACAGTCTGGGGAGAGAACAAGACTTTTGCCTGCGGAATTCTTTGCCCGTGCATCTTGCTACTTGTTACTTCTTTGGGTCATTCCACACTACACTGTTATAGTGCTGTTATTCCACTTTCAACATCCTATGGAATCCTGGGGTTTGCAGTTTAGGGAGGAGCATTTAGAATTCTCAGCCAGAGAGCTCTCTGGCCCCAGGGAACTACAAACCCTAGAAACACAACAAATGATGATAGATCCCCCATATCTGTGAAGGATATGTTACCAGATTTAACATAGATGGTGAAAAACATGGATAATATCAAATGCTATATTTTAACCCCCAGGCTGGACATTGCGGTAAGGGAAAGAGGCAGCTCCACTGTTCCCAGCTGCTCCTCCTTCCTTCCTTCCTTCCTTCCTTCCTTCCTTCCTTCCTTCCTTCCTTCCTTCCTTCCTTCCTTCCTTCCTTCTTTCCTTCTTGGTGGGGTTTGGCAAGCAGCCCCCTCCCTAGGAGCCAAATCCAGTATAAAAGCTGGCTGTTTGGAGCTGTGTATCTCCTTCCTCAGCTGAAAGAGGGACATGGTTTCACACCAGCTGGGCTTCCTATGCCTCTCTTGGTTGAGGAGGGAGTGTCCGTTTCCTTCCTTGGCCAAGGGAGGCACGGGAAGCCCAGCTGAGCTTTGCCATGTGCTTCTCTTGGCCCTGCTGTGCAAAGCAAGGACTCCAGTCACTGGTGGCAGCCATGGCCCTGGAGTGGATCATGGGTAACTGAAACAGTGGGTACTGGTCACATGGTTATGGGGGGTCTATTGTACTTTAAAATTTAACTTCCCAAGCTCTGCTTATAGTTATGGTCAGATCCAATTAGACAATGGAAATTCTGTTGTACAAGGTAGGGTGGGCAAAAGACAGTCTCTAACACTAGTAAGTCATTATGTTTTTACCTGTGATGGCAAGAGATTCTTGTCCCAAAATATATCTCAGTGGGCTTTCTTTCCCTAAATTTCTTTCCTTTCTCAGAAAACCCTTGCCATTCTCTGCTAGGAAAATTAGAGTACTTGAAGTCTTTGAGAGATCAAATATTTGTCTGGTCTATGGAGAAGTGCCCTTGTTAGGCCCATTGTTCTTGAGCAATTCACTGAAAATGTTCTCATGTTATTAAAGTTCTGTACGATATTAACAGTGGTGGGGAAGAGTAGTTTTGCATTCAGATATAAAACTCCCCTCTTTTTATAATTTTTTTTAAAAAAATAGATATACACTGACATGGCTGCAGAGAACAGCTGCATGCAAGGTGGCTCTGGCAACCCTGTTGTCTTGCACTGAATAAGGGCTAAGAAGTCACCTGACCTCACACTGTGTAGTTTGTGATTCCCTTTCAGCTGATGGCACAGGCAAGCGCATGACGAGGGACCACAGCACACTGGCCAAGCACATGTTTTGCATGCAGAGGGACCTGGTTTAATCTGTGGCATCTCCAGCTAAAATAAAGGTGGAGGGTTTCTCTTTAGCCCAAGGCTGGAATTCAATTTCAGAAAAGTTCTCAGGGGCCACGTCCCAGAGGTTGGTAGAGGCAAAAGCCAAAGAACCATTAAAAAAACAACAAAAAAAAACCCCAAACACCTAGCACATTTTGGTATAAGATCTCACCTCTGTTAATTTAGGAGAGGCATTTCACTCCTTACACTGGAAAAACACACACATGCAAAAGCAGAGAAACCATCAATGGGGAAATGGATGTAGGGCAGCCAAGACTGGGACTCTTGGCGGGGTGGGGGGGCTCAATTAGGTCAAGGCCTAAGGTCCCTCACCCTAGAATTAAAATGATCAGATATGAGGTGATGCGAAAGACTTCTGCTTGAAACTTTGGACAGCAGCTCCAAGTAAGATTAGATAATGCAGGGCTAGATAGATAATGTCATGGGAATGGTGTTCTCTGGGCAAATATGGTTGATGCTTAAAGCATCATGCATAATGAGATCACCAAGGGCCATCCCTTGGTCTCAGGTTTTGGCTTCAAAATCTCAGAACCCACAACAGCCCTAACCAGGCTCTTGTTCGTCTATGTGCCTTCAAGTTGCTTGTTGACTTATAGCAACCATATGGATTTTGTAGGGTTTTCTTAGGCAAGGAGGTGGTTTGCTATGGCATTAATCTGAAATATAGCCTGGAATTCTTTAGCAATCCTGCACCCAAGTACTAATCAGGCCTGAACCAGCTTAACTTTCAAGATCAGATGGAATCTTGTGCCTTCAGGGTACTTAGGCACCCCAATTCAAAAAGGATATTGACAAGCTGGAGCAAGTCCAGAGGAGGGTGACCAAAATGGTGAGAGGCCTGGAAGCCATGCCGTATGAAGATAGACTTAGAGAGCTGGGTATGTTTAGTCTGCAGAAGAGAAGGTTAAGAGGGGACATGATAGCCATGTTTAAATATTTGAAGGGATGCCACGTAGAGGAAGGAGAGGGCTTGTTTTCTGCTGCTCCAGAGACCAGGACACGGAGCAATGGATTCAAGCTGCAGGAAAGGAGATTCCACCTGAACCTCAGGAAGAACTTCCTGACAGTCAGGGCTGTCCGGCAGTGGAATCTGCTGCCTCGGAGTGTAGTGGAGTCTCCTTCCTTGGAGGTTTTTAAGCAGAGGCTGGATGGCCATCTGTCGGGATTGCTTTGAGGGTGTTCCTGCATGGCAGGGGGTTGGACTGGATGGCCTGTGTGGTCTCTTCCAACTCTGAATTTCTATGATTTTATGATTCTATGATTCTAGACACACTATGTTACTACTTTATATAGCATAGGCAAGTGGCAAACTCATAGGTAGATCATGCAAAAGTCTTGGGAGTGACGAACTCATAGGTAGATCATGCAACAGTCTTAGGAGTGACAAACTCATAGGTAGATCATGCAAAAGTCTTGGGAGTGACAAACTCATAGGTAGATCATGCAAAAGTCTCCAGGTAGGGCTGAAAAGACTCTTGCCTGGTACCCTGCTCATAAGTATAAACATTTGAACTGTTGATTGATTCAAGTAATTCATGTGTGATAGCTGGAAAGTGTTTTTTACTTGTTCGTTTTTTAAAATAACTAATTCCTCAAGGTAACCTATTGTAAAAGAAATCCTTGCCTGGTATATTACATTCATGATAGAAAAGCAGGTTGTTTTAATTTCTCTAGTTGCAAAGAATGAAGTACTCCTCTTGAAAGGGAAAGCAGATAAATGCCTGAATATGCAAGATTCCAGAAGACTTGGTTCATTAAGAGATGCGGAGGACTCCTCTGCAGGATGATACCATTGTCTTGGATTAGCTGCTGGAACATAGCTGGCAACATTCCTGCCCTCCTCCCCTCTCATTATTACATAATCCATACCTTCCAAGTGCCCTGATTTGGCAGCAACAGTCCAAATTAATCCTCTGCCATCCCACTTTTTCAGCTGCTTCTAAAATGCCGCTGTTTCTTTCTGCTGGTCCCATTTCCCCCCTTTGTCCTTGGCTTACTTCAGTTACTGTAAACTTAGTTCAAAGTGCGAAAGGAGTTGCACTTGGTTAATTCAGCATGGAGGAGAGGAGAGGGTAGAATTTTGCCCTTTCCTGTAGGCTCAGGCAAAAGCAAACTGCTGCAAACGGCTTCCTTTCCTAGTTTGTGCAATCTTCCTCATTACTAACTTTTGTCATCCTAACTACTCACCTGGCTGCATGCCTCCTGGTTTTCATCTGTGAGCTATTGGAGATTGTGCAGCTGAGTCGGGAAGCAGGATAAAACTGAATCTGGTGGAATAGATTTCCCCCATGGGAATGTCTCTCAAAACAGCGTAGTTTTCAAAGACATCCCCACAGCATAAAGAAAACTGATTAACTTATTTGTTCTCCCCAATGGTAAAAAGTAATTTAAATAGGCACATTTCTGCTTGTAGCTGGAATTAACCAACAAGATTCAGGGTTGGTAAGTAACTGAAGAAGTCTAGGCTATGGAGGTGGGTAAGTAAACCATCAAGACAGAACATCAATATCTTTGTGGTTCTAAGGGGTGGGGAGTATGGCCTCCAATCCTGTTTTTGCATCTCTGAAACTCTCCACACTGCCTTTTTTCCTGGCCAAAAAAGGAGAGAAGGTAAATTGGCTCTCTTAGGAAATTCAAGGCACAGCAATTCGGCTTTTAAATGACTTGTACACCCTCTTCAAGTTTTTCAAAACCAGCAATGATTTTTTTTTTTTTTTGGAGGGGAGAATTGGACATTTCAGTCCTCTGTGCAGCCCCTAGATCATTCCAGAGCAGAAAACTGGCATTTCCTACCTGCTGCAGTTGCCTCCTCTCCTCTAACTATTTGTGTCTACTGCTACTGCTCCCTGCAGGTACATAGCCTTCAGTGCAGGTGTCATTGCTCTCCATTTCAAGCAAACATATTTTTATCCAAGCCACCAATCTCCAGAACATAGAAAAACAGTAGAACTGTGCTAATTATCCTCTACTTTCAACATTTGGGTAAAAAAATGAGTCATTCTGGTTGAGTGAGATTTTGCACAGCAGCACTTCTATTGTATGGTTATTCAAAGTAAAACACAACATACATGCACACACATCCCTTCAGAGTCACTGTTTCTCCAAGCTGCGGATCTGGCGCTCCAGCTCTCCTAGTTTCTTCCCTCCTGGATGAATTGCACTGATGTGAACAAGATGACGCCATAACAATATACAGACAATCCAATGGATTTCACTATATGACAATTTTACTGAAGGCAAATGAAGAAAGACTGAGGGTAACAAAAATATTTATGGAGGGTGGTAGATCAGGGACATTTCCACACTACACTGTTATAGTGCTATTATTCCAACATCCTATGGAATTCCAGGGTTTGGAGGTTAGGGAGGAGCCTTTACAATTCTCATCCAGAGATCTTTTTGGCTTCAGTAAACTACAAACCCCAGAATTCCACAAGATGTTGACAGTGGAATAATAGCACTTTAACAGCATAGTGTGGAAATGGCCTAGGGGGCAAGAAGATCTGATTGAACAGCCACAATCTACCAGGATAACTCAGGCATAATCCATAGCAAATGTTGGTGTTCCCTGGAGTAGTTTCACTCAAATGTGTGTGGTGTGTATTTGTGTATGAGAGAGAAGGGAGCTAGAACTTTCACAAAGTGGGTTTCTGTAGCCAAATGAAATAAGAGACAAAGTCCAGTCCTTTTAAATGGTTGTGCAGAAAAGGAAATCTCAATAGGTTTTGTTACCTGCTGAAATTTCCTCCTTTACACAACCATTACAGGAGCACCATCTCTTATTTCACCTGGTAATTCCAAGCTGCTGTGCATCCCACCATCAACATTCAGGCCTCTACCGTCTTCATACCCACGTATACTGCTTTGTATCCTAAAGAAGAAAAAATATATAAGAAAACGTGTGTGTGTGTGCTCACCTTCACAAACACTACTTGGTTAGTACAGCAAAATAAGAGGATGTAGGCAGACATCAGTTATGAATCAATAAAGAACATTACAGGGGACAGAGAAACTGCAATTTCTTCTACAGCCTTTTTTAAAAGAAAAGAAAAGCAGTGGAAATCATCCACCTACAGCATTTTTCAAAAAAGAATAAGATTTAAAAGATTTACTTATATTCAGTGACTGAAGCATCTTTTTGAATACCAATATAAGAGGTAACAATGGGTTAGATGGTTGTGAAAGGAAATAAAGGCAAACGCACCAAATGAAACTTCGGAAATAGAACTTTGGGGAAATGATTGATAAGTCTGGGCGACTTCACTTCTCAGTCTGGATGATGGCTAGTATCAAAAGTTGGCATGGTTGGGCACCAACCAAGGGCCCAAACCCAACTGAGGTGCCACTGGGAGGAATTACTGCTCCTCTTCACCATCACCACCTGCCTTTTTATCCATTTCTTGCAGGGTTTGTTGTTGTTAAGCACTTTCAAGTTGACTTCAGTTATGGTAACCCTATGAATGAAAGATCTCCAAGATCTCTGGCCATCAACTGTCCTTCTCAGGTCTTGTAAACTCAGGGCAGTGGCTTCCTTGAGACAATTTCAACTCTCAGGTGTTTTTTTCTCTTTTTCCTATTGCTTTCACCTTTGTTGCTGTTGCTGTTGTGTGCCTTGAAGTCATTTCCATCTTACGGTGACCCTAAAGTGAACCTATCACAGGGTTTTCTGGTGGCTGAGAGTGTGTGACATACCCAAGGTCACCCAGTGGGTTTCCATAGCTGAACAGGGAATCAAAGCCTGGTTATAGTTCAGTGCTCAAACCACCACATCATGCTGCCTCCACTTTTACTGTTACCAAGTTCTACTGCCTTTTCTAGTGAGTCCTGTCATTTCATGGTATGTCTAGAATGTGGTAGCCTCAGTTTGGTTATTTTGACTTCTAGGGAGAGTTCAGGTTTGACTTGGTCTTATACCCACTTGTTATTTGGTAGTCCATGATATTAAACTGAACTCTCCTCCAGCATATGTCAGACGAATTCTCTTCCTGATAGCTTTCTCACAACCATTCACAGAAATTGGAAATACTATGGCCTGGATGATCCTGACTTTGGTAGGACTGCTGGCTGAAAGAAGGCACAGAGCTCTTAATTCTTGCAGAAGAGAGAATTTTAGCAGCTGTTGCTGGGGAGCAGTACTTCCTAAAAATACCTCTTCTGCATGATAATTGAAAGGACAGGAGCTGTATCCCTTATTTCACCTGGCAACCCATAATCTGGTCCAGATTATGGTCATGGTAGCACGGCCTATTTGCTGACTGGCTCTTGGTTTGGCAGCAAGTGATCGCAACTATGAGCAAAAGTAGAAACAGCAGCAGTTGGGTGACTGAAAGCATATATTTACTTCAGAAGGGGAAAAAACCACCAAAGGACCCTTTAAAATCTGGAGCTGGCACAACCTCATGCCGAGAACATTTCTCTTCCTTCCTCTTTCCTCAGTATTTTCTTCTCAAAGTTCACACCTTTTCTTCCTAACTCGTGTGTGCATTGTGTTTTTACTAAAAGGTCCGTTTGGATCCAACCTTCCCACTGCCATCAAATTTTGCTTGCAGCCTTCATTGTGCCTTTTTCACTCTCAGTCTGCGGCATGAAACATGCATCATGAAGAATAATTGAACATGCAGCTGTATCTGCAGTCACATTTCTCTGCCTGGACAACGTACCTGCAAGATTCATGCTGTTTTCGGCTCTGAATTTGTTTTATGAGCTGGAATTCCATTAAGGTACAAATCCTTTATAATATTTAACACTTGTCCATTCTACCACTGTCAGGACACCTCACATACGTCTAGGTTATTTGATACAACCGCATACATCATGGCTCACAGCTGAATAGGTATGGGATCCCTCTGAACATTTTTGTGTTATTTCACACGTACATCATGGATAGCTGTAGTAATGGAGGATTTGTGTGAATGGAGCATTGCAGAGAGAACATCCACACCATCTCATACCACTTCAGACACAAGGATTTTCAGTCGAGGACATTCATATTTTCAGTGGTTAGGAATAATGGTATGACTAGAAATCCAATGCAAAGAAAGATACGCCTGCAGAAGTCAGTCAACTATTACTCTTCCCCTCTAGACCAATTCATTTGCAAGCATGTCCAACTTCCACGTTTTCTTTAATGTCTGGAAGAGGCCAGTACAGACAACTGCATGTGTGCAAAGGACTCTTTCCAGCTGGGCTCCTGATGGTGTGGAATGTATTGTACACACCTTGTCAGACATCTTTCACAGCACATGTTTTATAGCACTTTTATCTTCTGTGGCTGCATCCTGTAGAAACCTTTCCCATTATACAAATACAGCAAGATGATTCCACTTTCACTGCCATAGTTCCACCATATGGACTCCTTGAATCGGCAGTTCAGAGGAGCATTTAGAACTCTCAACCACACACCTCTAGTGTCACACCGAACTACAAACTCAAGTGGAATCGTTGTGCTAGACAATAGGCCTGCGTAGAACGCAAAGGATCCATTCCAGGCCCCTTTGCATTATATATATATATATATATTTGTATATAACACAGAACCCCCTTTTTCTTGCCCAAAGGGAACGAGGGAGCCATTGCGGGTGCTGAACACCAGCCAGCAGTGCCAGATACTGCAAGCAGAGTGAGCAGCACCGTGAACCAGAACATACTTGAAACTGTGTAAAACGGACTTGCATTATACGAGGACCCATTGTATTTCTGTAGCATAATGGGCCTGGGATTTATGCTTTTGCAAGGCACTACACTTCTCTGGCAGAGAACCCAAAACATGAAACTATAAATCCCGGAAGTACAGAACTATAGATCATACAGCTATGGCACCCAAGTTCTGCAACTGTACAGGCCTTTCCACCCTACACTATGATTCCACTTTCAACATCCTACGGAAACCTGGGGTTTGCAGTTTAGGGAAGGACCAGCCCGAGAGCTCTTTGGCCTCAGTAAACTTACAAACCCCAGAATTTCACAGGATGTTGGAAGTGGAATAGCGGCACTATGTGACCATTTCTGCACTACAGTGTTAAAGTGCTGCTGTTCCACCGTCAACCTCCTACGGAGTTCTGGGGTTTGTAGTTTAGGGAAGGGCAGCTTGAATTCTCAGCCAAAGCGCTCTTTGGTCTCAGTCAACTACAAACCCCAGGATTCCACAGGGCGCTGAAAGTGGAATAGCAGCAGTTTCACGCTGTAGTGCGGAAATGGCCTATAACAGCGTAGGGAGGCTGTGAAAGGTTTAGGTTCTTTGCTGCATTGCAACACAGTGGTGGGAGCTGCATTCTTGGGGTCTGGAGCACTTAAATCTGGTTTTCGACGGGCAGACAGTTGCCGTGGCTCCCTTTTTATTGACCGGGGACCCCCTGAACTTTGGGCACCCTCACTCCGCGGGGCTGGGGAGCCGGGAAGGAGCCCCACACGTGGGGCGGGCAACTCGAGGGGGGCTGGCCTCCCCCTTCCCAGGGGCCTGTTTCTCGCGGGGAGCCCCCGGAGGTCTTGCTCCTCTGGCCCCTCTCCTTGGCGCCAGCGGAAGGGCCCCCCTTTTCCCTCGCGGCCCGGGCGCCTCCGACGACCTGCTGAGGCCGCGGGCGAGGAAAAGGAGCCGCGAATGGGCAGAGAGAGAGAGAGAGAGACGACGGCCACCTCTCCCCATCCCTCCTGAGGGAGCCGAGGGGGGAAGAGCCTCCCCTCTAAAGCACCCCGCTTTGAAACACGGGTGGTGTGTGGATGCGTGTACGCGTGCCGAGACGCGGGGAGCGCGGGGCCCTCCGTTCTTCTTCCCTCGACGGTCCCTCAGCCTCTCCTCCCCTCAGTTTTCCCTCTCGGGGGCCCTTTGGCGCCTCTCTTCGCCCGCCTCAGAGGGCGCGGAGGGGCGTAGCGGCTCCCGCCGTGGTCCCCCGTTCCCTCCACACTTCTTCCTCCCTCCTTCGCCCTCCACGGACTCCCCTCGACGGCTGAGGCTGCCGAGAGAGAGAGAGAGAGAGAGAGGCGCGCGCCCGCCTGCCCGGCCACCCCGCGCCCCCCCCGCCGCCGCCCCCCTTTCTCTCCTGAGGCGCTGGGGGGGGGAGCCAGAGCCAGAGAGGGAAGAGCGAGCGCCGCCACCGCCGCCGCCGCCGCCGCGGCTTCTTCTTTCTCCTCCTCCTCCTCCTCCGAGCCCGGCGCGTGGCTTCTTTGTGTGGCGCAGCCGGTCCGGGAAGCAGCGCCTCGGCGGGGCCGTCCGAGGGGGGCGGAGAGAGGGAGAGAGAGAGAGAGAGGAACCCCCCGCAGCCCGTCCTCCGGGGCGCGAGAGACCCCGTGCCTCCGAGGGAGGAGGCCCCCCGCCCCCCGCCCCGGGAGCCTCCCTCACCTGCTTCCTCCTCCCTCCCCCCCGACTTCCTGCCGCCGCTCACCTGCCGCTCTTCCCCTCCCCTCCCCGTCTCTATCATCCCGTCCCTTGTTCGCGCTCCCTGCCCTTCGCCTGCCGCCGCCGCCGCCGCCGCCGGAGCCCCGCTTCCCCCGAGGACCGCTCGGTCGGCGCCGGGCTGGGAAGGAGGATCTTGTCCCGGGGAGCCGCGCAGAACTTCGCCCCCGCGCCATCGCCCCCCCGGGACCCACCCCCTTGGACCCCACCGGCCCCCTCCCCCCCCCTCCCAGCCCCCCACAACCTCCTCCCCCCGCCCGCCCGCCCGCCCGCGCTCTCTCCCCCGCTCCCCAAACTCCGATCCCCCTCGTGCGACATGGATGTAAGATTTTACCCGCCTTCCTCGGGGAGCGCTCTGCCCGGAGACCCCTCCACGCTGGACTTCGCCCAGTGCCTGGGGTACTACAGCTACAACAAGGTGAGGGCGGCGGCGGCGGCGGCGGCGGCCTCTCGCCTCCATCCCTGCCCCGTCTCCCCCCCGCACCCCCTTGCATCGGGCTCGCTCGCTGTGTGGGGATGGAGTTGGTCGCAGTTTTCGTTTGTTGCTGGGGGGCGATCTAGTTTAGTTGCCTAGCTAATCTAGTTGTTGCTGGTGGGCGATCTAGTTTAGTCGCGTGGGTGATCTAATTGTTGCTGGTGGGCGATCTAGTTTAGTTGAAAGGGTGATCTACTTTGTTGCTGGTGGGCGATCTAGTTTAGTTGCGTGGGCGATCTAGTTTGCTGCTGGTGGGCGATCCTAGTTTAGTTGAGTCGGCGATCTAATTGTTGCTGGTGGGCGATCTAGTTTAGTTGAAAGGGTGATCTACTTTGTTGCTGGTGGGCGATCTAGTTTAGTTCAATGGGCAATCTAGTTTGTTGCTGGTGGGCGATCTAGTTTAGTTGCGTGGGTGATCTACTTTGTTGCTGGTGGGCGATCTAGTTTAGTTGAAAGGGTGATCTACTTTGTTGCTGGTGGGCGATCTAGTTTAGTTGCGTGGGCGATCTAGTTTGCTGCTGGTGGGCGATCCTAGTTTAGTTGAGTCGGCGATCTAATTGTTGCTGGTGGGCGATCTAGTTTAGTTGAAAGGGTGATCTACTTTGTTGCTGGTGGGCGATCTAGTTTAGTTGCGTGGGCAATCTAGTTTGTTGCTGGTGGGCGATCTAGTTTAGTTGCGTGGGCGATCTACTTTGTTGCTGGTGGGCGATCTACTTTGTTGCTGGTGGGCGATCTAGCCGGACGGAGAGAGCGCTGCAAGGGACCCGCACCTTGCAACTTTTGTTTCCCTGCGGTTTGTAAACCGGACGGCGATTTGTTTAAAAAAAAAAATCCAAACTTTCCGAAGTGAGATCTCAGCAGCGCTTCCGAAGGCTCCCTCTTCTCCTTCTCGCGGAGAAACCATCTCGGATCCCCCCCCTCCCTCCACCAATCTTTCTTCGCAAGGATAATCTCTTATCGTTTCCTCCCAGGGCTTCGGGAAGAAGGCACCGCTTCCCTTGGTACACAAAATGCGCCCTGCTTGCGGAGCCGCTCCTGTGTCATTGGTGGTGGGGGAACTGCTGAGGAAGGCAAAGGGGTGATCCATGGGGTGTCCGGGCCAAAAAGATTTAAAAAAGCCAACAGGCTTGTGCATTGTCTTTCTTAAAGATGCAGTTTGCTGTCCCTTTCTTGGAAAGCTGGAACAATGGACAGTTTTGCTGAGCCTCCCTAGAACTACTTGGGGAATCTGCAGCCAAAACCAACCAGCTGCTCCTGGTGTCTCCTTGTGGATCGCTGGCTTAGTTTTTTTTTAATAGAGATTAGACTTTTCTTTTTTGGTCTTGGTCTCTTTTTCTGGGGGCGCTGGTGCAAGGGGTTAGATTATATTCAAATAGAAAGTTTAGGGGCGATTGTAGATTGCGCTGTCTCCCCTGGCCTTTTCTGCCTCCCCATCTCCACCCCTAAGTGGTCCCCCCACATTCCTCTGCAGCTATGCTATTAACTAAGGCTTTGGGGCTAATGAAGTATGCTTACAAAGAAGTTTTCTTGAAATCTGGGAGGTTTGCATCCAAGTAAGTGTGCTCAACATCCTTCCTGCAAAGGTCCTTCTTGATGAGAACTAGTTATGTGGCTGCAGTTTATATCTCAGTTTCTAATGTCATAAAGAAAACAAATCTTCCGATGTGGCCGGCTTATCCACCAGAGTTGTAGTTTTTTCCCCTCCCCTTGTCTATCTTATTTACATCTTTTTTTTTGTGGCCATTGTAAGAGGACAGGCTGTGTGTAGCTTGCCAGAAGGGAAGGACGTTCCCTTGGTTAAATGCATTTACAATATATATGTGTTACTTTCAGCCCCTTGCTAGTCTGTTTTCTCCAAACATCCAGGGAAAGAACAGGGAAATGCAAACTTAAGAGGGACAGCCATGACTCATGCTATTCTGAAAGGGACTTCGCTGTTTGCATTACACTGTGTCAATAGCACACTGAGTTATTAGCACCAGGCCCTTCATGCATGTATATAAAGATCCCTTTCACAGCCAGCTCCCTCCCCTCTGCCCCGCCTATGCTATGTTTGCCCAACCTCTGGGGCCTCTTGTGCGACACTGCCTGAGATGCTGATAAATAAAGGATGCTGTGCAAAGAGTTAACGGAGGATCAAACTGCCTCGTAATAACAGAAAGTTTGCAAAACGGAGAAGCCAACCAAGAATAGAAAAAAAACCAGGGGTTTCAGAAAATGCCTGCATCTGTCCTGAGTAGTTGCTTGGTGGGAGGCTGTCATCGAATCAAACTCTTGTAAAAAGAAGGGTGCTAATTTCAAATGTGCTGGGCTGGACATGGTGTAGTTATGTTTGAAGAAAACTGAGCTGGTGTTTGCCTTGTCCGGTTGTGGCCAAAATCTACTTATCCTTTCGCCAAGCGATATTGAACCGCTCCTGAAGAATGCACGACTGTGCATGCACCAGGGAAATACAACACCCAGAGTATAAGCGTGCTGCTCTGTTTATAGTATGAAGGTGGCGGCGGGGCGGGGGGAGATGCTGACACAAGTTAGAGGAGTAGATCCTCATCCTTAAGTCTCTTAAATGTGCTCTAGATAACCATGCTTTGTTATAGAGTAGGACTGCCAGTGCCATAAAGTTGCAGTTGTCCAGAGAGTGGTTGGGTCCTTTGTGAACATTTGCATTACGTACCGTATGCCATGTGCATTTTGGTGTGGCGGCTTATGAGAGCATCTGTGTAAACAGTTGTTGATTGGCTGTTTTCTTGACCTTCTCAGGTGTGAATCACGTCAAAATTAGGTTGTTCTGTAAGGGCAAGCTAACTATAGCACTCTTAAAATGAGGACTTTTCATCATAGTGATGAAGGACGATATGGGACATCTGTTAGATACCGTTTTGTTGAACATCAAACTCCCCTTTGACTTGCTAGGAATCTGTTAACTCTTTTGCACTTTTTCTGCACCTTTACAAAAGTAACTTTTACATCAACGTGCACTCACTGTGGAGGATGGGTATGATTTAGACTGTGATCCTGATCAATGATGAGAAAGAAGGACTGTTGAAATAGCTTATTAGAAAAATGCACTTTACTCGTATGGCCTGCTTCTTTCTTTTCCAGACTTCATCTAAGCTTTTTCTGGCTGCCTTGTCTGAAATCACATTGCACTGGTGTATTTTTTTTTTTTTTATCATGCTTCATTATGTGCTGATAGTCATAGAAGACGAGGCTATACTTAGGAGTTTGTGGCAGGATTAAAACTTGCTGGATCTGTGGCTACTGCATAGCATGTGCAACACAGCTCAGGAACAAGCTAATAGTTTGGATCTAGTAGGGTAGATATTCTTCTGTATGTGGCTGAATACAATAGCCAGTAATCCAAAGGACATGATCTGTGTGTCTCTGTTATTGCACATAGGTTGCAATTCTCGGTTACTTAATTAGATGAATTCAGTGAGGTTTATTTAGAGACAGTGGTTTGAGGCTACATATACATATGTGTTGTATCATAGCGTATGTCTGTGGCTGAACAATTCATGATGCTGGAAAACTTCTGGGCTGCACAGTAAAGAAAGTTACAGGGGTACTAAGGACCCAGTGACTTTTTTTTCCTGGCTAAATGCTTTTGAGCAAGCATTGCTATGCTACTTTTTTGTTTCCCCCTAGAATGAACAGTATTTTGATATTGCAATTTGAGAACACAGTGCTCTTGAATGACAGTTTGCAGAGTCAGTGTGGTACAGCTGTTGGAGTATTGGAGTGCGATTTCCAGGTTCACGTCCTCATTGAGGCATGGAGCTCACTGTGTGACTCCTTGGCCAGTCAATCCTTCTCATCCTAACCTGACTCAAGAGAGTTCTTGTGAGGATAAAGCAGGGAGGGGTAGAGTCATATATTTTGCCTTGAGGTCACTGGAGGAAAGGTGGAACATAAGAGTAGATAACAGTAGTGGTGGTTTTGCTCTGAGTGGTCCCTCCCAAGTTGACGTATCCTAGATGTGTTCGGACTAGATCTCCCGTCATCCTCAGCAACTTTAGCCAGTGTGGTCTGGGGTGATTGGAGCTGATGTCTAGCATATTTAGTGGGAAACAGTTCAAAGAACAGCCCATCCTGCAAATCAGTTGATCTGACCTGTACCACCTTTGAGATTGACAAAAATAAATTTGTAGCATAAGCTTTAGTGGATTCCAGACTTCCATCTGATGAAGTGGACTAAAGTCCATGAAAGCTTGCATGAGAGATGATTTTTTTTGTCTCAAAGATGCTAAAGAATTCCTTTTATATTGTTTTGTGCAGAAACAGATTAACACAGCTATGTCTTCAAACACAATTAGAACTGGTGCTTAACTAACCTCACATCCAAGAGAATGCACATGTCCCAGGCATTCAAGTAGATCCACAAGATAGATCTTTCTCTTGCCCTTCCATGGGCAAGACTAGACTTGTCCATTCACTGCTGTTTTTGTATTTTCTTTAACTTTTAACTGGCATTGCTGTGGACTGATCTTGACATACTATTCTTACAAAACACATGATCGACCATTGAGGTATAGCCGTTCTGCCATACATGTCTGAGACTGTCCGCACCCGTATGGTGCTCTTATGTCAAGTTGAGGCTAGATGAGTACAACACATCAAACTGCCTGAAGCAGAAGAGACCAACATCACATCTTTTTCTTTCTGACTCGTGCCTTTATCTGCCCCCACATTGTCTTAGTGGCAGCGTGGCCCATCTTGTGCATTGGTGCCTTGATCCTAAGGAAGCTGCCCTTCAGAGTAAAAAGAGTAGACGGTATGATGAGGTGGACAACCTAAGAGAGTCTCTAGAGCCCTGTTGGCCATTTTCCTGATGGAAAATGACAGAGTAGTGCCAGTGGAGTTCTGTGGTGGGTAAGGCAGGCTACAAGCCTGTTGGAAAAACTTGGAGGTGATGGCGTAGTATATGGCCTACAGTGATGCTTGAGGGAGAGTAAGACACAGCTATGGTGAAAGACGCAGAATACTGTGTGCAGCTCCCTTTTTCCCATCTGAAAAAAGGATATGCTAGATCTTGAAAAGGTGCAGAAAAGAGCAACTTAAACCAAGGGATTGGAGCAACTCTTCTGTGAGGAAAGCTACAATGTTTGGAGTTGAGTAGCTTAGAAGAAAGATAAGAGTAGATGTGATTGAAGTATATAAAATGGTGTGGAGAAAGTAGATAGGGAGGAGGTAATACAGGAAGCTGGAGTTATCCACTAAAGCTGAATGATGGGAGAATAGATATTTCTTCACAGGGCACGTGGGATTCACTATAGGGGAAGAAGTGGAGGATTGCAAACTTGGATGGCTTTAAAAGGAAGTTGAAAAACTGAACATCTGGGCTATGGATAAGCACTGATGGTACAATCACTGGTTACTAGTTTTGATGGGTGCATTGACTTCCCAGCAGCAGTTTGCCTATTTATGCCATTTTTTAGAAGCCCCATGCAGTTGAGTACAGTTAGCATTCATGCCCTGCTTGTGAACCTCCCATAGGCAACTGATTGGCCACTGTGTAGATAGGCCTTAGATCTTAATCAGTAAGACTGTTCTTATGTTGAATTTTTTTTTTGGGGGGCGGTATCCAGCAGCAGTGATGTTATTCTGAACCAAATGGTAGGTGGGTAGTTGCTAGAGCCCAGTATACACCCTGACCCTGATTTGCCAGCCCCCTCCAATCTGCTGCCTAAGGCAAGGCTCTTAGCTAGCCAGGTGAGAAAGCCAGAAGAATGGCACATATATAAATCTATACAGTAAGTGAATCATGTTAGAGAGAGACAGGGAGAGAGAGAAGGACAGACAGTAGAAGGCCCCAAGTGTGTTCCCTACTTTAGACAACAGATGACCAATTCAGAGATAGTTGGGATGTTTAAGTGCAGCATCAGTGCTGATGTCCTTCTTCATTATGCTGTGACTATATTGCTATTCTTTTTGAAATGATTCATCTTTGCTAACACACACACACACAAACTGGACTGATCTGGAAAAGTCTCTGTGTATGACATAAGCTAAATTATTGGATGTTGGCGCACACTGCTTCCATAAATAGGCCTATTTCAGAGAGGAGAGAGAGAAAAAAAAATAATATAGATGATGTTTCACAAGACAAGGCACAGCAAATGAGTTTTGCAGCTGCACTATCTAAAAACGTTCAATGCAAACACTACAGTTTGGTAAATAGATGGTAGAGATAAAAGAAGGAGCAGATGGCCAACGGATGCTTGTGTATCTTGCGGCATCAGGCTTGGCTATACAGTATACTGTAGTGACCCTTTACCTGCCTGTTTTGCTAAAACCAGGAGAAGCAACTTAATTTGTTCCACTTTTCTTCCCTTGCAGCTTGCTTTTACTCTGATCCTGTTTCATATGGAAAGCAGCAACAGTTGCTGTCTGTAGTATTGTTTGTTGGGCACGGCAGGGAGGTTGTGCTGTACTCTCACCTGTAGTTTCATGCCATTGCAGCAGGTGTGGCTGCATGATTTGCATTGAGCAACTTATTTAAAAGTAGGTGCATTTTTTACGAATGCATTTAACAGCAGTTGAGTTTTTTTTAAAAAAAGGGATGGTAGAGGAGGGAAACGGTGAGAGACTCCAAAGGTACTTTTAAAAAAGCATTTCATCGGAATAATCCACAGCGTGATAGATTTTGATTCTGTTAAACTAATTTTTCACAGGTGTGTAGTGACAGATGTATTTACAAATGGCACATATTCATTTTTTAAAAATACAGGGAAAGACTTGCTTTGCAATCTGAAAGTTTGTGGCACTATGGAAGGGGGACAAATGGAAGATGTGGGTGTGTTGAAGTCAAAGGTGAACTTCATCTTGTCATGCCCTGGAAGAACTAGGGAAAGTGTGGTTAGTCTGTATTCTTTTTGTTTGTTAAGCTTACTGTGGACTTTTGTTCACCTTTTTGCTATTTTATATATTCAAAGGAAGCTCAGTTTTCATTTCCTTAACTCCCCCCCCCCTGAAATATTGCTTCAAGCTGATGGTTTTCAAAGTGTTTTCTAGGGTGCTTTAGGTTTCTTTGGAACCTTAGAAGAAGTTGTTTATCAAGAGGATGCGTCATGATGGAGAAGCTTTCAGAGAAGACTGCTGCCCATCACTACTTAAGAGGGTAGTGATGTAGGTCAGTGGGAGAACATGCTGGAAAGCCCTATGCTCAGAGAAATTGAACCTAGGAACAAATAATGGGTAAGAAAGCCAGGATAGTATAGTGCTTTGAATGTTGGACTAGGAATCTGGGAAACTGTGGTTTGAATCCTTTCTCAACCATGGGACACCTTTGAGTGACCTTGGGCAGTCACATTCAGCATAAGATGAAGGCAATGGCAATCTCTTCTAATATATCTCACCAAGAAATCCTTCTGAGAGTGGTCCCATAAGTTCAGGCTTGCAGGGAGCCTTCTTATTGTGGTGTGTGTTTGTGCTCTATTTTTAACTTTTGTATGCTTTTTAAAGATTCTGATTATAAGCTATGACATTAGTGTGATGATCTTTAATTGTGTTTAAAAGTTGTTGTTAGGTATTAACTGATTGTGAGACCCAGCGCAGTGTAGCACTTTGAGCATTGGACCCTGGAGGCCGGGGGTCAGTTCCCTGTTTGGCCATGGATACCCACTGGGTGACCTTGGACATATCACACATTCTCCTGTCAGAGGTTTATCTTAGAGTCTCCTTAAGTTAGAAACACATCAGCTGATTCTTTTTTTGAGTCATCTCGGGTCCCACTCCAGAAGAAAAGTGACGTATGAATGAAATGAATAAATTAAATAAGCAATAAAATTGAGTAGACTCAGTGAATCGTTTGTTGAAAGGTGAGTCAACACGTAGGTAAATCCAATTGATTCAGTGCTTCTACTCTAATGTGGGCTAACAGGATTTAGGTCCACATGAAATGGTTATATTTGTGGAACTCAGTTTTGCAACCATGAACTGAACATGTCTGCTACACAGTGCTTGGAAATGGCACAACTGCATGTGTAAGAAAACTTAGACCATTGCTGCACTAAACAGTTATAGTGCTATTATTCCACTTTCAACATCCTGTTGAATTCTATGGTTTGTACTTTCTTCAGGCCCAAGAGTTCTCTGGCTCGGAATTCTAAATGCCCCTCCCTAAACTGCAAACCACAGAATTCCACAGGATGTTGAAAGAGGAATAATAGCACTATAACCGTGTAGGGTGGAAATGGCCTTAGACGTGTATGATATCAACAGGATTCCAGCCATAGACACTGAACACTGTTTCCAGTCATTTTTTTCTCCTCCCTGCCCCATTTTTAAAAAGGTCTAATGAGCCTGCATCTGGAATTTCAGTTTTTTTGTGAGTGCCTGAATTTTAAAAAAGTCTACTTTTTGCCTGTCCCGAGATGCAATTTTTCATTTTTAAGGCGGTGACGGCAACATTCCCACATAGCCTGACTGAGATGGCAACTATGCTAAGTTAAACTAATTTACTTTGTTGGGAGGAGGAATGCTACAAATACTTGTCATGTAAACAAGCCATCTGGGACCCTGGCAAACTGCGGTATGCTTGGTAACTAAGGGATGGTAACTAGGGATTGCTAATGTCTTTGAATAGGAGAAGCATCAGCTGCAGGTAGTTGACTTTGTTAAATCAAGAAGCTACGTAAATGCACTGAGTGGCATGCCACTGTGTATGGGTGTTGCTATAAGGACTTCTGAAGGTGTCCATATAATAGAGAAATTAGGTATCAGATCACATACTGCCCCTGGGCAAATAGCAGATGTGTATGGATAGCAGCTCCAAACTACTCCAGTGAATACTTCACTGTACGACAGCTATAATATTACCTACACACTTCTTCGACTGGCCATGTTTAATACAGCAGTGTAGGTCAGGCTACTTGGGCTGTGGGCATCCTGGTGGTACACAACCCAAATATGAGGTGTATAGGAAATGTATTTTGAGAATGTGTTTACAGATGTGTTCAACGAGTTCCAGTTTTTGTTTTGTGTTCTTTTTTTAATTATTATTAGAACAAAACCTACTGCTTTGAATATGCTTGTGGCAGAAGCACTTCTGTGAAATCGGCCCGTCAGTTACCCATTCCTTTCTTGAAGCAGAGTGTGTTTGTGTACTAAAAAGTGTCCTGCTCTGAAAAGACATTTCTCAGATTGTTGACTATCTTTGCACACACTGTTGCCGTTTTAACAACAAAGAGACTTGTTGTTAAAGACTAACAGATTTGTTTTAGCACAAGCGTTCCTGGGTTGCAATTCACTTCCTCACTTGCCCAGAGTACAATATCTAGGGTTCAAGTGTAGGTGGACATTGTATACTTGAAACCTTGTCATTGAATGCTTTCTGACAAATATCCTAGATATCAGAGATAAATAGCTTGCTCCTATTTCCAGTCTCCAATATTTTTTCTTTCCTAGATATTGTGCGTTTTTCGCTAACACAATTTTTCTCAAACTTCTGAACTTTTGAGCACTTAAGATGACTTTCTTACTTTCCCTTGCTCTGTGGTTGTCCAGTTCAAAGCCAGCAGTCTATTCCACAAATTAGGTTGTAGATATATATGTATATATTAATGTGAAAAGCATTTTACTGCCAAATGTGAGAGACTTAGTAAATTGAAGCAGTATTTCCAAGATGGGCACTGAAAAAGAAGAGAGACAGATGGAGAAACCCCTAATGAGAAGAGAACCCCCCCTTGTCTGAAGGTCAAACACAGACGTGGAGGATCAGTAACTCAGGTTTTATTATATGTGTGTGGAGGGAGCAGTTGCAGACCCCTAATAGCTTGAGGGCCAGTGTCGTATAGTGGCTTGAGCATTGGACTACAACCCTGAAGCCCAGGGTTTGATTTCTACTCTCTGGGTGACCTTGGAGGCATCAGGCACACTCGGCCCCAGAAAGCCCTATGATAGGTTCACTTTATAGTCACCAGAAATTGGAAATGGCTTGAAGGGACACAACAGCAATAACACCAACAACTTTCCAGCACCTTCCAGCAGAACTTTCCAGTTGCGGTGGATCACAAATTAGTTACATTAGAGACAGGCTGGTCTGCATTTCTGCCCAACAGCAACAAAGTTTGCAGAATTAATTCAGACTTATACACGCACCACCATATTCCAGCAGTATTCAATTGAACTTAATGCTTTCAAGCCTGTTCTTATCCACCATGTCTCCTCAAGCAACCTTGTATAGATAAATCTTAAAGCATCAGCTCTTCTAAAACAGAATGAGTTGAGATGACAGGGCAGTGGAGGAAAAGTTAGCGACAGTGCTCCACACAGATCACTGAGAATCTTATGCCTGGGAAAATTTATTTTAGCTATTGGTCTTAACTGGCAGAGGAGCAAAATACACTTGTTGTCCCTCTCCATTTTCTAGGGTGAGGAACACTTAGGTCTGACTGCATTATTTTTAGATTTCTGCCCTTTCTTTCCAATTGTCATGTACCCCTAAAGAGAGTGTGTGTGTGTGTGTGTGAGGAAGAAATGGTGATTACTTCAGCGGTAATTAATCACCACTGAAGTCAGTTAATTCTTCTTGACAAAGAAAGATAATTTACTGAGATAGTATACACTGATTTATCCAGTGCAAATAAGGAGCCTTTCCTGTTGGTCTAGAGTGTGTGAAAATCCTCAGGAAGTATTTGAGTTCTCAACTAATAATTGACAAGGCACCTCATCAACAGCAAGAAATACATCCAAAATTCTACCAAGATGTAAACTTATCATTGTGATGGAAACTACCGTTTTAGTATTTCCTCAGTAACCAGCCAGTCTGAGGTCAAATAAAGATTTTTTTGTAATCTACAGTATTGTCTGATTTTGGAAAGTTGTGATGTTATATAGACATGTCTTCATTACTATGTCCATGCATTTTGGTTTTGAAAGCATTATGCTGGTGTCATTGTATATTATGAGAAAGCTAGACACAATGTCTGAAGTTCCTTCTTTTTGAGAAATGACCGAAACCTAATTCAGGCCTTTTTTGGGCATGCTGACAATGTTGCTCTACCTTTATGTCCACTATCTCCTCTATGGACATCAGTCTGGTGTACACAGCTTGGTGTATACAGTTGTCTCCACATTCACTCTCACAGTAACCCTTTAAGGCAGTGACTAGCATGAGGCTGTCCAGTAACCTCCACGAGCTGGAATGGAAATTACCCCCAGTTTCCCTTGTCCTAGTTTGACATCCTGTTAACTACCACAGTTAGCTAGCAGGGGTCAACCATGGGATCCCAGCTGTAGGATAGGCCCCATAGTGTTAAACTGGAATGTATATGCCACTGAGCATTTTGTACAATAATGTACAACATGATCTTTTTAAAGGCCAGGGGAATTCAAGGAATGTCTAGATACCAAAGCAAGAAAATAAAGCAATAGCACAAGCAAAGAAGAAAGTGTGGTGTAAAGTTCTTGGAAATCTTGCATATCTGCATGGAAATGACCAGGGACGTGACATTGAAAAAGCAAAATTATGAAAAGAAGTAGATCTTGGTTTCATAAGCAAAAGGCATAGAAGAGGCAGTGGATGAGAACATAAGTAGCAAATAAACCTAAATACATGGGTGAACTCTTGATTGCTAAAGGTTCAGAAGTAATGACAAAGATGATAATATGCTAATCACTACACAAATCCAAAGGCATGCAAAGCTTGGTGAGGAATGCTAAATATTACTCCCAAACATTTGTGTGATTCTGTTTCTACAGTTTTTAAAGAAAAGGAGGCATAAGGGTGTGTGTGTGTGTGTGTGTGTGTTGGAGGGAACCTGCCAGAACCATTCTCAGACCAGTTTTGTGCAATTCCATCATAGTTGCATTTTGGATATGATAGAGTGAGCCTAAGCAAGGATCATTTTAGTCTAACTCTAACTTCAAATATTCTGCGTGTTTGTGAAAAATATTACCACATGAAAATGTTTCAAAGAAAAAATAATAATGTTGCTCTACACTGAAAGATACCAGCTGTTCGACATTCTGCTTCTATCTTGAGCCCTTTTATGGTTCTGCTGATGGAAAAGTAATTTTGGGCACTGGCTTTAGTTTAGTAGCTTTTAAAATAAACAACCATTTTCCTCTCTCCTAGTTATTGAATCAATTACATGCCTTGTACTGAAAATATTTAGCAGTCGCCAAAATACTAAACAGTCTGTTAAGCAGTTTCAGTTCACATGTTGTTTTGTGTGTTTTAAATTCTGTAGTATGTCTTTCAACTGTAACTGCACTAAAACTGTTCACCTCATCAGGTGTGCACACACACACACACACACACGAATTGAGACATAGATACTGTGTTTTAAAAGAAAAGCTTTCTCTTCTGTATTTGTGGACAATTTGTGGGTGAGGACTTTTGTTTTCCCATGCTCTTTTGTAGCTTTTTATGAGTGGGTGTTCATCGGTTGAGAAAGAGAGTAGTTCATACACTTTCTAGAAATGGGAATCCACAAAAGATTCCCACCACCCTTTAGTCTGCTCCTGCCTTTCATATGGAAGTTCTTTCTCTTTCTAGTATCCTTCTTGCTTTGGGAGGCTTTCTGTGACCTTTTGCTTTGATTTTTTAAAAATGTCATCTGCTCTGACTCCAGGTGGATGAATCTGCTTGGAACTTCTACATTGCAAGTGTCCATAACCTACTGATTTGGATGGAGGAGATCTTCATTTTCAGCTGATGCTAGTACAGTATTTGCAGATTAGAATGCAAGAAGGGACCTGCTAGATAAGATCAAAGACCTATTCAGGGTATCATTCTGTTCCTACAGCTGCCAAACAAATGCCTAAAGGGAGCCCATGAGCAGGACACCAGGGCTAGAATCTTTCTGTGGAAAATTGCTCCTGGAGGGGACCATTTTGAGAGCAGTTTGATGGTCTCTATCCTCATGCAAGTAGGAAAATGGCAGCGGTGATGGGAAGAAGTGGCAGCTGGTTCAAACCCACCTATTTAATAAATGCCCGGGGTTGGGGTTCTTCAAAGCCAAGTGCTGGGAAAGTAAGCTATCCCTCCTTGGGGGACACTTTGAAGCCAGGCTTTCATGAAAAAGGTGGTTGCCTCCTCCTCCTCCTCTTCCTCTTCCTCTTTCTCTCCCCCATTGCTGGCATCCTCTTCTCCCTCTTTCTCTCCCTGACATTGCTGCTGCTACTAATCCCATATCCCATGTAACTACACAGGCAGAGCTAGAGTACCTTGGGTGAAGGTCATAGCAGCCCCTTGTTCATTGTATTTTACACACACACACACACACACACACACACACACATACACTAGCATATATACCTGGCGTTGCCTGGGATTTTATTTTCTCATAGGTAATACTTGTTAGAAAGATTTGAGATCCTGTGTCTCTAATTCCCCAAACTGTTTTGTCCAGTACCTGTAACTTTTCCCCATATTCCCCAATCCAAGCTGTATTCAGGGTTATTAACATACACAGGTTGGGTTCCTGAGATAATATACTGCCCTCATCCTTGGTGCTAGGCCTTGTATCCATGGCAACCAGCCTTTTCAAGACAGACACAGTTGACTGAGGCCCAAGAGCTCTCTGGCTGAGAATCCTAAAGGCCCCTCACTAAACTGTAAACCCCAGGATTCCATAGAATCTTCTTTGGCAGCCAATCATATGAGATCTTTGGCTGACATAGCCAATCATATGACGTCTTTGCCTGACACAGACAGACAGACAAACTTTGACATAAACATATATATATATATATGAATTACTTGATTCATATCCTGCCTTTTTCCTAGCATGGAACCCAATGGCAGCTTGCAGCACAGATTGTGCAACATAGAGAATAGTAGCTAAGATCAATCATAACAGCAAACAGATTTTAGAAACCTGTCATATTAAAGATGATATACAATTAAAAATGAACTTTATTTTTTTTTAATTTAATTTATCATGTACTTCAACAGCTAGTGCTTGAGGCCATATTGTCTCTGAGAACTGATCATGGAGTAAATAACAGCTTGATGTTGTCAACAAATTTTGACACTTGGCAGAATGATATGTCTATCCTGACACGTACTGGATCTTGATTGATTGATTCATCCCAATTACTGAACTCAGTTTTGTGTTCTGGAGCTTGTATTTAGATAGTAGTGAAAAACTCCTTCTGTAAATGCAAGTGCGCCAGAATGTCCTTTTAGCCGTGGAAACCCACTGGGTGACCCTGGGTAAGTCACACTCTCTCAGCCTCACAGGGTGGCAAGGGCAAATCCATTTGAACCAATTCTACCAAAAAAAAACCCCATGATGCATTCACCTTAGGATCACCGTAAGTCAGAAATATCTTGAAGGCACACAACAACTACAGATCCTGGAGATCCAACCTAGGGATTGGCTACCTGACTAGGTTGTGCAGCTCTGTTACCCTGTTCACTGTATTAAACTACAGATTGAACCTCCCTTTTCCAGAAATCTGAAAACCTCCAAAACCCAAAACTTTTTGCTGCTGGCTGCCTGCTTTTGCCTTTGAGGCAGGGGCTTGTTCGTCTCTGCAATCCTCAGTCTCTCTCTCTCTCTCTCTCTTTTTGCTTTCAGCTACCTGCTTCTGCTTTCAAAACAGAGGCTGTGGTGGTCCTGCCCATTCATCTCTCAGAGCTGATGGATGCCGCAGCTGCTGCCCCAAAGGTAGAAGCAGGCAGCTGGCAGCAAAAGAGAGAGACTGAGAATCGGAGAGACAATCAAGTAGGAGGTCTGCAGCCCCTGCCTCAAAGGCAGAGTGGGCAGTTGATGGCAAAAAGAGAGAGCCTGAAGATCTGAGAGACGAATGAGCAGGAGCGCCACGGCCCCTGCCTTGAAGGTGGAAGTGGGCGGCTGGTGGCAAATGGAAATTGAGGATCTATGAAATAGCAGGGGGTGTAGATTCATGCAAAACACTGCGCTTGGATTCCCACCATTTCACAGATCCTCAGTCTCTCTCCAGCCTGGACTCTCATACTCATCACAAGTAGCAAATGAATGAGACATGAGGATATTCTGAAAAGTTACTATATTTCAAAATCTGGAAAAATCTGAAATACTTAACACTTCTGGTTCCAGGTATTTCGGATAAGGGATACTCAACATGTATTAAGTTGTTTTAAATAGTTCTAGACTTTTCTTTTATTATCTAAACCTCTACCCTGAGCTTTTTTTTGAAAGAGATTAGGATATAAGCATTTTAAGAAATAAATGCATAAATAAAATATAAATGCCTGTTCAAGGGGTAAGGAAATGAAGAGGTCAGCAAAATAGATGGAATGATGTAGAATTTTTAGAAGTCTTTTAGAGTCCTTCCTGATGGGAGGGAAAATGAGATATGGGTTTTCTGGCTTCTGTTTTTGTGAACGTTTTTTTTAAAAAAATAATGAAATGTAAAGGGAAACATATGCCAAAGTAGCAACTAAAAATTTTCAGTAATTCTTGTGATGTGATGCTAATTAAATTTTGCTGTGCACAGTCTTTTCCCACTCCCCCTTTCTCCGCCACCTTGATCAAGTTAAGGAACTTCCTCTGTGTTGCATAAATGCAGGGTAGATGCTTTAAGAAAGCAATTAAAGCAGAAACCAAGACATCCTGCTGTTGAAAATGATTTCCTTGCAGTTTTCTTTAAGTGGGGAACAGCAACACATTTATTAATGTCATTGATATTATTATTCTTTCACTACATACAGTATTAGTTTGCTATAAGACTTTTTTTAAAAAATAAAAATCTCCCATACTTCATGGTGTAAATCATATGTCATATAAAATGCTACCTTTAGTGATTTTATTTATTTTGTGGAATTTTTTTTTGGCAATGGCCCACTATTCAATGAATGCTTGGTGAGTGCTCAGCATCAGAGCATTCAGCCACTTATCCATCAGTATCCTACCTTTCTTCTAGCATAGGGCCCAAGTTTACAGCATAAAGTAAAATACAGCTAAAACAGTGCCAGTTTAGTCTCTGTCACTTCACGAACCTTTCTTGGGGTGCCAACTCTTTTTCGTGCCCCATTGTGCCATAACTGCTATTTCTTCATTATATATCACAAACTCCCCAACTATAGCTGGCATATTTCTTTGAAACAACATTTAACACATTGGGAGTCTTTCATTGGCGTTGTTAAGAAAGCTCACACATGGAAAGCCAATGGCTACCAAGCAGTTTGCATAGAATAGAAGCAGCTTTCTGGTGTCAATGGAGTTGTGAACTTGCTCTGGATGAGCTGTCCAAGGTGCTGAACCTACTTTGGGGATAGGGATAGCTCCTTCATTGCACAGAATAAAACACAGGCTAGATTCACTACCCCACTGACATAAGAGCCACCACCAAGCTCCCCTAAATGGAGGCAGCAATAGCAAAGATGCAAATATTCTGGTAAGCCTGTTAAAAGTTGCTGACCTGTTACTGACATGCTCAGCTTCTTTCCGGTTGTCTTTTGTTGTTTCCAATTTATAGAGACCCAAAGATGAACCTATCATTGTTTTACTTAGCAAGATTTGTTCAGAGCCTTTGCCTTTCTCTGTGGTGGAGAGAGTATGACTTGCCCAAGGTCAGTCAGTAGATGTCCATGGCTGAGCAGGGATTTGAACCCTGGTCTCTAGAGATGCAGTTCAATACTCAAACCATGACAGTATGCTAGCTCTCCCACAGTTCTCTTTAGACTATGATTTTCCATTTTATATGCCTATACGCTTCTTGTTGCGTCTCTGTTAGCTTCCTAACAGTAATGATGGTGCTGATGAATGGTATATTCATCGAACCCCTTGCTCTCTTTTGGTACAAATGGAAATCTTAAACCAAACTCAAACTGTGGTGTAATAACCTGGCACCTTCCAAAAGTATAGGCCATTATTTCCCAGTTTAGAGAAAGCAGAGAACTACAGTTTGCTGTGAACTTCTTGGTTTGCTTTCCTACCTGCGCAGACGGAGAAAGGAAAGAACTGCGTGTGCCTCTGAAAGGCTCCTTATTGTTTCAACTGTGATATGGTCATAGAACTATAGTCAGTGTAATTGTTTCAAAACAGGCATAATATGCTCTCTGCAGCCTGTTCCTATGAATAACCTGGTATCCTCATGTTGAGCTTGCTTTTCTTTCTTTGCACTCTTCAAACACAGCTATCAAGCACATGACAGTAGGCCAATGTGGATGTGATTAAGCAATAGGTGTGAATCATTGTGGCTAATTCTGGAGTATTAAGTTTCAAAACTAACTCTTCATTCAGGCTTTTAGGTATTTGAGAATTATACAATGGTATTATAAAAGTAAGCTGTATGGAACTACAGCTGGCTGGTACTGTTGCCTTCATGGTTGTTCCTATGCCATTTTGGGTCCTTGTAAAGATGTGTGCCATATTGTTGAGATTTCTGCTTTATTCTCAAACCACTCAAGACCTGTTTGTGTGTGTGTGCCTTCAAGTCACCTGCTAACCTGTGGTGACCCCATGAATTGCATAGGGTTTTCTTAGATAAGGCATACTCAGAGGTGGTTTTGCCAGGCCCTTCCACAGAAATATAGCTTACAACATCTGGTATTTGTTGGCGGTCTCCATCCAAGTACTAAACAGAGCTGAATCTGAACCTTTAAGGTGTTTAGGTCAAAGACTCATTGTTGTTGTCGTTGTCATTGTGTGCTTTTACATTATTTCTGACTTATGGCAACCCTAAGGTGAACCTATCATGTGGTTTACTGGGGCAGAGGGTTTGTGATGCACCCAAGGTTATCCAGTGGGCTATTTACTCCTTTAGAGAAATTTTTGTATTTGGATATTGTGTGGTGGAAAAGCTACCTCTTCTTTTGCCCCTCTGTCCTACTGAAAGAGTACCGTTAGCTGTCCTCTTGAACACAATTCCTTATTCTTTGTCACTCAAAACCAAATCATTTGGTCAGTAATATGAACCTGGCAACGAATCATGAGGCTATATGCTGCTTTCTGCAGTTGTTAGGATTATGCCTAATGTTGATGTTGGAATAATTTTGTATGTATAATTGAGTCTGCTTCTGTTACTTTGATATCGTTGACAATCTGTTATGTGCTATTTGTATCTTTTGATGTTAAGGCCTACGGCTTAACCAATTAACAGAGTCATTCATTCAACATGGCAATTACAGGCAAGAGTCACCTATTTGCAAAACTGGATCAAGCTGCCGAGTAGGAAATGTTGCTCAGGGGCACACAGTTCAACCAAGTATTTCATTATCCTTTCTGCAAATTGGAGAGCTACAAACTTCTTAGAATAAATGAACCATCTAGTCTTTCAAATATTTTCCCCAAGATTCTAGCAAACCTTTGTAGGGTCAGTTCACCATCTATTCTTTTAAATATTTTCCTTAAGACTCTAGCAAATCTCTTCAGGGTCAATTCACTTGAGCAGTTTTTGTTTTTAATGCAGTAACTGTGTGTTTTGCTTCTCTTTTCATTTAGTCTGTGCTGGTATTACTTATAAATAAGGAGGAACCTGATACTTTGGCATGGTTTGAGCAATGCAATATTGAAGACTCCTTAACACATACCTAATTAGCTGCTTAACATGTTCTCCTTTTTCTGTATGACCAAGGATGGTGCCCTACATTCAGAGCTTGGAAAAGTTACTTTTTGAATTACAACTCCTAGTTCGGTGGCCATGCTGGCTACAGCATCTTGGAGCTGTAGTGTATGAAATCACATTTTCCAGCTTTGCTTATACTGAGTTGGACTGTAGCTACATGTACCACTATTATTGTCCATTTCAGAGACAGGTAGAGTTCAGGCTTGTGGGATGTGGAATTAAAGACTTTGGAGCCAAGACGTTTTTCACAGGATAATTGAGAGAGGGGTGAGGGAGCAGTTTTTATTGCTGGGATTGTTAAACAACTGGAAATCAGAAAACTTCCAGGGTTCTGTCAACAGACCAATGCCTATCTTCTGTCTACTCAGTTTTGTCTGAGAGTCATTCTTTAGAGTTTCAGTCTTTCCAATTGTTGTTGTTGTGTATCTTCAAGTCATTTCCAATTTATGGTGACTCCAAGGTGAATCGATCATGGGGTTTTCTGGGGCTGAGAGTGTGTCATATACCCAAGGTTACCCCATGGGTTTCAATGACTGAGTGGGGAATCAAACAGGCTTGTTGTCCCTGGACCTCAAACTACTACTATGTGCCAATTAACTGCTATCTAATAATTTCAACTGGACTCCCTTGCCCAGATTTTATCTAGTCCAGGTTCTATTCTGCACACAGTGGATGCAGGCTCAGGAAAATGTGGGATTTTTTCTTAATAGAGTGTGTTTATGGAGCAGTGTTTGTATACTAAACAAGAGTCTTAAACTATAGGATTTACCAGTTCTTGATTCACAGATGCATTTGTAGCTTCCAGCTGAATGTGTGAAGGGCCTTAGTTAAAAAAATAATTCCATTTGGTGAAATGCCAAGTGACTTTGAAAAGCTGCCTGTCACATCTGACAAAACAGATGTGTGAACACCCCTGCAGGTATTTGGAGATAATTATTTTATATGAATGTCTGTGGATTAGGGTGGGGAAAATAATTATGTATATGTATGGATTCAAAACTTTTTTTTATGCCTTTGGTTGTCAATACAGGAAGCCTCCACCTTTTGTCACCCCATTATCTGGTGACTTGGTCTTCTGAGGTTTCCAGATGAAGGACAAATTCCATTAATTTGACAGGGGTTCTGCTCTTTCGTCAGTTCTTCTTGCCTACAGAGGTTCACTTCGAACCACTTGCATACGCGCACCACACATGTGTAAAGCAAACTGAGAGGGACAAAAATGGTGTTAATCTGGCTGAGAGACTTTGCAAGCAGCACATATACAGTTGGTCCCAAGTAAATATCAAGTCTTTCATGTTTCCTACAATACAGCGCTTGGGCTCCACTTTTCAACCAGTCCATTTTCTGACAGTGCTCTGGTCTCTAATGTGTCAGATAAGTGAGGGAAGCTTGTAGTACAGAATCTGCAGGGTTCTCCAGATAGTTTTATGGAATTAACTCCTGTCCCAACTTGCAAAGATGGGCAAGGCCATTCTCCGCCCCCAGTAGATCACTTAAAACCGCAATGAATTCAATTCTTTCTCAGCCTGGGAATGTCATAAATTATTTAGGACTGCCCTTGCCCTGGTGTAATGTTGTACAAGCAGTATGCCTGTGTTCCCCTGAGTTTTGGATCTAGAACAACTCATCTCCTTTTGGATCTAGAACAACTCCTCTTGTCCTCCCCTCCTCTCTCTTTCTCTTGTCACATATCTTATCCAGCAAAGCTGTCTGCTCTGAGATTGTTCTGCTGGCATGTCTCTCAGGCCATTTCCGCAAGTGGAATCATAGCGCTATTAACAGTCTAGTGTGGAAATGGCCTCAGATCAGCTAGTAGAAGAAGGTTTGCGAGCAGAAGGGCTTTCTGCTGGGAAAAGAGGCTTGTGTCCAATCCTAACCCCCTACGGGCAGTACATATTTGAGTTAGGATTGCCCTGTAAAGTGGCATATTTACTCTCCCATTCAACTAGACATTGGACAATGGAACTTGTGGAATAGTGGACATATGTCTTGCGTTGTTGTTGTTTTAATTGAGTGAAGTTCTATCACACCATTGCTTCGGAGAGCTCAGAATATGGCTGTTTCTTCTAATCATCCTGTGAAATTGGTTAAACCCTGTTAGACTCCATGGTTGAATGAGGATGTGAAACTGTACTTCTGTTCTCCAATGCTTATTTCTCTAAACCAGGAACAGACAGGTTGATTGCATCTTTATTTTTGGACTGCAATGCCCATAAGCCCCACTCGGAATAGCAAGTGGTCAGGCATGTTAAGTATAGTAGTCTAAAATATAGGGAAGGTACCAGGTTACCTACGGGTTCTCCAAACAGTGTGCTACATATAAAATACAGAGTACACAAACCAGAATTTTATGAAGTAAGCCATCTGGGGAATGTAAACCAGGTGTTGAAAAGAGAAGTTTGTTAGCAGTAGATGTTTGCATCAAAGGAATTCTACTTCATTCTGAACTAAGTAATTCAGTAACTGGAATATATTATACTTGCTGTGCAGCGTAGCTGAATTGGGCATATTACTCGATGAAAGGGCCTGTTTTATATTTCTGTTTTTATATTGTGCTCATTTTCCCCCCACTCATGTCTACAGTTTCAGTAGAACAGGGGGAAAAGCTAGTCTGAGGAGCTTGCCGTTCTGTTTATTTTGAAAACTGTAGACATTTTATGAGTTTGGCTTTTTAATTGTCCTTTTGTGCAGTAATCACATTGTTTAAATGAATAGTTTCATTCTGTTACTGAAGTTTATTTATAGGGCTGTATATGTACCAATTTGTGTGTTTATTAATATGGTGCTCTCCAACTGGCAAACTTTTATTGTAGTAAAATGTTAATTTCATTAAGGCCTTTAGTACTCTAGACAATACCATCCTCCTTTTAAAAATGTTTGACATGTCTTAAGAAACAGAGAAAGAAAGAAAGAAAGAAAAACAACCACCACGTAACATGACTGAACAAGATTCTAGTTTCATAGATGGATTCTTCTAAGATCTTTTGTGGTTACAGTTCCTTACCACAACATAAGAATAACTATTTTTCTTTTGCATTGTTGCATGTAATTAGACGTTCTCTTGCCCTTGCAGCTGGAATTTCAAATCGTTTTGTAACTCTTGGCAGAGACCCTTCTCGTTTAAGTAGAGTTGTGATTACAGAGCGCTTTGAGGCTTGAGTTGGCATGTTTCAAAAACGGCTAAATTTGAACATTTAATGCTTATTTGCAAGTATACCTGTATGTGAAACAAGAGATACTGTGGGTGCAAATAGAGAGAGAGAGAGAATGAATTGTCTTTTAAAAACAAAGGCCTTAAATTCAATTGTTAGTTGTAGAATCAAAGGCAACTTGGTAAGTCAACACTTGTGTAAGTTTCATTGATTCAGTGGCTTACTCTAGTTGGGACGAACAATTGGATTTAGCCTATATTATCACTTTTGTCTCAGAATTATCAAAACATTGCAAGATAAATGGTTTGTTTAGGGCTTGAAAGTACTGTAACCAGCTGTCCTAATTCCTTTCCCAAACAGTGTAGGTAAAACTAAATGAAACAATGAAGAGATGAATGGGAAGAAGAGATCTTCCAGTGCCTTGTAGTATTACAATACACTTTTTCCTGAAAAAACTACTTAGAAGTAACTTTCTTAGCTGCTTTGAGAAATAGAAAAGAAAAGTGCTATTGTACCTAAGCACTATTTTGGTCCTCAGAATAATAACCTCAACAAACTACTGTAGAAAGTAACTTGTCAGACTTTGATTCTATTCTGTTTTCCTTTTTATGAGTTATATGATTCTATGATTCTTTTCTATGATTCTATGATTCTTTTCTAAGAAGTAAAAATATGGGGCTATTTTTAGAATAGACCCCCTTAATATCCAATGAAAACTACTACTGTCATTTTCATTTTCTCCCTGTAGTACATTTGTGTTTTGCAAAATTCTGAAAACTTACAGTTAGAGTCTCCTGTTGAAGTTACAGTGTCTACAAATTATCATTATGTAGTGCCATCTGGATAGGTGGTAATTTGAAGAGTATCATAGTTAAAGAAAACATTTTGCACAAAGAAGTTAATTTAGACAGTGCTCAGAGTTGGGATATAGAGAAATAAGAGTCAAGGATAGCAAGAGATTTGTGATAGGAGCAAATCCAGAGAACTGGTCTGCCCTGTTACTTTGGCCATTTCCACACAACACTGTTACAGTGCTGTTATTCCACTTTCAACATCCTATGGAATCCTGGGGTTTGCGTTTAGGGAGGGGCATTTAAAATTCTCCTCCAGAAAACTCTTTGGCCTCAGTAAACTACAAACCTCAGAATTCCACAGGATGTTGGAAGCAGAATAATAGCACTGTAACAGTGTAGGGTGGAAATGGCCTTTGTGTCAACTGTGGATGAAGTTTAAATACCCAAGGCTAAAAGTTTTATGGCTAAAGATGAGGTCTGAAGGAGGATAAAGACCAAGCATGATTAGATGTTTTGTAAAGGAACTCTAGGCATAAAGAATTTGCTAACTGCTGAGACCTCTAAGTCACCTCAATTGCCTTGCTCAGGTCTTGCAAATTCAGAGATGTGTCTTCCTCAATGGAAAACTGGTGCCCGAGGTCTTTGTTTTTCCTCCTCCCTCCCAATTCTTTTTTTCCCTTTGGTTAAGATAGTAAACCTGAGGGCAGGAAAAGTCTTAATACTGATCTGCTTTGTTCTTTTGATCTTACCAGGCTGCTCTGGGAGTCTTTGTTTTTTTCATCTGAGGACCAAAGTAAAAATGCTTGCCATAGATAAATAAATACATAACCAGGAAAGTTCAGAATGGGTGCCGTCTCTTATTTGTCTCCAGCAATCTGGAAATCAGAGGTTCTCTTGATAATTCACATGCTTTTTCCATGTTGTCTTTCTTGTCTGAGGTCACCAGGTTAAGACTTGAGTCCTGAAATGTTTCCTTGGGCCAGAATTGTAGGAAAGGATCAGTTCAGTAACTTTGCCACATCAAACGCAGTTGTTTTTGAATCCTATGTTGGTTTGGCATGTTCCTGAAATAGAAATACAATTTAAATAGAACTTGAAAAGTATAAATAAACAGTATTTAGAGTTATCTTAACTTGTGAATATTGCCTTGCATGTTTTCCTACAGAGAGATAATCCCTACACAGGACAATATGCTTTTACCAGAGTAGGCAGAGCGAATTATTCTTTTTTTTTTGTCCTTGTTACATCTTTTTGTGGAACAGCCTGTGGATTAAGTTTTTTTATGCAATTCTGCTTGTGTGCAGAATTTTATTGTTTTGCTCATGGTAATAAAGGGAGGTGGTTTAAAAATGGATTTGTTCCTCTGTTAAATACCAGAATTTCTTTTTAGGGGTGTTGAATTTTAACATTTTGCTTCAAATATATAAGTATTAAATTCCTATTAAATGTTAACTACATGCTAAACAATCTGGATAATAAATATTTTAGCTGTACTGTTAATCTATCTGTTTGATCCATGAGTTTAAGGGGAGGCATTTTAAGTAAGAGAAGAAACAATCTTGTCATTTCTGAGTTGCTGGTACATCTAGGAGTGATCACACTGTGATTGTAAGTTCCTTCAATTTGCCTGTTGACCTAAGTTTTCTTAGGCAGGAATACTCAGAGGTAGTCTTGCCAGTTCTTTTCTCTGCAATATAGATTATGCCAATTTGTAGGTGGTCTCCCATCCAAGTACTAACCAGAGCTGATCCAAATTAGCTTCCAAGATCAGACAGGATCTGGTACCCTTAGAGTATTTCTATTACACCAACATTAGAATCATTCCACTGGCTGCCAGCTAGTTTCCAAGCAAGATAAAAAGTTTTGGTTGTTACTTTTAAAACCATACATGGTTTGGGTCCAGGTTACCTATGGGTTTGGTCTCTCCCATATAATCCACCTTATACCCTTGGTCCACTTCTTGACATTTACATCGGTCAGCCCAAACTAGGCTGACAGCTGCTACCCAGAGAATGTTTTCTTTGGCCACCTCTAGATTGTGGAATGGCCTGCTGGAAGAAATCCATCAGCTGGGGAGCTTTCTGAGTAAAGACCACTCTCTTCTGTCAGGTCTACCCAGATGATTTTTAAATCGACAGATATTAAAGTACTTATTGATGGTTTCAATATTTGTTTGATTTATATGCTCTTTCAACTTGTAATGTATGTCTGATTTGTCATTGTTCCCTGCCATGATGATAAAATAGATACAGTGGGCCCTCTACATTCACAAGGGTTTGGGTCACAGGACTCTCACAAAAGTGAAAAATTGCAAATATCTTCCCTCCTCCTATCCAAGTGAGTGAGGGAGTGAGTGAGGGAGTGCATTTACATTCCTTCCCTTCCCATCCTTCTTCATTCCAACCACCCTGGCATTTATCCTGGTGAGGAGAAGGAACACTTGTGCCTGTGCCTTCCATTTCTGTCCCCTTCCTGCCTTCTTCTGTCTTTTGCCCAAGCTGGGAGGGAAGACACGTACATGCCTTCCATCTCCGCGCCCTTCCTTGCCTTCTCCCATTGTTTTCCGAGAGGGGGAGGCACATGCCTCCCTTCCATCCCCATGTCTTCCTCTGCCTTCCTCCTGTTCTTTGCCCCAGCAGGGAAGGAAAGCATGCACATACCTCACAAATAATGAAATTTGCAAATGTCAAACTTACAGATATGGAGGACTAACCACAGTAGTAATAGTGGTGGTAATAATAATAATAATAAAAAATAATAATAATAATAATAATAATAATAATAATAATAATAATAATAATGGAATAAGCATTTCAATTTGCCTGATGAAATGAAACCTATTAACTGTCCAATAACTATTTAATCCCATCAGACCAAATGCTCAGCAATTATGAATAATTGGTCCTGGCCAATTGCCTTGTGTTTGCTACTTCATTTTTGCAAGGGGGTCTAGAAGGAGAAAAGAGCCATATGAGGGTGAAGAGAAGAAGCCTGAACTTGTTCATTGTTTGTCTTCTATCTGTATGCCAAAGTGAATGTTGTGCAACCCTCCAGATGGTGTTAGAACAGCTGCTTCTAGCATTTCTCCTCACTGGTTATATTGGCTAGGGATGATGGGAGTTGAAATCTAACACGTGGAAGATCGTACCGTTCCCATCCCCTGTTCCCTTGTACCCACTCACCTGCGAGGAAACACCACTGAATTTAATGGAGCAGAAATACATAGAATTGTTGTGTAACTTCAGATTGTCACTGGTAATATGACACTGCATGAGAACAGTTTAAAAATATTCCCTAAGTTTTTTTTTTAAAAGGATAGCTTGCACAGGGTTATGAAGCCTGTTTATAAAAGCGAAACAGTGTAATTAACACTCCAGTTGAAATCCACATGATTTAATGGTCCGATGAGCACAATTCCTAGAAGAGTTACTGTTTGGTGCTACAACTATCAGAATCCTCCTGATTCCATGTCTACTAGCTGAGGCATTCTAGAAACTATATTCCCCAACAAGTAACTTGTCCAAGTCTAGATTTGTAACCACTATTCAGAAATATGTTGAAATGTATTGTTAGGAAACTCTGTTTAGGTGAATGTTTTCTTGCTTATTTAAATTATTAAACTGCAGTGCCTTGATTTTAACCAAACTGTCCAAATTCATTCTACTACGCTATGTCCACTGTATATGCAGGGACTCTGTTTCAGGACCACCACCCCCCCATATAAAACAAAAAATACAAGTGTTATGTCCTGTTGTAGTCAATGTGTGCAGTATCTGTGCATCCATGCCCATGTGGACATGACTGTGATGGGAACGACACTGGACACAGCCTCATATTCGTGTGTTTGGAGGTCATGCCAGAAAAGGGTGCACTGTTATTGCTTTGGAATTTTGGGTCCCGTCGGTGCTTTGAGTACATGCTGAAGTATGGTAGATCTTCAAACTAGTATGAATTTCTCATGCCGATTCCAGTTTGCTCTTGAAAGCAGGCCATTAGAGATTCCACCTGTAGCATAGGGGAGTTCATAATTGCACTGTAGTTGTTTATTCATCCCATACCTATGATGATTCTGGAAGATTAATAATTTAGATTCCGTTATAAATACATGAATTTCTTGGTACAGAGTTCTTGAGACTGAGCACGTGTGCCAATTATCAGTCACGGCTTGGAAGATTTACCTGTTTGGAATGTAATGCAATAGATTTCTACTTTCATTTGACTCTTATCTTCTGGCAATCTTCTTTCTATAGACTTTAGCATTGGAAAACTTATTCCAGAATAATAGCTTGGCTGGTCCTGCTCATGGAAGATATTTACCCAACAAACATCTTGAGCTTGTTTGTGTAGTAATAGATAATTGCTACTCTACCAGCCTGCCTCTTCATTGTTCTCCAGCCTTAGTGTTTCCTTTTTAAGCTCCGAATTTAGCACATGAGTGTTTTCTAACTGCTGTGCCAACAGACAGTTTTAAGAGGCATTCTTGAGGTTTCCTACCTCTGCTAGCCTGGCATATATTGAAGTATTAGTATATTGAAATATTAGGCACACAGCAGACAAATGATTCAAGCAGCCCCTCCTGCCAAATGTTGTCCATCTATACCTGGCCAAGGGTTTTGGGTTCTCTTCTTAGCTGGGGAGGCAGTAAAACCACATCCTCACTAAACCCACAGAGGTCCACCAGACTGGGCTGCATTTGTTGCTTTGCCAGTTTTTTCAGACATAGAGAATAGTAGTATATATGGTATAAGATAGAAAGACAATGTTTGTGGATCATAACTGAAGCTTTCCAGAGAATGAAGTAGTTGTCCTGTTGATCCTTTGGTGGTTTTCTGTTTATATTTTGTCTGATCTACTACTACAAGACTACATGCATCTGTTTCTTGATAAGGAAGTGGTTTTATTTATTTATTTGTATGCTTTTGAGACAGCCGTTCTTAAAAAAAAAAGGCAGCTTGTGAGATAAAAGTAGAAATGAATCTAGTCCAAATAGAATTGGGTTCAAACCACTGCAACAACAACAACATCCTAACACCCAATGTCACAAAAATAAAATCATTAACTCTATGATCATGTCTGAAAAAAGGTGACAAGTTTCCCCTGCATATGCATGAGTGTGCTTTCTTTTTATCTTTTAAAACAACGTTGATAGTTGCCCAAGAGCAAATATTCTGAGAGGTTTGTTGTACAGTTCTGGCTCTCAGTGTAGATCAGTGACAGAACGCATGGTTTCCTTGCAAAAGTTCCTAGATGTAGTCTTTGGGACCCTGCAAGCAGAGACAGGAAAGCCCATTATCTACAAGCCTGGAGAGCTGTTGCTACTCAGTGTAGGCTGTGGATAAGAACACTGTGTGTGTGAATATGCCTTCAAGTTGCCTGTCAACTTAGGGTGACCTCCTGAATTTCTTAAGGTTTTCTTTGCCAAGGAATATTCAATGATGGTTTTTCCAGTTGTTTCCACTGAAATATAGCCTATAGAACCTGGTAGGCATTGGCAGTCTCTCATCCAAATACTAACAAGAGCTGACCCTGCTTAGTGTCCAATATGAGATCTGGTGCCATTAGGTTATTTATGCCCCTACAGTGGCAACCATGCAGCCCTCCAAATGTTGCATGGGCTGCAGTTCCCAGCATTCCTCAGTGCTACTTATTCTGACAAAGGCTGCTGGGAACTGGAATTACTGAACTGCAGGATTCTCGCTGTAGGTGTACACTGTATTGAACTAGATGGATCAGTGAATATTTGGCATATTTCTATATTTCTAATAGGTAGTTTGCTGCATCTGCTACCCATGCCTTTGTCTGTCCCTCATAATAATACCCTGTACCCTCTGTCCAGACCTAAGCTGTATAGGGCTTTATACATGACCAGTACTTTGAATTGTGCCCAAAAATGAACAGGTAACCAGTGAAACTGTTTTAATTAAGGAGTTATGTGTTACCTGGACTGGCCCCCATCGGCATTCTCAAACCTGCTGAAATTTCTGAACAGTTTCCAAAAGCTGCCCCACATAGATTGTGCTACAGTAGTCAAACCGAGAGGTAGTCAAGTCATGATTTGTTTCCTTGGGATGCAAAATAATGATGGCTTATCCTAATGTATATTTAATCCCACACCAGTGCATGCAATACAGACATCTAAAGAATTCGTTTGCAAATCTCACTAAGGTACATGTCACTGGAACATCAAAATATATAGATGAACAGTGAAGTCCTTTGTATGGTTACTCAAAAGCACCTCCATTGTGACCAGTGGGACATACTCACAGATATGTGTAGAGAGGAATGCAGCTTTAATTGGTGTAATGAGTCAGGCTCAAGAATAGTTACCCTGGCATATGATGTGCATTTTGTGTGTGTTCAAGAGTTGGAAAAACCACAAAATGTAGAGTGATAATGAACCTGTTGTCAAGTTAGACAGTACAAATGTTTAGGATCAGGATCTCATCATTTGTGTCATGGAACATGACAAAAGTGTGCTGACTTAAGAGGGGTACTAGATCAGCCGCATAGGGACAGCGGGGCGGGGGGATGATTTGCCCCGGGCGGCAATGTTTCTGGGGTGTCCTGACCCGTAGCTACGTGCCCTGCTCAGAGTAGGCCACTTTTGACTCTGAGTTGAAATCTTGAGCAGAAGTAAAGGGAAAAAAATGAGATGGTCTTTGTGGGAATTTCAGGTTATTTAGGGAAAAATTATTATTGTTTGATTCTGACAATTGAAAACATATCTGCCTTAGCTTTCTTATAGAAATCTCTACTTAATTAAATATAGTCTTTATGAAAGATGCCTCTATCAAGTGATGAGTGTCTTTTGCTAGATTTAGCTTGAAAGCTGTCATATCTTGGTCAGTTTGTTCCATAGACATCTTATATATGTTGGGAAGGAAATTCTGTTTTGTATAGTGAATCATCCATTGTTGTGTAGGGTTTTTTTTTATGCATGCCATAAAAATATGAGTTAATGCACCATTCCTCATCTGCTACCCAACTTCTACCCACATTCTACCCAAAAGATTATCCTGCATTTTTCTTGTAAAAGATGCTGAACTGCCCTGAAAATCTCAGTTAAAACGTCCAGTCTATCATTCACCTGTCTGAATGAGATTCAACTAACACTGCATGCCTATCTGTCTATTTAATATATTGCCTATTGATTGTGAAAACCATAGTAACAAAGGCTTAAATCCAGTTGCTAGTCTTATCTAGAGTAGATCTATTGAATTTATTGAATTTATATAAGGCAGATGAACTGTTCAGCAAGTGATTCAGTGCATCTACTCTTGTTGAGACTAACAATTGGATTTGTTTATAGATATTTCTACTTTCCAAGAGGAAATTAGCAAAAACAAGATTAAAAGTAAAATAATAAACATTGAGAAGTGTAATAATAGTAATATTTATTTCCTACCTTCCTGTTCCTCTGGATTTTGATGAGGAATAACAACAAATTAGACACATGACACCACTAGTTTTATAATATTGAAAGGAGGTACAACGGGTACAGTTTGATTGTCAAATACTTGTTAGTCTGTTCTTTTGCAGCTTTGTTCACAAATAAATCTGATTTAAATCATGGCTATTACATGATTTAAAGAACTGAGTTATATCCGTTTCAATCAATTTAATTAGTGGTTTGCATCTATTACATGTTTGTATCAGCAGTAATTCATTGATATTTCCCTTTGAGTTTCCTTGGACGTTGCACACAAGTTTGAGCGAGAATGTAATTCAGGGCTTGGCAGACTTTTGACCTGTGGGATTTTACTTTGTTTTTTTTACTAGAATCCTGAGATCCAATAACTCAGGTGCAAACGGATGTAGAGTAATAAAACTCTGAGACCAGAAATTTGTTTGGAGTACTAGAATGGAACAGTGCTGACAGTCTTTCCAAGGCAAAGCCAGGGTATACCAAGCTTTCTTCATTTCAGCAGTATAATTTAGAGGGAGGAAGAAAGATGTTTCATTGTAGTTGTTGATGAACAGTTGGAAGTCATAGGTCCTTCCTAATCTCTTGCAAATAGGGTTGGTAAGCCAGGAATAAATAGGGTTAGTAGGCCATTCCCTGAGAATTTAGGGCCAGAATTGGACAGCAGGGGTCTGGTTCAACGTAGGAGAAGGGCCTTGTAATTTCTTTTAATTATTATTTATTTGTATCCCGCCTCTCCATATGGATCGAGGCGGCGAACAATTTACAAATAACATGTATTTCTATTCATGCCTCCAACAAGCTGGGTACTCATTTTACCGACCTGCGAAAGGATGGAAGGCTGAGTCAACCTTGGAGCCGGGCAGGATCGGACTCACAACCTTGTGGCTTGCAGTACTGGCATTTAACCACTGCGCCACCAGGGCGATAGATTCTTTTGATATCAGAGAAATGGGGCAGGCAAGGTTTGGAAGCACAGCTCTGGAGATGGTACACCAACTCTTATTTTTTTACTAAATGATTCCAACTCCTGTATAAATGGCAAATGTATTGTTGTTGTTGTGTGCCTTCAAGTCATTATGGTGATGACACAAATTTACACAAACTACTACACAAATTTACTGTAGTGAAATAGTATCACAAGACATTTCATCGTCACCATCTGGATAATCAGGCTACTCAGATCTGATAGAACATAATGCATATTTTTTTCATTGAGTATAAAATGTAACTATAAAATGATATATTTACTATATATTGCTATAAGGTTTTATTTTGAAATTGGAGGCAGAGTTGGTACGTTTCTACCAACTCTGACTCCGACTTTACAGCTTTGGTTGGAAGGTGGGGCATGAATTACTGCTTGATCAACTGATTGTGGAATTGTTTAGGAGGAGAATCTGGGTAAAACCTAGCTAACCAAGTAATATAGCAATAGAATGCTAGAGGAAAATGTACTTTAGTAGCTAGACATGCAGGAAAATGTTTGCAGTAGCTGCGTCATTGGTAAGGTTCATATCCCATATGGACCTACCTATAGAACAAGTGAGAAGTGGTGTGATATCCCAGCCCGTATGCAGCTGCTGGGGCTTATGGTGAGTTAACCACTTTCATTTGAGGAATTCTGCCCCCCCCCAGCCTTGCACTGCTACTGCCAGAGGACTTATATACAAAAAATTCAGGAGTTAGGATACTGATATTCCACTTCCTGACTTGCTCCAGATGGAATGATGGGCCCAAGTACATGTACTCATGCAACTTTCAAGACAATCCCAGTGACTTCTCTTCTGTCCTTCTGGGTAGAAGTAACTGTAAAAAGGTACCTTTTTTCTAAGGGATCCTCAAGGAGGAGACATTTTAATCACCGTTGAAGTGTTAAGCACAGAAAATACTTCACTGATAAAGACAATTCAACTACCATGGCTTGAAAAATAGGTATAAATTTTGAAGGACAGAATGGGACTAAACTTTATTACACTGTATTCCAGAGTGATCTGCACCTTTTAAAAGGCATTCTGGAGGAAATATCCATGAATTACTATTGACGTAATTTAACAGCAAATGTGGCCATTAGATGCGAATTATCAAGGAAGAAATCTGTGGGCCACATGCTTAAATGAAAAATACAGAGAGAGTACACAAACTAGTGGGCACACAACAAAGACAGCAGTGACAATGGCCTAATTCTCACAAACTGTAGATGGGGAGGTAAAACTGGGTTGAGTGGCAAGCTGGCAGCATGTTTGATTGGATGCTTCTGTATGTGAGACAATACGCTGCATGTAGGAAATACATGATGGCAAATGTGTGTGTGTGTGTGGTGTGTTAGACTTCTAATACAGTCTTATTTGTTAGTGTTTCTCTTCTATGTGGTGAGTATTCTGTATAGAAAACAAATAGGGTTGAGCCCCCTCCTGCAGAATGATGTTGTTACTACCTCATCTAAGGCATTTGAGAGCTATATCTACAGCTAACATTCTGTACCTGGAACAAGGAACCTTAGTATTTGGATTAGTGTGTATCTTTCACTGCTGCTATAAAGTCATGCCCTGTGAGGGAACATTACAGGAATGGTACTTCCTAAGCTGTTCCTCCAGTGATAACTGGTGGCTCCCATGTCAGTGGAACGGTGGACCTATTCCAGGTTTTGGCTAGTACTTCCTAAGTTTTCCCTCCAGTGATGACTGGAGGCTCTCATGTCATTGGAGCAGTGGATCTATTCCAGGTTTTGGCAAGTTTTAAGGGAGCTGTCCAAGGTACTGAATCTGTTTGGGAACGGAGTTCAACACCTTTGAGGATTCCTTTAAAACTGGGTTAAAATCCAAAGTGGGTTTGTCCCACTGACGTGGGAACCATCACCCACCACTTAAACACTCTGCTGTTGGTTCCAGTAATCTTGGGAGATGAACTGAGGATGAGTTAACCCCAGCAAGCCTTCTGTAAGAGACATATGTTGTCCATTCATCTGGTCTACCCACCAGAATATGCTGAGAACCTCGTTAAGTGAAGCTGGTGAGATCCAGAAATGCACAAATCCTGTGAAAATCGATAAAATGTTGGCATCTTTAACTGCGTTTTAAACCTGCTACATTTGAGTAGGATTTAAGCAAGAAGACTATTTTTTCCAGATTGCACCCAGCATTGACAGGCTAGTGATTGTCCTTACTTCTCCTCTGATTTGTACTGATTGTTGTAGCAATAACTTTACACAATTTGTAGTATCTGGTGGTGTTGAGGAGGGCATGGTTCAAGCGCATGCTCTGTATGTGTATGTTAGCTTCTGTTTGGGTCGTTTTGGCATCAGCTAGCCACTTGTGGTGGCCAAGCAATACCTTTAATCCCTTTGAATGTAGTAGGTCTAACATGTGCATAGACTTTAAGATTGCATTGATTTCCAAAGAATTTGTGCCTACCTGAATTTGTCTGGGTCAGCCCAAGGTTTAATACTATTCTGGTTTAACTGTTTTAGTTAAACTTTGGACATTTTGGAAAACAACTGCCTGATCCACTGGAATATTACTCAATAGTTTGCATATTCCAGTTGGTTCTAGTGCCGAGGTCTGGCCATACCGTTGGGCAAAGTGAGGCAACCAGTCCAGCAGCAAGTGCTGCTGTTTGCTGTCACTGTTCTTCTTGAGTCTAGAATCATAGAATCATAGAGTTGGAAGAGACCCCAGGGGCCATCCAGTCCAACCCCCTGCTATGCAGAGGAACACCCATTAAAGCATTCCCAACAGATGGCCATCAAACCTCTGCTTAAAAACCTCCAAAGAAGGAGACTCAACCACACTCCGAGGCAGCATATTCCACTGCTGGACAGCTCTGACCTTCAGGAAGTTCTTCCTGAGGTTCAAGTGGAATCTTCTTTCCTGCAGCTTGGATCCATTGCTCCTTGTCCTAGTCTCTGGGGCAGCAGCTATTCCACTCTGTTGGCAGGTTGTTCTTTGTATGGCATATAATCCTGTCCTGATCTCTCCAAGCTTATCCTTTCCCATCACCAAAGAGGTAAGATCCAACTGCCAACTACTGTACATGGAATAGGAATGAGTCATCATCACATCCTTTGCCTTTGAAAGCAAAATGTCTTGGTGTAGCATACTCTTGACCCCATTTCATCAAATAGTTACAATAAGCATGTTAAATTCTCACTACAAGGCTTGTCAGTTGGATACATGTGATGATCAGAAATAACTCATTTCCCCTGGCCATACATGTACAAATCCCAGGACTGGGATGATGCTTGCTACATCTATCAGGTATACTGCACTTTGTTTCTGAAAGAAACAAAGCTCATAATCTCCTTTGAAGTTAGAAACTATAACTCTTCCTTTTGCACAAGGACCCTTGTCAAATAATATTTTTTATGAAAGAGAAGTATGCCATTCTCAAACCCTGCTGGAATATGTGAGATTAAATTTCAACTCATATATGGTTTATTTCTCCAGATACCACAGTTTGAAATAATGCATTTTTAATACTACACGTGAAATTCTACAGATTCATAATAGCATATGACATCTTAATATCCTTTGCAGCATCCAGCTGGTCACATCCAACTGTGATAAACAGTTGCATATGTTATATGACTGACATCTACTAAGCTGAAGGATAATGGGAAGAAAACACAATAATTTACATTGGTAAAATCCATAGCAAAACTTAAATGTTAATTTTGAAGTTGGAAAAAAATACACTGAATTTAAAATTTATGTCTTGGTTAATAGTCCTTTTATTTCTCCAGAAGGAGAAGGGAAAAAAATCAGACTTTTGTGTTTTAAATGAATTTAATGAACTGCAAAGACTGACATTTTCACTATAAAAGTCACACTTCATTTCATGAAGTAGTTAAATATTGATGATATATTAAAATACAGACTTGAATATAAATGACAGTATAGTTTACAAAATAGGGATCTAAGGATTTCCTCTTCACTCCCCCCATATTGAAAATTTCATGAAGTGAGAAAATAATAATATAGCTGACTGTTCCCTTAATAAACACAAAGCACTGTGTTGAAATAACATTAAGAGTTGCAAGGCAAACCCAAAAAAGCAAGGAAATCAAGTTAAGCCTTGCCAGTGCATTTGAAATCAGGTTGTTAATACTTAAAAATAATAGAACATTTTTACAAATGCATTACGTGATGATTACAATTGTACAATATTTACCTTTGATTTTAGAACAGATTGTTTCAGATTATGACCAGAATCAAAGAAAATTTACCCTATTACTGAAGTGAGGGAAAATAGTTTTCTCATTTCAGCAAGTGTTGCATTCAGATGCGAGTATTTTTATTTTTCTTATTTCATTTTAAGGATGCAAATACATTGGAAAAATGGAACTATTAGTATTATAGTGCAGAAGACACTTCTATCACATATGTCTGTTTTTATCACCAGCACATCTACCTCAATGGTAGAGAGTATGTTCATATACAGAAGGCCCTAGGTCCAGTCCATGGTACCTCTTATAATAAAAGAATCTTCACCAAAATGGTTGTGAAAGACTTCTGTCCTACGATCTTAAAACAATACACTGCCAGTCAGTGAAGATAACATTGAAATAGATGGACCAACTGCTGTAAACCATACCCATGTATTCATTTCTGTTGGTCCTAAAACTTACGCGGCTGACAAGAACAGGATATTCACTGCTCCTGAGTAGATGCATCACAAAATATAGCAAGAACTGATGTCATAGTGGAAGGGCCAGAAGTTCTCAACTCAGTCATTATATGAGCTTATCATGCTGATGAAGTCTAAACTTGCTGCAATCATGTTTCTGTAAGTAAGAGGAAATGGAGATAACTCTCTTGGTCCCAGAGCTAATGTCACATGGTTCCATGCCGTGACAACATACTTCCTTGTCCTTCTCCACTGATGTGTTGAATGGATATATAAGGAATGCATCAGTAGAGCTCTACATGCCTAAGCTATTAGGTCTAGAACTGTGATTGCTCAGGGTTCCAAACCATGTGGACCACTATACGTGGAGGCTTTTTTCTTCTTCTTCAGACATGCAACACTCCAGAGCAGAGTTATCAAGGGCACTGATATAGTAAGATTTAAGGTGCAGGTCTTTACCAAAGCAGTATAGCCTTATGGAGAGTCCAAATGGTTATATGAGTCCAAAACCTTTCCTAGCAGTATTCTTGTCTACCAAGAAAAGAACCATACTTGGTTTGGAACAGAGATAGCTTGTAATAATGCATTGTTGCTAGAAATATTCATTTCCCTTCAAGTTACTGTGGGGTTTGCAGCTAAGCTCAAGGAGACTGGCAGATGATGTCATAATCCCGGATACTGAAAAAGTCATGTGCATTTGTCCCCGTTAGCCCAAGTTTCACTACACCAGAGAGTCATGCAGCATGGACACTTATGCCAGTAGAATGTTCTTGCTTCCCCTTAATAAATGACAAGGAGGCTGCAGAATCCAAGATATTCTGGTAACTACAAAAATCTGAAAATAAGATTTTCTTTTAAAAAAAAAAACCTATGAAAGAAGCATGAAACTCAACACATTCCCTGGCTGGCACTGAGGAGAGGAACAAATTAATCCATGCTGTTGACGGAGTGCAGGGATGTGATGATTCTTCCTTGGCACCAACGTCCTACTGCTGTATGTGGCAAGGTTGATTGGTGGCAGCTGGGAACATGCCTGAAGACAGAATCAGCCACACATGCACCAAAATGGAAGTGTAATATTAACTATGCACACACAGAAGAGTAGGATCACATTCCTGTGGCAGCAACAAAGTTAATCATGTGTGGCAATTACAAGGCACAATTCTCTCCCTGTGTGCATTAGTAGTATAATTTTGAAAGGAAAATAAAGTGCATAGTGTTTAATTTGGTTCCATTCTTGGGACTCGAGTTCAACAAGTGTGTGAGGTCAAATTCCACAAAAACATTACTTTCTTTGTTGGGTCGGAGGGATAGAATTCTAACGCTGTCCTTTGCAGGTCTACTCAGGATGAAACCTTAACTGTGTTCTCTAGAGCTTACAGCTAGGTAAGTGTGCATAAGACTGAACTCTTAATGAGCTAGAGTCCTGAATGAAAGGGACAAATATTTGGTCTACCACCATTCCCCTGGTTCAAAGCGTCGATTCAGTACTGTTTTCAGTACTATGCAATTACCTACTATTTAAAGTTGTTACTTAATACGTAGCTAGCTCTAAAGGCGTTTGCCTTCCCTCCTTGCCCTGCTTGATGAATTCAGGCCTGATGGTCTGGATTTTAAATAGTCACACGATACTCCTATGTTAATCTACTCAAAAGTACACCCATTGAGTCCAGTAGGATTTACTTTGGGGTAAGTTGTGTATATCAATGCACCATATATTTCTAAATGTGCACTCAATAACTATGCAAAATATCTATTTGTCCCCAGGGTATCGTGCTTTTGATACATTCTGCTCCCTATTAAATTTTAAAAGGATACAATTTGTACTGTTCTGGCAGAGATTTATTAAAATTACTGAGTGGACAGCTAGTGATAGTACAATGCATTCTCTTTCTCTTGCTTAAAAACAAAACAAAAACCCCTTCTGCCCAAAGAACAGTAATTATGGAGAATCAAGTAAAAATGCAGGAGGCTAAATAGAAAGCAGGGGAAGAAATGAAGTATAGTAACTTAATGCTTAACAGAAACAGAGTATATATTACCTGCTCATGTCCTGTACAACTGCCATTACCATCTACAACCTAATATCTAATATAGTGGAGTTTATGTTTTTTTAAGTAAAGTATTTCAGGTTATTTTTAAAATATATAATATTTGGATGTGGGTAAACACACAAATGAAACATGTTAGATAAATAAGTGCATGGATTAAGCCTGGTTGCCTTTTTGTGGCACATTGCAACCTTCTTTAGAATGTCAGGTATGTGGATTCTCTGCCTTGCAGTCCATGTCTGGCACAATGGGTAGATAGTTTTAAGTAGTATTTGTCCATGCTTTTCCCAGCTCATAGTCCAGATGACAGAGGAGCCCTGGTGGCGCAGTGGTTAAATGCTGGTACTGCAGCCACAAGGTTGTGAGTTCGATCCTGCCGGGCTCCAGGTTGACTCAGCCTTCCATCCTTCTGCAGGTTGGTGAAATGAGTATCCGGCTTGTTGGGGGCAATTAGCTAAAACACATTGTAAACCATACATGCTGTTTGTAATGTATAATGTATTTCATGTTGTTCGCCGCCTCGATCCGTGTGGAGAGGCGGGATACAAATAAATAAATATTATATTAATGTTATTATTATACTACCTGGGTGGTGCTTGTGAAGTCTTGTAGTCCTGTTTAACCTGATATATATGTATTTTTTTTAAAAAAATCTGGTAATACTAATTTCTTTATAATCGGTGTGGAGAGTTCGTAGCCTTTCAGACAATGACAGTCTACAGTTCCCATCAGCTCTGTTCAGCCTGATGGGTGGTATGAGATGACAGCAGTGCATTTTCCTCACCACTGCTCTATAACATTTTGTCAGTGTGCAAAGTTGTACTTGCAGATGCTGCCCTGTCATAAAGAGGAGAGTGACACATGACACATAAATGGAAGAATGGACTTTTCTATGCTCTGCAGTTAACACAAATCTATAAATCTTCAATTAACCATAGTTTCTCAGTTGAGATGGAACAGGAGATTATGGTTACCACTTTCAGAACATGCCAGGATCTTAAGCAAGCTCCAAATGGATGTGGATGCAATGCAAAATTGTGGTTCATTAAGGATTTTCTGGTTTGTTGCAGTGTGTCAAGGTATGAGATGAGGGCAGAGAATGCAAATAAAAGAATCATACATATCTCATCATAGTTAGCAGAGAGATGATCATACGATCAGGAACAGTGAGCAGAGATAGTTCCAGAAGGTGGTAAGATCTTGTGTTGGCTTCTTAACAGTTCTGTGGCTGGCTTCTCAACAACCCAAGTAGATCAAGATAGGTTGATCTAATGAGTTTCCCCCACCGCTTCCCAGCCAATGATGATGTCCAAAGACTTAAAATTTGGGAAAGAGAGCTCTCTCTGTGTGTGCCTCTGTATGATATATGTATTCATACACTCTCACAACTGTAGTAGACTTTCAGTTGTTAAGGCCAGGGTATTTCACCTCCAACTAGATTCTGTTTATGTGGCTGAATGTCAAATTCACTCATTGGTCTCTAGGAAGAAATACAGGAATCTGTCAGACCAAATATTAGATTTATATACAAGCTAAGTAAGTTACAGTTTACAGTGCTCAGATGGTGAGGGGTCTCTGAATACATGTGCAGAAAATATATCATCTTTATTTTCCTTAATGATTGTATTGTAGAGCTTCTTAAACTTGACATTGCTTATGTCTGGAGTAGTAAACCACAATAAAAAGGACTCCTAGATGAAATGTAGGACCCAATTTTGCTATGCTTCCAAATGGTGTATTTTAGAAATGAGCTGTGAATGTTCAAAACCCCTCAACCATATAGTGAAATTGCCCCAAATCCTCTAGAAAACTGAGGAGGCCATTGTTAGGAACAATCTTCTCTTAATTGCAACTTTCTAAGCTTTTTTAAAACAATCCTTTAAAAAAAAATAAAAATGATAATAGATGGTTCTGAAAGAACATGGGTGAGGTGCAGCCCTCCGCAGTCTGTTGGTGGACATGAGCCCTTCCCAGACCTCTGAAAGTTGCCCACTCCTGGTTTAGGATGCCTTGATGCATTTATGGCTGGACTACTGGCTCATCAAGTTCCGTACTCCCTGTACTGACTGACAGCTGCTCTCTAGGTTTCAGTTGCGGGTATTTACTGGCCCTATCAGGACATGTCAGCAATTGAACCTCAGATATTCTGTACGCAAAGTGTTTGCTCTGGCCATGAACTGTAGCAGTCTCCAGTGTCTGTTTCATTGGATCAGGGTAGTTGTGCGTACAGTAACATTTGTGCTTGTCTTTCTTCGCAAGATGCTGATCAAGCAGCAAAGCTAGAAGAGTTAAGAGAAGCTGATTTGCCACCGTTGCTTAGCAGTGCTTTCACCTAGAAATTTGTAATGATTGAATCGAAGAAGTCTCAGATTACAAATCAGATGTATATCATGCTATGCTCTGTTTGTATCTGAATAAACCTAGAGTGCCTAGAAAGTTGCTGTTAATAAGAGGAGATTATCCCAGATAGATTTGAAATAATACCTTTATCTTCTTTTAAAAAGAAGATCTCCAGTATAGTATAATAATGGTAGGTGGAAGCATTACACCAGCTGTTCATTAGCCTTCACTGCAGCTTTTGCTCCCATCATCCTTCATCATTTGCTGTGTTGGCTACAATTGACTGCAAGTATAATCCAAAAACATTCCTGGGGGAAAACATTCACCGTCCCAAGAGTTGTAGGTATGTAAGATGGAGGATAACAGAGATATCTTTTAGAAGCCAACATACAACATAAAAGATGTGAGGCCCTGTTTCCTAAAAAAAAAAGTGGTGTTGCTTTATGGAGACTGGCATCTGCATGTGTGTATGTGTGCGTATATCTAGTCCCATTCTTTGGAAATGAGAAGAAAGCTGTGTCCAGGCATATCACATATAATAACAATTATTGATGGCCAAGTTTATTATGGAGTAGGGAAAATTAAGCCTCCTGCAAGTCCTATTGGCCCTACTCAAGGTAGCCAATGAGGAAGCATGCTGGGTGTTGCAGTTTGACAACATCTGGAAGGCCATGTGATTCCCATCCCTAGTGTAGTATAATGCAAATGAGCCACAGTGACCCTTGGAAATATTTGTTTCCTTTGTGTTCTTCCCTTTTGTGACACAAGGAAGAAATAAGAAGCTTTCAATATCAATTAACCAGCTTATAATAAAACTCTGTAGAGCAGGTAGAAGGGAGAGAATAATATTTTAGAGAAAATATCTTAGAACTCCTCAGTGTTCATTTGGTTTTTTAGGAAACCAGATACATCTGGCTCAAAAAGGCATGGAATCCATTATCAGGCAAGTTAGAGAGAGCTTGTCCCTCGATTTGTTCTTATTTGCTGTCAAGTTGACTTCAACATATGGCAACCCTCTAGGTCATTCTGTCATCAACAGCCCTGCTCAGGTCTTGCAGACTCAGGGCTTTGGCTTGCTTCCTTGAGTCCATCCATCCATAACATGGCCTTTCTCTTTTCCCACTGCCTTCTACTTTACCAGGCATTATTGTCTTTTCTAGTGAGTCATGTCTTCCCATGATATGTCCAAATTGTGGTGGTCTCAAGTTTAGTCACCTTGGCTTCTAGGAAGAGTTCAGGCTTGATTTTATCAAGAACCCATTTATTTATCTTTTTAGCAGTCCATAGTAGAACCCTTCTCCAGCACCACATTTCACAGGACTTGATTTTCTTCCTATCAACTTTCTTAATGTCTAGGTTTTGCAGTGATACGTAGAAACAGGAAATATGATGGTATGGACAATCCTAATTTTATTGTTCAATGATATATCATTATACTTTAGGATCCAGTTTAGTTCCTTCCTAGTTGCCCTTCCAAATCCTAGTCTTCTTCTAATTTCTTGACTGCAGCCTCCATTCTGATTAATGACTGGGAAATCTTGAACTATTTCAATGTCTTCATCCTCTTATTTAAAGTTAGGTAAATCACCTGTGGTTGTGATTTTTGTTTTGTTAATGTTCAGCTGTAAACCTTTCTTTGCACTTTCTGCCTTGACTTTTTTCAGTAATAATTCCAATCAGAGGCATATCTAGCATAAACAGCGCTTAGGACAAGCATGGAAGCTGTGTCCCTACCACTGTGACTGCTTTCTCCCCCACATACTGTTTCCAGCACTGCCTTTTTGTGCTGCCTGACATTGATGCCCAGGGCACGTGCCCTACTTGCCCCACCCTAGATATGCCCCTGCCAGGTCTTTGCTATTTTGTGCTAGTAGTATGGTGCCATCTGCGTATCTTCAATTGTTGATGTTCTTTCCTTCAGTTTTCACACCTCTTTTCCTCTGAGTCTAGTTCTGCTTTATGTATGATATGTTTAGCATATAAGTTAAACAGATAGGTACTTTATAACGTCAATACTGTGCAATATTTCATTGCTCCAATGTGTCAAGAAAAATAGAGGTATGATAGACTGGCTGGCCTCTACTACGTATTGTGGGAAATATTTGACGCAACACTTTAGGGAATCAGGGAGGCCCTATTTACTGAACAAATGCCAAAGCATTTTCTTTGTGAGGTGAATGGAATAAAATATTTTTTTTTAAAAAAAAAAAAGTCCCAGGCTAGGTGGCTAAAGAATGTTTTCTCTTCTAAAACGTAACCTTTTCCTCCCAATTTTCTTTCACAGTGGGAGGCTTGGGTCTGTGTGCCTTCACACTCATTTCAAGAATTGTGTAGCCTACCAAGGCCCCCCAGTGCAACCTCTGCCAGTTTTCCATCACCAAAAATTCCTTTTGGCCCCCAAATGGAGAACTGCACTCACCTGTTGGTGGCCCTGTCCTGAATTGAAAGAGAAACAGGGCCTTTAGGGGAGGCGTTGTTCTCTGCAACTCTTATGAAAACCAAAATAACATTCTTTTCAGTACTCAAAGTGACTATCAAGTCATTTCCAGTTTGAGAAAAATGAACGTGTCCTTTTGGGTGGGGAGTGGTGGGCGGGCGTTGGTCCCTGGACCCTCCGTGCCTGCCTATCTCTGCCTTAAGGCAAAGCAACGGAGTTGCTCAAGTTAGATTTCATCTTTTAAATTGAGGCCATAATATTCTGAAGGCACCAGATCCCCTTTGATCATGGAAGCTAAGCAAGGTCTGGCTTGGGCAGTATTTGGATGGAGGACCACCAGGAAATGCCAGAAACTGTAGGTTATATTTTAGAAGAAGGCAATGGCAAACCACCTTTGAATATTCTTTGCTTAAGTAAACCCTATGAAGTTCATAGGCTCACCATAAATGGACAGGTAACTTAAAGTCACACACCTTTGTACACACACATACCATGCTTTTGATTAGGTTATGGTTGTTGATGATGTTTTACATGATACCCAACTAGCTCAGGATTGTGTCCTCCTAGTAACTGATAGTGTCCTCTGAATTACTACCTGACAGATTTCTAAAGATCAGACTGAACTCTGAACTTTCTGTATGTGAAGGATATTGTCTACCAACAATCTATGCATCCTCTCTTGAAGAAACCATAGATTTTCTACTGGAGGAAAATGTCACGTTTAACAATTAGGAGCACTACATGTTCCTGCTTTAGCAGTCCATGAGTCTTAAATTTCTTATCCTTAAGGAAAGGTTGAGGAACCTCAAGTTCTAGGGCTGAACTTAGCCTTCCTGGGACCCCTATGTATCTCTATCATCAAGCTCCTTTCCACATGGCACTGGTGTTTACCAGCTTTGAATAATAAATGAGAATTTGATTTCTAAAAGGCTGAAATGTTTTCCCAGAGGTTTATTTATGTGAGACCCGGCACATTACCAGTCTTGACTGTTTTTAATAGCTAATGTGTTTTAGGGGGTTAGAAGGGTTGGTGAGTGGGGAGGATGGGTTATATTTTAATGTTTTAATGTATTTGATATACTGCTGTAATGGCACCTCGATCTATTGGGAGAGGTGGGATATAAATAAATAAATAATAATAATAATTATCATCATCATCATCATCATCATCATCATCATCATCATCATATTATTATTATTATTATTATTATTATTATTATTTACTAGCAGTAAGAACTGTAAAATGTGTTGGGCTTTTTGGTCCTGTTCTTTCGCCTTTGGCCCTGCCCAATACAGGCATGCAGCCCTCAAGAAATTCTTTGAAATTGAATTTGGTCCCTGTGCTGAAAAAGTTTCCCCACCCTTGCCTTAGAGTTGCTTCTGTATGTAATACAGCTCTCTAAAATATAGGCCTGGACTAAAGGCTTGTGCCTCTAATATGAAGGTTGGCTGAACCGAGTCTAAAACCACATAACGTTTAAAAAGAAATTCTTTCCAGGCATTAACCCCAAATTATGGATCCTATAGCTTACACTCACCATAGAAATGCCAGTTACTGTATTCCTCTTGAGTTCTGTTGATGCTCTTTTAGAGCTTGTTGGTTAATTAATGTGGCTTAGATAGTAAAACTTTTTTAATTTGAAGATAACATATGAGCGACAAGGTATTAATTGCACCAGAGATAACATGCTAATTAAAAGGTTTTTGCACAGTTGTCTAAGGTTAACTGTGTCTCCAAATACTTGAAATGAAAGCCCAATTATGTTACATTCTCTAAAACGTTTTAATGTTTTTTTTAAAGGAAAGCATCAATATGTTTTTTAATTTTCTATAGTTCCCTATATTCTTTTGGTTTGCAGTGGTCAGCGGGGAGTGGGAGGTAGAAAGTTCCCTTTTTTGGCATTTTTTCCTATGTAATGAATTTGTGCAGATACAGAGAGAGTAGGAAATGCTGTCCATTTGTTTCTCATTCTCATTTGGTCTTAGCAACAACCCTGTGAGGTAAATAAAACTGAAAAAAAAAAAGCATAATTGGCCCATTGGGGAAATGAACCTGTGTCTCCCAAGACCTGGTAAGACATTTTGACCATAGTAACTCTAAACATTTGTGAAAATCAGTCACTAGGTTCCATCCAATAGGTATGGACCTGGTCAGTATAGTTCGGAGTTCATAAAGATCAAAATGTGATGATCTAATTGGATTGCATTATGTGTTAAGATACAGGACAGAAATATTAGCCATATGCCCATTTTCATGAGCGAATATATGATTTCAGGGACACCTCCTAGAGTCCCACTTTATACATGCCGAAGTGGTTCTCTAAACATCTTAAGGCTAGCCTTGTGCCTTCTGAATAGAATTATGGTTTATAGTAAGTATCTACTGGACTGAATCCCCTCTACTACTGCTATTTCCTTTTCCTTGTATGTCCTGTCTTAATTGGGTTGTATGCCCAAGAGCAGGAAACTATCACATTGACAATTTGTAAATCACTCTGAGAGCCTTTGTGACTAAAGAGTGGAATACAGTTGACTCTCCACATTTGTTAGGGTTAGGAGCACAGGAACCCCACAAAAGTGGAGAAAGTGCAAATGGCAAAATGTGTGTGAATGTCTGTGTGGGAAGGGGGCCAAGGCATGGTTGGAAGAGCAGGCACCTGGGGACCAAACTGGGTCAGAAAGAGAAAGAGGGTGGGTTGGCATAGTAGCCGTATACGTGCCCATCTCTTCCTTGGGTGTGTAGGATCATCAGAAGATGGTTTGTGGTGCAGAGAAATCAGGCTGTGATATGTCCTTAGTTGGTCAATCAAGATCTGGTGGAGAAGAAAGAGGACCAGTGGTGGGTTTCTAAAGGGCTTTTGTGGTTGGATTGGAGCCACCAAGAGGTAAGATTCCCCTAAAAAGAAGCACTTTTGAGATGTTGGGAGAAAGGATTGGAGAAGCTCACAAATCTGTGAAAATGAAACCTGCAGATATGGAAGGCCAACTGTATACATTTTCTAAATAAATGGAAATTAAATGTTATAATTGATGCTTCACTGGTTCACAAGTTATCTTTGGAAAAACGAACATGCAAAAGTTATTTTCTTTGCACGGCTTATTCAAATGAGCATTTAGGTTACTCCATTTAAAAATGCTCATATTGGTTATGTGTCTTTACATCATTCTAGAATGATGGAAACCCTCAGGTGACTGTAACATGGCGTTTCCTCGGCAACATTTGTTCAAAGTGGGCTTGCCATTGCCTTTCTCTGAGGATGAGAGTGTGTGACTTGTCCAAGTCCACTCCTGGGTTTCCAAGGCTATAAGGAGATTCCAACTCTGATCTCCTGGCAGTCCTAACATTTAAACCAATACACACTGGCTCTCAGTTACAATGCTACACCTGATTAATTGATCAGCACACTTGAAATACATAATACAGAGACCATGGTTTTTGTACAGATGTCAGGCACTGTCTTGTTTTTAAGACAGGAAGAACACTTCTTCCAAGATGTGAAAGAATTTTATGTACAGTTGACCCACTGAGTCAACAGAATGGTAGATTTAGCAAGTTTCTGTTGATTCACAAGGGCTACTCTTATTGGAACAAACAACTGGATTTAGGCCAAAGAAAATATCAGCGCTGCTGTTTTATTCATATGCAAATTTATGTAAATTTAATCAATAAAGTAAAACTTGCACAATCAAGTCAATTAAGATTTCTTTAGCTGGATGTGTGCTTGACATTTTGTGGGGCATACCCAGCAGAACTAAATCATTTAGTATAGCATAAATATGCTGTGCATAACAGGAAAAATAATATAAAAGATATGTACATGTGAGCCACATATAAATAGCCTCCAGAAGCAAATATTCCTAGGATTCTGCAATAGCCTTTTATTTTTCTTTGATTTCTAAAAGGATGTAAAGCTTTGTTTGGGGAGATTAACTACTGTTTTTATTGCTCTTGACATTTTTTTTTTATTTTGAAATTGCATTTCACCCGACTTTTTCACATGAATGCAATATAGTAAAACACACCTGAATTGAATTTGTTGAGTATTATAAAGCTCAAATGCTCCGTTCTGATATCTGATAACAATCAGGCTGTTATGTTTTCCACTGTATAATGTGGAGTACAGGTCACTGTATGTAACCCTATTCTAATCCTGGCTTCTTCCAACATAAATCCATTAACCTGCCGTGATAACCTCACCACAAAGTTCTGAGATAAACAATGCTACATTATAAATTATAGAGACGCTGTGAATAAACTGCTTTTGAAAGGACATTGTAAATAAAGTAAACAAAGTTAGAGATGAAAAAGGAGTTCATTGGAATTTAAGTTGAGGCTACTCCTAGTTTAAGTGCTGTATAGCATAAACTTAAGGTTTAAAACAGGGGTGAGCTAAGTGAGCCCTTGCAGATTTTGCTAAACTGAAACTCCCAGCATTATCCAGAAACATCTAAATGGCTGCAAGTTGCCCACCTTTGGCTTAGAGATCAGGTTAAATCCAGTTTTTGTCCCAACAGAAACTGACCCATTGAGATGAGTAGGGCTTACTAGTCATGATAAGTAACTGCCATTGATTTCAATATGGTCTACTATAGTTGGATGAAAGCCAACATGAACTGAGCATTGGACTTGGACCCCAAAAGACCATGATTTGCATCTTCACTCAGCCATAGAAACTACTGAGTGAATCATACTATCTCAGCCTCACAGAAAGGCAATGGCAACCCCTTCCAAATAACTCTTAAAAACTGATAGTTTTGCCTTAGGAACACCTTGAAAGTACACAAGAACAACAGCAAGTCCTATAGTTGGGACCAAAATTGGATGGAGCCCTGGGAAGGATAACAACAAGGCACCATCCACTGCAAACTTGGTAGCAAGAAAAGCCTGCTTGCAAAGTCATAACTGAGGAAAGGGGAGAAGATCTAGAGAGGAAGAAGCCAGGAAAAGGCAGAGGTACATTTAGTTCTACAGGGGCCAGGTCGATGCTGTCTGGAGAACTGTATGTTCCCATATAAAGACTGTATTTTGCCTTATAAGTTCTGAGATCTGCAGAAGAGGGCCTTTGCTTGGTCTTCCTACTCTTGCAGGAACATTTGGTGGGAACAGGAATGAGGATCTTCTCAATGGGTCTGGAACTCTGTCTCTGTCCTTCTTGTCCTTCATTAACATCCTTTTTATTTCAACAGACTTTGGGGGAAAGAATGTTTTAGAAGCAAAGCATGATGTTCTTATTCTATCCTTTGCTTTTTAAATGGAGATGTTTTAAATCCATCAAATCATTTTATTTCTGTAGTCAGTTTAATATGATTTTTGGTGGGAAAAGGTGGAATATAGAGGGGAAAAAAATACAATTCAGATGTTATGCTTTGTTTCTGCAAACTAGAGATTGGAAAAGAGGTCTATAGTGCACTGCTTCCACTCCTCCCCACTCATCTACCTCGATTAATATTATTTAATCACTTATTGTTTTGCCGTTTCTGAAATAGCATGCTATAGATTGTGAGAATCGCATGGTTTCAGTGTTTAATGCTGAATTTAGAAAAGGTATGCAATCAGACCTCTGCATTTGCATGTTTCTCCAGCCCTCTCCCCCAACCTCAGGTGCTTCTTTTCCACAGAAATCTTCCCTTTCTTGATGCCCCCTGCACCCAAGGAAGGAGATGGGTGAGAGAGAAGAAGTATGGGGCTATCATGCTGACCAACCCCCCTTTCTCTCACTTTTCCCTGACCTTGTTTGAATCCTGGGTGCCCACTCTCCCCACTATGTCTCAGCCCCCTTCCCACAGACACAAACACACATTTTGCTATTTTTCCACTTTTGCAGGGGTTCTGCACCCCAACCCTGGTCAATGTGGAAGGCTGACTGTAGAGGATTTCTTAGGAGATAGGAAACGCAGCACAATACAATACAAGCTCCTACTAAATTCTGTTCCTAGATTTTCCCTGAAAAATGTATTCTCAATTCTGATAAGAGGTTCCACCTAAACACTGAGAAGAACTTCTTGATGGTAAGAGCAGTTTGACAGAAGTGGTGGAGTCTCCTTCTTTGAAGGTCCTGAAAAAGAGGTTGGATGGCCATCTAGCTATGTATTCCTGCATGGCAGGAGGTTGGACTAGATTGCCCTTGCAGTCTCATCCAGCTCTAATTCTATGCATTGTGGTGCAACAGACTTGGAGAGAATGATTTCTAACATGCACTTCAGGAAAATATGGTTGCTCGCTTGAAAGCAGAGCTTGGAAATGACTGGGGTAGCTCCCAGCCAGCATGATTTCTAGGGCTCTTTCAAACTACACAGTTATAGCACTATGATTCTCCTTTAACTGCTATGGCTGCTTCCTTTTTGGAATCTTGGGATTTGTAGTTTAGTGAGGTACTAGAGCTCTTTGGCTGAGAACTCCAATTTCTTTTTACTAGACTGCAAATCCCATGATTCCACAAGGTGTTGTAGTTAGAATAGAATCATAGCAATGTAACTGCAGAGTGTGAAAAGGGACCTTGGTCATGTTACCACGATCCCATTGGTTTAACTCTTTGTGAGTAAGGTAGAACTGGGTTTTGAGAGAGCCGAGGGCTGTTCATTTGAAAAATGAAGGAGAATTACTTTTTACCTTAAAGCCAATCACTAATCCCAACTAGAGTAGACCCACTGAACAAAAGAGATTGACATTAATATTGAATTACCATGTTTCCATGGGTCTAATCCAGGCCATTTCTGCACTAGCCTCTTATAGCATGATGATTCCACTTTCAACATCCTCTGGAATCTTGGGGTTTGCAGTTTCGGGAGGGACCACCTGGCCCCTCCCGAAACTGCAAACTCCAGGATTCCAGAGGATGTTGAAAGTGGAATCATCACGTTATAACAGGCTAGTGCGGAAATGCCAAACAGTCTATCAATTAGATTTCAGTCTTTGTGTTCAGTAAGGTGAAATCTGATTGTCCTTCACTTGATATCTGTTCCCAACATTCAGGTTACTATCAGAAGCTGTATCTTTTTCACCGAATCCCCCCCTGCCACCCTATGTTTCCCCTTGGAAATTATAGTGCTAGGACGGCTGTGTTCTTTTGACGTCACTATGAATTGCTTTTAGCAGTCTCTCTCCTCCCTCCCTTCTCCTCAGACGTAATAGTTATTTTGACATAGAATTGTTATTCATTTTACTTAATACTATACCGAATAATCAAATCACCCACCATTATTACTGGGAGACTGAAAGGGGGGGGAAATAATGGGGATGTAACATAAATCTCCTAAAGTAATGAAACTCTCTCATTGTATTCGATTAAGAATGCTAAACCTGCTGGTTCCAGCTCACTAGAAACAGTGATTGAATAAGGAAAAGAGAAGGCAGTTTCATTTTGCCACGTACGCACTCATTTGAATGCATACTGGTCTTCTTCAAGGCCCAAAATGGGGTGGATGGCTCATGAATATCTTTCCAGGCTCTGTCCGCCTGAAGACTATTCTCGATCCAGAAAATCCTCACTGTTGGAGTTACTTGGAGTGCCATTAAGGGACAGCAAAGTGCCCGTTACTTTGTTTCATTAAATTATATACCATGTCTTGTTTTAACTGAGGAAAACACACCCCTTTCCTGTTTCTTATTGTGTTCCTTTCTTTCCCCATTTATTCCCTCCTATTGCAGCTTTTTAATTGTAAGCTGCTCCAGGCAAGGACTTCTCCTCTAGAAGAGGCAACCGTAGTTTATCCGTACTGTTTTGTAGCAATTCACCTGCAGTGTCTCCATCCTAGGAAATTGTAGGACTTAGACCATTTCCACACTACACTGTTATAGTGCCATTATTCCACTTCAAACATCCTATGGAGTCCTGGGGTTTGGAGTTTTGGGAGGGGCATTGAGAATTCTCAGCCAGAGAGCTCTTTGGCCTCAGGAAACTACCAACCCCAGAATTGCACAGGAGGTTGAATGTAGAATAATAGCACTATAACGGTGTAGTGAGGAAATGGCCTTAGACTCTGGTGAGGTACTTAGAACTCTCTGCTTGACAGACCTTTCAAACTGTCTGAATTACATCAGACAAAAACTCTAGCAGAGTGCTTGACAAAATTAACTCCACCTCAGGGTTCCATAGGATGGATCTATGGCAGTTGAAGTATATATATATTTTATTTATTTTTATTTCTTTGTATCCCGCCTCTCCACATGGATCGAGGCGGCGAACAACATGAAATACATTATACATTACAAATAGCATGTATTTCTATACCTCTTATCAGCTAAGTGCTCTCTAAGCGGTTTATAATGGGTTTTAGCTAATTGCCCCCAACAAGCTGGGTACTCATTTTACTGACCTGCGGAAGGATGGAAGGCTGAGTCAACCTGGAGCCCGACAGGATCTAACTCACAACTTTGTGGCTGCAGTACTGGCATTTAACCACTGTACCACCAGGGATCCTCCACTGCACCACCACGGCAAGTAGCATCAAACTGCTATAATTGCATTGTGTGGACACACTACTGGGGTCAATCAGATAGATTGGAGTACAGCTCACAGCCACCTGAGCCACTGTGGCCAAATAGCCAGAGATTATAAGAGTTATGTCCAAACCTTGTTGTTAACCATGTGTTATACTATGTAAAATTTATTTATGCTGTAGACCAGGGGTTGGGAACTGTGGGAGGCTCGGGGACCATGTTAGCCCTCAGGAAAACTTGGAGAGCCATACTCCCCAACTCTCACTCTCTTATTCAATCAATCAATCAATCAATCAATCAACCAGTCAATCAGCCAATCAATCAAAAAATCATTCAGTCAAGTTTTGCACCCAGATGCCTTCTGTGGTGTTTGTGGAGCATTTCCCCATATTTTAAGGCAACCTGGGCCATTGTAGAGGCCTTTATTTAACAACAGGAAGTGAGCAGAAGTCACATCCTGCCTTTCTTGGGCTTAAAATGGCTCAGAGGTGGGACAAAAACATGGTGAAAATGGCCCCACAGACTCTAGATGGTGTTTGGAGGCATTTTTTGACTCCTGGAGGGACCCTATAGGCCACAAAAATGGCTCTGTAGGTTACATGCAACATGCAGGCCATACTTTGCCTACTGCAGCTGCTACTTTTATCACCACAATGGGAGTCCATTTTGGATTTTCTGCCTCAAACCCCGAAGTTGTCTGGGGTAGATTGTCATGATGATTTGTGTGTTACCAACGGTGGGTTTTTTGTCAGTTACAAGTCGAGCGCGATGTGGTTGTTAGTAATAATTCTGCATAAACCCAAACCACCCTTCCTTTCTTAGAACACTAATATCCCAGTTTTCATCTAGAAGATTTCTGAAGTCATCTCCCGTTAAAGATTAAAAATGTATGTAATAATAATAATAATAATAATAATAATAATAATAATAATAAATTTATTTCTATCCTGCCTCTCCCCATGGGTCGAGGCAATGAACAACAATAATAATACATTAATTACATTAAAAAACATTAAAAAACATACCCAATCCACCCCACCCACCAACCCACCTAAAACCAACCCCATAGTAAAATATGGAAGAACTAGGAGTTCAAAGAACAGTACAGTACTGTATTACTTATAACTAGGATTATGTTCCTACATACTGTAAGATTGATTTCCCAAAGAAAACTATTTGTTTTTAAAGATCAGTATCAAAGCCATAGAGAAATCCAAATTCAAAAGGAATTAATAAGAAAAAGAGTGATCGTGAATGAAGGAAAAGAGAAGAAATGGTTCAAATCTGACAGGGATGTTCCAAAACTGGCAAACTGACTGCCTAATGAAGATGAATGAAGAAAATTGTCCGTATAAGAGTCACACGTTGGGCGCAGAGCCCAGGTTGCCGAAAGTGTGTGATGGAACCTCACAGCTCCATTTATCAGTGTCATATTTGGGCTAAAAGTGAGCAGCATTGTTCTCTCTCCTCCTAGATGGATAGGTCAACTTTAATATATATGGCTCTTGTAGAACATTTGTTTGATGTATTTCCATTAGCTAGGCAATAATAGAAAAGCAGTGGAGAGAAACATGAAATAGCTTCCTCATTCCCCCCTTTTGTGAAATGCACCATATACTAATGCCTAAAAACGCTGGGAATGTTATTGATTTTTCTTAAATGTTTCGTTACGTGATACACACCCATATGCTACATGTCCTTGATTCTCGTAGAAACATTGGGAGAGTAGAGTCAAAGAAATATTTATCACTGTTAGAATGCAAATTTTTATCTCTGAGCTTCTTTCTGGACCTTTCCCATATATCACATTTCTATGCTGAAAGAGACAGAGAGAAAACTTTATTTTAATGTGTTTTTTTTCCCCGTTTTTCAGAGAAGCAAGTCAAAACTCTGAGATTAAGAGGAGAATTTAAGAAGAAGCGAGCTCATTTAAAATGCACACACAATTTGGGATTTGCCCATTGAAGCAGAAATAATTTTTTTCCCCTTTTATTTTCCCCCACATCCCAATTATGCAAATTAAGCATTTTCATCTTACTTGGTGGAAGGAAACCAAACTAATCATGACTGTGTTGATTCCCTTTCTTTCTTTCTTTCTTTCTTTCTTTCTTTCTTTCTTTCTTTCTTTCTTTCTTTTTTTTTCTAAGACAAATGTTTGCCATTGTTACATCTTTCCAAAATGGCAGCTTCTGGCTTAAGCATACATGTCAAGTTAGCAATTTGTTAGCCATGTTTTTCCCCCTCTCAGGCATTTCAAAGCAGGAATCAGGAACACTCTAAACTTTTATTTGTATTTTTTTTAAAAAAATAAATAAATTTAAAAATACATCGTATTATCCAGCTGAAACAACTTTCTTCCATGTGTGTGTTTTAAGCAGGTGTTTCTAAGTGCAATGCAAACATTCTAGCCATATGTTTCCATAATTTAAATTAATTTGGTACAGTCATACTGTTAATCTTTGGTGACTTGTTGATTGGCATTTTGCAGACATATTTCTGGAAGGCTCCCAATACTATTTTCTGCAGGCTTTCTGGCAGTAGCAGAGAGCAACGTCTCCACAAATTGGAGTCTTGTACAGCACTGGGAAGCCAGCCAAGATTTAAATTAGACAATAACCTCTGCTCTGTATATAGCTTGTATTTCTCAACAGTAGGGGAGAGTGATTTGTTTAATACAGTCAGTCCTGTAGTGTATAATAGACTGATAGATGAGTCATTCCTTGGCAATGCATGTTTCCTAAATTCGTATAGATTGAACAACTGGATGGTAATGTACTTACTTACAGTTGTGCAAACAGTAACTATTAGCAGTGGCTTAAAAATGGTTTGGGGGAAGAAGGAAAAAATCCTCTGCTGTTAAGGATTTTGCTCAAAGTCTCTTCTTGCCCTCCTTATTGGGGGTAGGAAGATTCCCCCCCCATAAACACAGTCTTTGAAAAGATTGTGCTAAATGTGTTATATATTATACTTGATTTCTCTTCTTCGTGTCTTATAAATATTGACTTTGGCACATCACATTTCTCTGTAATTAAATTTAGTATCCATCTGCGTTTGTGGCTACATAATTAGGGGCTCTGGTCTTTTAAGGTTTTGTTGCATTTGCCGTGCTCATTGTTTCCTTTTTTTTTTTCTTTCTTTCTCTCCATTGCATGTTAAAAATGTGTCACTGACAACTGATATCCATGGAAGCAAGGAAATCTTTTCTTTTCAGACAACAAGGGGCTTTTTCTTGAAAGGAGGGCTGGGCCTCTTCATACCAGTGTAGTTCATGTTTATTTAAAAGCTTAAAATGATTACACAAAATCTCACTTTTTTTTTTTTTTTTTTGTCGCACAGAAAATTGATTTTACTCACAAAAATGTAGGGGCCTGAAAGAGAATATTCAGAAATATGCAAATCTGACTGAGATAGAAATCTGTTAGAGCAGCTGCACAAAAGCTATCATCCCTTCCCCCATTTTTTTCTCTATCTCTCCCGTAACCTTGAGAGATTATTTAGCCATAGTGCAAACACTTCTCTAAACAAAAATGTCACCTGCCTCTGTTAAAACATTTTTTAAATCTTTCTTTCTTTTTTTTTTAATTTGGTTTGGTTTGGTTGGGGATAGCTGGACAAATCTTTCTTAAGTTGAACAGCTTATAAATGCATTCCATTTCTCCTGGCTCTTGCATTTTCAAAATAAAGCACAGACTGTGCAAATATTGAACAATACAAAGACATCTTTCATAACAGTTTATAGCGCACTGCACCCTTCTTTGGAATGAAGCCAAACAGTAGTTAGGAAGGAATGATATGCCAATCAAAAATTATTATTGCAAGTATAACCTGTTATGCTGCCATATCTTATCTGGAAGTGTCAGTGTGATAGAAACCAGATGCTTTCCTTTAAAACTTAAAACTCTTACATATATAATTCTTCTTGTTACAAGTATAATCTTGCCTTTGACAGGATCACTGGAAGTACTCTATGTTAAGAAATACCATGGGCTCTCCATGTATGCAGAAATTCTGCTTCAAGAACCCGCACAAATATCAGGATTCTCGCGAATGCTCATGGCCCATGGCAGCAACGTGTGTGTATGTGCATCCATGTGCATATCACCAGCATCTTAAATATAAGGATCCATACTTAGCAGGAACATGTGCGGAGGTCCTGGGTATGGAGGGAGCACTGTGTCTGTTGGGAATACAAACACACAGAGAGACGTGCAGACACACAGTCTAGAACTGGACACCTGGGACAAAGTCCAGTGTCTTCCAAGTATGAGAAACCATTAAGATCAAGAAAACCATCATGCAGGGCTGGCTTTAGCACATGTGCTATCACGGTTGTACCTGAGCCTGGGAAAATTGCTTTTTTGGCCATGCTGTTAAGGAGAGCATGAGAATTATTATATAAAAAGGTAACTTTCCTGAGCTCTGGCCAGGCCAAGCTCTATTTGTAGTGTCATGGTATTAGATAAATGAATATAAATGAAGTGTGTGCATGTGTGTGTTTACATGTACATATGCATATACTTGTGTATGTATCTGTCAGTAAGTCAGTTTAGCCAGTTTTTTCCCTTCCATTAACCAAAACCTCAGTTATTGTCACCAGTTTGCATCTATGTTTGCTTTACCATTTGTAGCTAATCTTCAGTCCCTATAGTTCATGGACAGAAAAAGTACAGCAGGTAACTTATAGTCTAAGCCAAATGTTTTGCTTCCAAAATCAAGCTTTCAGAAGCCTCCTGGAAGTTGAATCTCCATTTAAATGCTATGCAGGGATCATCTTGTTTAGGTCTCCAATAGCATTTTTACAAAGCCGGAAAAGACCTTCTGGAAACTTTTGGTTTTATAAAAATGGGTTTGTGCAGCCCATGGGAATAGGTGCAACCCCATGGATTCTCTTCTGTTGCCTATCTTTGCTGTGCCTTTCTGAATATAGCATTTTGGTGTTTGTAATCCATTAATACATTTTTGTTGTATGAAGGTGTCCTTCAAATAACACTTCATGATTTGCCAAAGGGTCAGTTACTCATCTCATAACTTCATAGTTTTCCAAACTCCCAAATGTTGCTGTAAAAAACTGATACCGAGAACTTGACCAGAAGAAGTCCACTACAGAATCTGAATTACTGTTTTTGTTGTTACAAGCTGGGCTTGAAAGGAAAGTGTTCACACTCGGACACTAAGGAGAAAGGAAGCAGTGGAGAGAATGGCTCTTAATGCTATTGATATGGCTTGCATTTCCAAGGTTCATGGGTGTAGAGAGCCCACCTTTCCCCATACCTGATATTAGTAGCAAAAGATATATATATATATATATATATATATATATATATATATATATGATAAAAGTAAGTTTCCAGGCAAGATGATTAGTAGTTAAGAAATACTGAATGTATCTTCTGGAACAAACACAAAAATTGGAAAGTAGGAACATAGAAGATGTTCTTCTACTTTTCCAATTGTATTTAAAGCTTCCTGTTAGGGATGATAGATAATAAGTAGACCGTGGTGGTGCATATTGTATGCACACCATTTTAGAGGGGAATTAAAATATCTTTTTATTTTGATCCAATATGCTGAAAGAATGGCAACACAGTAATAACAAGTCTCTTGACATTTTCTCCAGAGATAGAACTGAGCAAGGGAGAGGTTACCTGTCAGTGACAACCTGAATCCTATTGTTTATTCCCTGCTAGAATAGTCCCACTGAATCAATTGTTGAGTGAAGACTCAGCCTGTAAGTAAGTCTCATAGTTATAGTGGGTCTGCTCTAGCTGAGACTAACAGGATTTAAGCTGTTGTGTTTGTGAGAGTGGGGGCAATTACTGATTTATGATTTCTTTGATCAATATGATAAGCCACATTGCATCCACCAGTCCTAACCCATCATATCTGCTGCCTTTGTTCTTTTTGAATTCACTATAAGCTCTATATCTGGGGCTGGGAACTGTGGCCCTATGGATCCTTTTGGCATGACCCTTATGACCCTTAGCCAGCATAGCCAGTGGTGAGGGATTATAGGCAGTGCAGAAACATCTGGAGGGCCACAATCACTCCCCCTGATCCTTATTGATACCTTTTTTTATGATCAAGGCCTCCAGTTACAATTACAGATGGACAGCCCATAGACATCTGTCACTAAACACGTAAGTGGGGCAGAGCTAGCATGTACAATGATGAATTAAATGAAGAATGAAGAAGTTTGGCCACCAAAGTAGAAATCATAAGTAAAGCAGAGGCTGGTGAAAGAAAAGGTCATGCATGGATGCATTTTGAAAGAAGCCTTCAAGCAGTCTCTCAAAGGTTGAAAATGTTCTTCTCTCCTATGCAAGGCTTACCTGACTTGGCTGTTCCATTTCGTATGCACATATTGTTAGTTTTGAATTAAAAGTTTGCTGAAACAAGTTGAACTGCTCTTCTTTTTTCATGATGGAGGAAACAGTCCCTATTATTGCTACCACTGGTACCAAATACATAGCAATGTCCAGGAACGCATCAACTTCATTCACTCACGTGTACCTGTATACGAGCAGGTATTTCAGCGGTTAGAATTGTGAGCTTGTGAATCAGACATATCTCCTTTGTTTATGCACTAAGAAACCTGGGCAGTCTCTTCTGACTTGGAATGCAATTGAATGTGGCCTTGTGATGTTCAGAATTTGTCTTTTCTATGTCCTTCTAATACTATTTTTGAAGAACTTGTTTGAATTCTGTTTTGCTGAGAGTTTCTCTCCCCATTTTCTCTTAACAAGTCTTGTGAGACAGATAGAAAGATAGATAGATAGAGAGAGAGAGAGAGAGAGAGAGAGAGAGAGAGAGAGATGGATGGATGGATTGATGGGTGGATGGAGGGATGGACAAGATGGATGGACAGACAGACAGATTGGTCTCCATGCATTTTGTTTTCAGTTAGCCTTGATTTAATGGGAACAAAGAACAGTCACTTTCCTTCTATAGCTGTCCTACCTCCTAATGTAGACACATTTTTAGCACATAGTACTGCCTGGATGCAAACTACATTTAAAAGGGGGATATAGTAGCTGAAAAATATTGCGTGTTGCTACAGTAGTCACACTTTGAAAAGTTGTTATATGTATAGAATTAGATTTCACTTTTGTGAGCGTTACACGATTTTTGTTCTCAAGCTCTTGCCAGTCCTCTCTTCAGATCTATTGACCATTAAAGTTTCTGAGCCTTACTTACCTTATAATTTTATATTGTCACCATAAGTTCAACACATCCTATTTCTTCATAATTGTTAAAGACTTGTTGTTCAGGAAGTCAGTTATATGCTGTACCCAATTGGGTTGGATAACTAGTGGCTCCCTAGATATTGTTTGTCTCATCACTGCTAATCAGAATGGCCAATAGTTAGGGATGATAGGAGCCAGAGTTCTGTAACATGAGCAGGAACACTGCAGCTGCCCCTTCATGCTAAGCACTGTGTTTGGATTCCTGCCATTCACAGATCCACATGTCTTTCTCGATCCTGGCATCTCATTTGTGCACTACTTGTATTGTGTATGAAACATGAGGCTGGAGAGATATGGAGGATCTGAGAGACAAACGAGCAGTAACGCTACCGCTGCCACCTTGAAGATGGAAGCAAGTGGCTGGAGGCAAAAAGTTTTGGCCTTCTGTGGCCAACTCGTATAGGCATTTGGAATTTTTTTTTGCTAAGTTGGAACTTTGTAGATGTCATTACTGAAGGTCCTTCTCACCACTCAAACTCAACTTGATAGATACCATGGGAACGTTGGTATATGTTCTCCAGGAGTCACTGGTCTCTTTTCCTTTGTTCCCTCCACAGTATACAGGTGGTCCTATATCATGAATGACTGGCAAGTTGTCTTTTCTCTGTTCCCAAGCCACTGTTCTCACACTTGTATCACCAGATTTTGATAGACTCCATCTCCTGCGTGGCCATTTCCTTTCTAGACTGTTATAGTGCTATTATTCCACTTTCAACCTCTTATGGAATCCTGGGGTTTGCAGTTTCGAGGCCCCTCTCTAAACTGCAAACCCCAGGATTCCATAAGGTGTTGAAAGTGGAATAATAGCACTATAACAGTCTAGTGTGGAAATGGTCTGTGTTTCAGCCAGCATGACTAATAACCGGGATTTAAGGAGCTGTAGCCTAACAACGTCTTGGGGCCAATGATGTGAAGCCACTGCTCTAAATGGAAGAGATAGCAAGTCACAGCACATTTTTGTTACTAAGGGCTGTGTCTTAGGTTTGATTTAAGAAAGTCCCCTTCCACAAAAATAAAATGCAAGAATTCCCCATTTTCAGTGCCCTGTCAGTTTTGTGGGATGCAAATTGTCATTGTATAGTTGACAGCTAATTCCTTAGGCTCCTCTGCACACTCTATCCTCTTCAGGAGGAGAGGTATGGATGTCTCAAAGAACTAAGACACTTGTAAGTACATTCATCTGCTATGTTTAGCCCAAAAATGTCTCAACTAATCTTTCGTTATGATTATTATAAAATACCTCCATCTGCTTCACTCTTTCTATATTAATTTTTTTACATGTATAACTCAGTATAATTTGAGGCTGTGTAGTTGAGTCAAATAATGTCCCAGATTAGAATTCACAATTTTTGCTTAAGTGAGTGAAATTTGATATAAGAGTCTAAGAAAAGCTACTTACAGACCAATTGCAGTATAATCATATATTGCTTGAAATTCGTATGAGGAAATATTACAGTAATCTTAAATACAGTGGTATAAAACTGTTCCTTCAGATTCCAAGAATAAAATGCTTTCATTATAGTTTAAAACTTAGACCCAGTGCCTAGGCTTCATATCTGTCTATCTGTCTGTCTATCTATTGCATGGGTGTAGTATTTTAGAAGTAAGTATTGAGATAGCCCTAATGAATACTTTTGTTGGGAGAAAGCTTTGAAGATAACAGGGGTGGAGGTGGGGAAAGGATACAAATATTAAAATATCATCCTTTGTTTTATGGACATGTAATCTTAACACTAAAAACTCAACCATGTACATGATTATTCAGAAGTAAGTCCTATTGAGTTCAGCTAACCCACATAGCAAGTGATTGTATCGTTGCCACCACTACCCTGAATGCTATTGGTGAGTCCCAGCTAGACTAGACCCACTGAATTAATTGTTCAACAGTAGGTTAAAATATCAGTAAATGCCATTGATCTAATGGGTCTCCTCTAGTTGGACTAACAATAGGATTTAGGCCAATCCATTTTGAAACACACTTTTGAAACACAGAATATCTCTTATCCAAAATGCTTGGTATCAGAAGTGTATTGGATTTCAATTTTTTTCAGATTTTGGAATACTTCGATTTGCATATACATAAAATACAGGACTGTACAGGAGATCCCTGTGGAGCCCACAGGCAAATGAGCAGGAACACCACAGTTGCTGTTTTGCAGTGAGCACTATGTTTGGATTCCCACCATTTCACCGATCCTTGCATCTCTCTCTCTCTCCAGCCTTGCCTCTCTTTCATTTGCTATTTGTCTATGAGAGGCAAGGCTGGAGAGAGACTGAGGATCTGAGACACACACAAGTGGGAGTACTACAGCCACCCCTTGAAGACAGAAGTGGGCAGCTGGAGGCAATTTTTTTTTTTTTTTGCTTGTTGGAGGTTTTTGGATGTTGGTTTTCCAGATAAACGATACTCAACCTATGTTGACCGGAAGAGGTAGGTAGGTTTGTTGCCAGCATTCAGCTTTCTCAAGAATCTCCCACCAGTAACATCTATGCATTGTGAGTGCTGGGCAGCTTGGGTGTTGCCATTCAAATATCCCACAATGCTCTAGAGGTAGTGTCTCACTGGAACTTTGTGGAAAACAGCAATAGCAGTTATATTTCTATACTGCTTATTAGTGCTAAGCACTCCTTAAGCGGTTTACAAAGTGTTTAGCTAATTGCTCCCAACAAGCTAAGTACTCATTTTACTGACTTACGGAAGGATGGAAGGCTGAGTCAACCTGGAGCCCTGCAGGATCGAACTCACAATGTTGTGGCTGCAGTACCAGCATTTAACCACTGCACCACCAGGGCAAAACAGTATCTGTCTGTGTCCAAGTGAGGAGCAGTGTTGTATCTTATATGGACAGAATGAGATGTATTCCTCACACCGAGACTGTGGGCCACCTGTGGTGGGAATTTAAATGCCAAGGGTGCCAAGACATCCAGTGGTTATCAGACTGTGATTGCTGCTGGCTACTAAAACCTACTGTCAGGCAAGCTTAGTAGGATTTGTGGGAAAAATGCAAATATAGGAGACATCCCTTTCATGTGTGGAACCTCCCTGGGTTTGAGAAGTGATTCACAGAAGGAGTAATCAGACAGTTTATCCTAGAGGCCAACCAGTAAGTTGTAGCTAATGTTGTTGGCATAGTTCTGCATTGTGAATAGGGGCTTTTTCATTGTGCAATAGTGAGGCACAATGCACTAGAGAACTTGTAGACAAAAGTAGGGTACAGTGCCTCCACTGAAAACCATAGGCCAAGAGAACTTAAGAATGGCTCATAGTGTACTGGCAGGGATATTTTGCATTTATTTTCATCTATTTTATGCATACTGCTAGTCCTTCAGTTGCCTGCAACTTTGTTGTGGTATTGTTGGCTGATAAGATTTCTGGGGCGGAGTTCATTTTGTTCTCCCATCTTCTTCCATGTTCACATGTTGTGGCTGTGTTAGACATAAAAAAACAGAGAAGGTCTTCTTGGTTCTGGAACTCCCTCAAAGAGGATTTAAACTGCTTCCTCCTTATCGTCCTTTTGTAAGCCAGCAAATATGTTTTTAAAAAATCAAGTGGGTTTTGGACTATGTGATTGGTTGCTGAGAAAAGAGCTTTAAATCAGTGTGTGTTTGTGTGTGACCTTATGAATGTGCATGTTTCACATTTTAACAGATAGGCTTTTAAAATTGCTTTAGTACAATTTTTGTTTTAATATTGCAATGTGTTTGGTCATTGCTGTGAATGTTCAAGTCATTTCTGACTTACACCAAATCTAAGGTGAACTTATCACAGGGTTTTCTGGGGTTGAGAGTGTGCGATGTGTCCAGGCGGGTTTTTCCTTGGCTGAACAGGGAATCAAGCCCTTGTCTCTGTTATCATAATTCAGTGCTCAAACCACTGCACCAGACTGGTGCTCGTAACATACTTCCTCGCATTTTAATATAATTTACAGAGTTTTTGTTTGAACTTTTTTTATTAAAAAAAAAATTGAATCCCAGTTTTAGGAGGAAGGATGGAAATAAATGAATAAATGATGAGGCAGATATAGATTTTTTTCTCTCTCTACTTGAAGTTAAGATGGCTCACAGTACCAGTTCCCAGAGGAGAACTTTGCTTAATTACTTTAACGGTAATAATAGGCTGGATTCTTTGCTGAAGTATGGGTGCTTCAGTAACTAGGAAACTATTCCATGCAGTGAAGTTCCCAGTAGTTTACAAATGAATGCGTAAAGCCTGCATAACATCCTCTTGGTCCCTTTGAGACAGATGTGAAGCATGTGCGGCTTTGTGTAAGAAACCAACTTATGTTTGATGTATATCCAGCTATAAACACAAAGTATGAATGTCACCATGTTAAGCAAGTAAAAAAAAAAAAACTATGACAGTCTCTAGGCACCAAATATATCTAATTTTACATTTTAGTTACAGTCAGCCCTCCACTTTTGCAGGCTTAGCATTAGTGGATTGGATTTATTTATTTATGCATTTGTTTGAAAATTCCTGTATTTACCTCTGCCATGGAACTTGAAGATCTAGAGATTTTGGAAAGAACATTTCTCTAAGCATCGCAGAACCCTCCAGCATGAGTTTGTGGCCCATTTCTGCCAGACATTGACCATAGAATTATAGTTGAGGACCTAGAGGTTCTTGAAGAAGTTTTTAAAGGGTTCATGATTTTTAAATTTCTATCTATGATTTTTCTGCTTTTGCAGGGGTCTTGTGCCTCTACTGTCCATGAAAGTTGAGGGATGATATGTTGGGTAAGGCTGGTCTTGCCGTTAACTTTGGTTAGGTAATTATCTAAAGTGACTGGGTCAGGGCCAGATTATCAATGGCTCAGTTGGTTCACATGTTCCGGCCCCCCCTCCCTGACAGTGGGTGGGAGTTCTAGTGCAGAAGGAAAAAGATATAGCTTCCTCCTCCGCCTCCTCCATCATTTTGCCCATCAGTACCTGGTATTATATGTATTCCCTGTTGTTAGGTGCCTTCAGGTTGATTCCAAGTTATGGTGATGCTTTACTAGGGTTTTCTTGGCAAGATTTATTCAGAAGAGTTTTTCCATAGCTCATGAGGGATTCAAACTTGAATCTCCCAAACTCTTACTCCAACACCCAAACCATGCTAGCTTCCATTTTATGTGTTGCTTGAGTGCAAGGGACCAGTAAGATTTTTGTGTTGCTCCCTGATGTATGTTACATTTTATTTATTATTGATCTGTACCACCACCCTTTGGAATACCTCAAACATGCACACAAAGTGGGCCTATTTTGGAACTTTTCCAGGACTCCAGCCACCTTAATCCACACTTGGGTAGGGCACTAGGAGCAACAAATTTGCAACTCCTGCTCTGTTATCGTTGGTCCTGCAAAGCTGATACAGATCTGCTCAGGTCTCCAGAGCTAAGAATGACCTGGCTTACAGACCATAAGCATTGTCTGTGGCTGCCATCCACATGTGCTCACCAAAAAAGTGGAGACCAAGATGATGATAGGGAAAAAAAAATACAGCCCACAGCTGGACCTGCAGACTGGCTTGGCCATATGGTTCCTCAAACACAGGCTCTAAGGGAAGAGCAGGGGTGTCTAAGAAGATCCCCTGCGTTGGAACATTGGTGTAGCCATCCCTGTCCCTTCCATAGATCCAGACAGTCCAGAATTCTGGAATGCAATCCGGGGTATGCTTGTTTGGGGCTGTGGGTGGCTTTGCTGTTCTCCTATGTAGCTATAATCCTTGTCTCTATCTTCTTCCTTCTCATCTAGGAAGGGCTTGCTTGGATGGGTGGCCACCTGGGCCAGCCAGTAGGTAGGCAAGCAAACAGGTAGGCATGGAGCCAGCCACAGCCACGTTTTCTTCTCCAACAGCCAGGTGCTGCTGCCCCTGCCCAGTGATAGGTTCACCTTAGGGTTATCGTAAGTCACAAACAGCTCGAAGGCACACAGCAACAACAAATTGTATTGTTATGCGTGCTTTTTGTTTCCTATTATGTGGCTTTTTAAAAGTTTATTTCAAAATAATACTGTATTGGCGTATAGTACCAGCCCCAAACTGCAAGATTCCTGTAAGTTCAGGATTCTTATCATTAGGGTTCCCTGACATTCAAGAAAAAATGTTTTTCAACCCTTTTGGGGCTGTTTTCTAACATTCTGTCCCTGGTATAACTATAAAAATTACGAAAGGTTACATTTACATACCATAGAGTGAAATTGTTTCTCATTAAGTTTTCAAAGAGAAAGCTTCATTAGTCTGAAACAAATAAATCTTAAAGATGTTAGATTTCTCCCATCCCCCTTTTTCCTTCCCTCCTTTTAATAATATAACTTACTTATATATTTGTTATGGGAGAAATTAATTATAGGTAGCTAGCTGTTTGTAACTAATTACTTGCAAACCATGTTTGTTCTTGACCATTCTTCCTCTTTATTCTTCGAAAGACATTGATAGCTTGTCAGTGGTTCATGGCCAGAAGGACTTAGGCAGTGTTTTTTTCCCCCTCTCTCTTTCTCCCAGTATCCTGGAACTCTCATCATAGATGTTTATGCAGGGAAAACTGATTAGTGATCACCATCTGTGGCATATCCTTAAGAGATTGGCAACCTAGATGATTAGTTATTGGTGAAACACAATATTGTGCAGAAATGTGGAAGTTATATTTCATGGACTGCAACGCAGAACAATTTTTTTTCCCTGTAAACTTCCTGCAATGATCCGGATGCTCTGTTGAAACCAACGTTCCCCTTCCCCTACTTGCTTGCATCTCTATGTGTTGGTCCGAGAAATACTAGTGTACATATTTATTTGTTTTGTAGTAATCTTGTTGTAGCATTCATCCAGCTTCTCATCTTTTAATTACAGACAGTTTATTGTTTAGGCTGCCCCACTTTCCGCTTGGCTCTCCACAGCAAGCTAGACTTAGCCGTCTCCCTTAATTTAATTTGGCATTTCATTCAATCAGAGGAGCGGCGAACAAGGCAAAACAAAAAACACTTTTTTTAAAAAAAAAAATCCACAATATTCATTCTTAACTCCTGCCCTTATCAGACATTGGAATTGTGAGACAGTTGTAAACAGTTGGTCCAGCAGCGTAATAAAACCCATTGAAATGCAGCAGTGTTCTCTGGTGGAGTAAACTTGCAAAGTAGTTTAATTTTGGTCATTAATTTCAGCTTTTGGGATTGTAATGCTTCCTTTTGCCCATAAAGAATAGTGCAACCAGTTGCGAACTGGGTTTAACAGAACACAGGGAGAAATTTGTCATAAGACACATATGCCTGCTTTGTAAGGTAGGTAGTTTATGCTAAGCAAAGCAAAGGGTGCCATTAAATACAGTAGGGCCATTTCCGCACTACACTCTTATAGCATGATTATTCCACTTTCAACATCCTATGGAATCCTGGGGTTTGCAGTTTTGGGAGGGGCTGAGCAGCCCCTCCCGAAACTGCAAACCCCAAGATTCCATAGGATGTTGAAAGTGGAATAATCACGCTATAAGAGTGTAGTGCAGAAATGGCCTAGGTTCCCGGTATCCACAGGAGATACGTTCCTGGATTTGCCATGGATAACAAAAAATGTGGATAATGAAACGCTAATTTTTTCAATGAGACAAATGACGTAGTGATTGAGATGAGTATGCAGCTTGGAAAGGAGGCCCTGAAACTTGACAGAACTTTAGAATCTAAGATAAAGAAGGGTTTGTAGCGATTATTTGCTGCCCAAAGCTAGCACATTACTGATAAAAACATAAAAATGAACAACATTGTGTGGGCCAAAAAGCTGTGGGAACAAAATGTTTTCAGATTGCATTTCAGCACAGATAAGTGAGACCGTGGACATTAGTCACGTGGACATGGGGGACCTACTGTACCTTTACACATCTATATTGCAAGGTGTGTGGTTTTTTAAAAGATTTTTGTGCACATTTTATGCATGGAGGAAACTACAGCTCTAGAGTTATAAATCTCAGTGGATACCTATAGTCTGTGTATTGAATTGTTAAGTGCGAATCTGGTGAGTTCTTATTAAAAGGTGAGCCAGAAAAATTGGAATGCAAGGGGCAATGGTACAAGGAAAGAGAGCAGTAAGAACTGCATAGCATATCACTTAAGATGACAAATATCTAAAATGTATTTGCAATGGTATCACAGTATAGTATTTTTGTTTCTTTTTTTTTAAAAAAAATTATTGTTGCATAGGGACATTCTAAATGTGGACCTATTCCATTCTCATTTCCTGAAGCAATGTGCACATTTTAAAAAAACAGTAATCATTCAGTAGTTGTATTTCTCCAAAAAAAAATTGCAATATGATTCTCCAATTTTAAAATCTACACAGAAAGGCTTATATTAAATCAAAATAAGTACACAGGAATGAGTATTCTGAGAAAAAAGTATATGGGCATGTCTACAAATATGCATTAAATTTTGAAAAAATTGATGCAAGAATGGGATGGGATGATCTGGCCATGGTGACATGTACCTTGATTACATCCCAGTTGGATTATTGTAACATGCTCTGTGTGGGCTTGCTTTTGAAGAATGTTCAGCAATTTCTACTGGTCTTAAAAGGGGAGAGAAAGAGACAGCAGCTGTGGTAGGAAGGAACCGGCGCAGCTGGTTGTGAGGTGTCTGCTCCAAAACCGCTGGAAGAGGATCTGCTCCAGCAAAGCAGGAGGTGGAGTTTTAAAAAATGTCAGAGGATATATATTCTTATGATGTTCCTGATTGTATAAGCTTTAAAGACATGAATGATGATGAAACCGTTGGCGTCAATGCTTGGTTTGATCTCCAGAGGCCAACGCTGTCTACTCCGAGAGAGGACATGGCACGAGCGTTCCTGCACAGAGCATCAGCATCAAGGGCTAAGCTCCCACATGCCACCATTTCACCAATGGTGAAATCCAATGAGAAAAAATACTGGTCTTAAAAGCCACAGCCAGATTGTTAACTAGAGCTGGCTACAGGGATCACACAACTTGCCTGTTACTATAGGTCCATTGGCTGTTGATCTGTTTCCAGGAACAATTCAAAGTGCTGGATGATGATGTTTAAAGCCTTATATGGCTCAGATCCAGATTGTTTGAAGGACCGTATTCTCCTTGATGAACCCACCAGGCTTTGACATCTGCTGAGGAGGCCCTTCTCTCTATCCCATTACCCTTATAGGTACATCTGGTGGCAACACTGGAGAGGACGTTCTCAGTGGTTGCCCCCAGGCTTTGGAACTCCCCTCCTGGAGAAGTTAGACATTCTGACTTTGTTTCTGCAGTCAAACAAAGACATTTTTATTCTGACAGGTGTTTTGATGTGTGATTGTATATGGCCTGTCCGATAGAATGTGCTGGATATGGTTGTTTGCATTGCTGATGTGTATGGGGGTGTGAGTTTTTAATTATGTATTTTAATGTTTTAATTCTTTTTGACTGTTTTACTGTGTTTCAACTTTTGCATTCTAACTATGTCTTATTGTTGTTAGCTGCTTTGAGTCCAACCTGGGAAAAGGGCAGGATATAAATAAAGATGATGGTAGTGGTGGTGGTGGAACTAATATGAAAAAAAGAATGAAGAAATGAAGAAAATCAACAGATTTTCACTTTATTATCATATTTTGGGTCACTTTTATGACCTACAATCACCTGCAGTGTGCTTAATCATTTTCACAGTCTTATTGAAACCAGTACGGGAGCCTGCAGCCTTACTTCTTGAAATACCTATTTGGATATTTTTAACCTAGTGTAAAATGAGTAGCTGTAGGTGATTCCATTCCCTTCTTGAGCCTTAAGAGGCCTTGCTCCTCCATGATTTTACAGCTAGCACTGGCTGGTCAGATAAGATTAACTGAATAAACCCCTGCAGTCTGTTGTCATTTTCATAAGACGTTATATGCCAGTATTGAACTGGTTGTCTAAATACAGTAGAACTGAAACCCTTATAATCTAATAAACTACCCCTAATCCCATAAATAGTAGGAACTGCAATGACAACATATGCTTCTAGGAAATGTACCCAGCATTACTGGGGTTGATGTTGATGATATTAACTGATATAAAAGAGAGATTGTCATGAGAGTTGATGGAAACAAAATGCTTGATCTATAGCACCTAAAATCCTTCAAATGTATGTCATATCAAATTCATACCAAACCAGTAATTTTCTGGGAAAACAACAACAGCAACAACCAAGCTGGTCTATCAGTCTCAAACTTATATAAAATGTTTGATGCATTAACTTCAGTCTAAATATGACGTTTGGTCAAAATTGGTTTCTGTGTTTGCATTTTTTCCCTTAGGTTATGTGGGGTCAATAGTCCATAATCCTGCAAACAGCATATAGGGTCAATAATCCATAATCCTGCAAACGTATCCAGTGTCCCAAATCTTCATGCAACCATTGAAGTGCCAGCATAGGACTTGATTTTTAGGACTCTTTTGCATATACTTACTCAAGGCTACTGCATGCCTGATGCAAACGTTATTCAAAGGGAAAAGGTCCCAATCCTTATCCTTGGCAACTGCAGCTCTTCTCCTCTACAGCTTTGCCTATATTTCTCACGTATTAGTTGCCCATTGGGCTAAACTAGTAATTAATTAGGACTATATTTGCACAGGAAAAACCCAAAGTAGTTGATGTATCAGGTCTAACATCTTACCATGTTCTTAATTTTGGACCTCTCAGATAATACACCAGGTTTGATAACTGTGGTGAAGCATGTGGTCTTATGCATAGCATTACAGGCAGCAAATGTACGTTTGAAATTATGCTATAGATATGTTGTGTATATTATATCTGATACTGGATGAAATTTCCTGGGTGAGTGAGATTCCAAATGAATCTTCTGTATGCTCTTCCTTTCATACATGGATCTTCTTCCTTATTCATTTGAATGGGAGATAAGAGCGTTATACTTCCCAAAACAGGCATGCATAAAAATTCTGTCTCTGCTCTTATGCGAGTGAGGAGCTCTTATGAGTGCAGGAGATTCAAATGTACTGCCTCCATCTGGTAAGGAGCTGCTGGTATGGAGCTCCAACTATAGCTTGTACTGGTGTGTGTATGCTGTATCACAGTGCATATAAATGTGGATGGTTGACTTCATGTGAGCAATGTCTGCTGTGGATTACTATGTTATTCAGCCCTGAAAGTCCGTGAATCAAGTTCCCTAAAAATAAGTAGGTGGAAACAGCTGCTGGGGAAAAAAAATATATTCCTCATCTTTATTGACTCATTGCTAGTACAGACTAGGCCATCATGGCTGATTTGAAAATTGGCTCAATCAAATATCTTCAAAGACAGTTCATGGAAATGGAACAACCTTAATTGTGGAGATATGAGAGCCCATATATTTCAGCTTCCAGGTTAACATGGTTGTCTCTTTGCATCTTCCTTCCCAAAGGAAGCAGGTCTCTGAAATCACCTGGTGATGTTGAGTGCTTTGAAATGTCACTATGGAGGACCATGCAGAAGGTCCACAGCATTCTTTGTCCTTATAGGCAGTATTGATATTGATTTAGCGGATGTCTGCAACCTGTGGTTCTCCAGGTAATGTTGGAACCTAACTTCCATGCTGCCGGTTACCACAGCCAGTGGTCAAGGATGATGGACGTTAGAGTCAAGTGGTCAAGGATGATGGATGTTAGAGTCAAGAAATTATGTGCCTATCAGATTGGTTCCCCAGACCTGCATTATCTCATACAAAAGGATATGTATCTGTGCGTGATTCTGTGCGTGATCATAGAGTTCTAGTCTTCTGTCATATCTGTTTTTCACCAGTAAATGTTGGTGAAAACTTTCTTTTAAAGGCCATGTACTCCCCTGGATTCTTTTCCCATATGAAATTCTACAAAGGAAGAGGAATTGTTTAGAGAGGAAGAATAGACTAGCAGATGTGGCATAAGAACATTTTAGGACAAATGACTTTTGGATGTCCTTTCCCAAATTTAATATTTTATAGGATGGAAATCTCCACATACACACTCACGCACTCGCTCTCCCCCCTCCGTGTGTGTGTGTGAGAGAGAGAGCAAGCCTTTCTTCTATTTACCATGATTAATAGTAGTTCCCAGCTCATCAGCAAGAGTTAGTTAAATTAAAAGCCATTAATAATAAGCCTTTTATAGACAGAAAAGATATGCAAGGAGTGCTTTATAATTCCTGCTCTCTACTTCAGGTGAGGGCTTTTTAAATTATTTGGACCACTGGAGCCACCTGCTAGACTTCAGATGCTGAGAGATGCACGTTTCAGTAGGCACCAGTGCTTTTCAGTGTTAACATTGTTGCTGATTTTTTCTCTTATTTCTCCAGGGCCAGTACTAATTAATGGATACAATTCACATCTGATTAGCTGTAGATCTTGCAGTAATTACATTCACATGCTAACTGTTCAGAAGATGAATACAATTCTTATTTCATTCTAAGATGATTGCTGTTATACAGATCTTTAAGGTAACTTTTTGAGGCTCAGTCCTGTTATTTCTGAATGGATGTCCTAGGGGCTACAGAACAGATCTCCATGTGTCTGAGGAGAGGGAGGTCCCTTGGTGGAGAAAGTGGCCTGCATTTGAAAATTTACTTGTTGCGTGCTCATTTACTTGTTGCATGCTCAGATATCAACCGTACTTCGTGTTTTCACTCTGATTTGGCTTCATAATTCTGGCTTTCATTCTGAATTGTCTTCTTGCTAGATTTGGTTGGCTTTGTGGTTTTATAATATTGTCACTGTGACAATGTGATCTCTGTTTGGCTGGTGTTACACAAAGTCAAGAAGACTACCCAGACGCAAAGTGGTTTTCAAGCCAATACAAACATGAGTGAGACAAGGATGAGTGAAACAAAGAGAGTAACTAGAGTATTTTGCTCCCAGAAAATCCTCCCTGTCATGTGCCTAAGTACTCTAAAGGCACCAGGTCCCATCTGATCTTGGAAGGTAAACAGGGTCAGCTCTGGTTAATACTTGGATGGGATACCACCAGTGAGTATTGGGTGTTTCAGGCTATATCTCAGAGGAAGGAACTGGCAAAACCACTTCTAAGTATTCCTTGCCTATGAAAACCCTATGAAATTTGTGGGGTAGCCATAAGTTGACAGGTGAGTTGATGGTACACAGGCATATACACACCAAAAATATTCACATGAGGAGAGCATTAAGAACAGTCTTAATGACAGCATAGATACATCCTTGATCCTACGAGTCAGCAAAAATGAATCCTCCAGATGTATAGCTATGGTTTAGAGCATCTTTCCTTTTCTCTGATAATCTTTTAAGAGCAGGGTAGATTGCATATAGCCTTTAAGGTCATTTATGAAGCCCCCAGTACCTCCATGGGGCTGAAAATCATGACTATAAATATTGATTTTTCTGTTCCTGTAGGCCTCCAAGAATAGCACTTTTCTGCATCTATCTTACTCCTCCAGCCCACCCCCCAATAAAACTGTAAGTGGCTATCCAATGCCTTCTTATTTGGATCCCCTCCCCCTGCTACAGCAGATAGTGGGTGCTGGGAGCTGAAATTTGGCCCCTAATCCCACCAAGGTTGCCTATGACTGATTTAGAGGTCTGCCAATCTGTAGCCAATAACATTCCTTTCGTGTAACTTAGTAAAGGAGACTTGCTAAAATCCAGGATCTCACAGATTGCAATGTGAGGACCTCTTTTCCAGTTCAGGAGGGGTCGTGGGTCAGTGGAGTAGCATGTGCTTCTATGCAGAAAGTACCAAATTCAATTCTTAACGTCTCTTGTTAAAATAAACAAGTGATGGGAAAGACCTCTGTTGGCACCCAAAAATACTGCCAGAGTAGATAGTTCTGGGCAGAATGAACAAATAGTGATTTACTCATTGACATCTTCCTGTGCAAATTTGTTGCTCTGTGTGCAGTCTCCCTTTTAACTTCTCCCCAAGCATAGGGAAATATAGAGGTGCCCTGTCTTTGCATCCCACCAGTGGGATACAATACTTTGGGTGGAGACATGGGAAAGAGCTTTCTTTGTTATGGCCCCCTGACTGTGGAATAGCATCCCCTCGGAGGCCTGGTTCGCACAAACATTATGGTCTTTTCAGGGCCATGTAAAAGCTTAGCCCATTCACTCAAAGTTGGTGTGTTTGTATATATGTCCTACTGACCGTGGCTTAGTTCTGGCTAGTTGGATTGTGGGTTTATTTTACTCTATTTTAATCATTTTGAGCTATTTTATAATTGTTTTTATTATAAAACATGTCTGTGAACATGGGGCAGGATATAAATAGATTAATAAATATGTAAAAATAAATAAAGTATGTGGTTTGGTCCTCTTGCATTGTTTACTTCACACTTGCAGTTCTACAACATGTCCGCATTCTGCTTGTCTCCTTCCGTGTGCCAGTTGGATATTTTTTGCAGGGAAAATGGCCATCAACCATCATGTTCTGTATTTCTTTTTACTGAACTACTGTAGAATTTTGGTGTATACACAGTGTATGCAGATGCCTTTTCCATTTCAGTTATCTTTTTCTTTCTTTTTGGTTTTTTTTTGGGGGGGGTAGTGTTTGAGAGAACAGCTCTTTTAAGAACCATTAGTGTTTCTCATGTAAATCCTACTTTGTTCTTGGTTCAGTGACACAAAAAAGTCTATCGTGTCAGTTTTGCGGCTCCTGAATGAGTAATGAGTAATAAGACTGTGTGCAAAAAGTCACCATGAAATCTTGATTTGGGGAACAGCATAAATTACTGTGAATGTATGGAGTAGGAGCTTTGGGAAATTGAAAGTGCTGATGACATTTTATACCTTTTCTGTTATTTATTTGTGAAATATAAATCTCTGTAGACGTAACCTGAGACACAATGGACCTTTGCAACAAATGATAATTTTAGGTTGTTCTGGTTTATGCTTCCCACCAGAAAAGCATAGAATTATTGTGGTAGAAAGGCAGCAGAAGAACACAACCCCAGCCCAGGTAAATAGATTCCAGCTCAAACTGCAGACTCCACATGAGCACAGGATCCTATGGAGACATAATGGAACCTAATGGGAGCATAGGGTTCCAGATTACAGGGTCTGTATCCTCTTCTCTGGTTCTCAGGGCAAGGGGGAAGAATCTCAGGGTGAGAGCTCTGGCTTGAAAACTCTGTGTGTGTATGCTCATTTTAATGTTTTTATTTGAATGCTCTGGGATTTAATTTGAACTTTAAATGAGCTATCCAAGGTGCTGAACCTATTTTGCAGTGACTTCATTGCTCTACTGTCACACAAGCCACTAGTTATGCCATTGGTCTCATGATATGACTTGTTTGAAATTCCTTTATAGGCCAGGTTTTTGCCCTTGCCCTTCTGACTGTATTCTGTAATGTATAGGACTAAGCAGGGAGGTGCACATGGCATAGTCCTGCACGTGATGATGGTGACAAGCCTTCTCATGAAATCAAAAAAGAACATCAGTTTCCTAATTTTAGTAAGAACCTGAGCAAGTACCCTCTATTTATACTCAGGAAGGGTCAAGTAAGCAGTTTCACATTGATTCCCTTCTTCAGAAATGCTGTTCTTCTTCTTATAGCGGCTGTTCCAAAACATCTTAATATGGTTGCCTTCTGGCTAAACTTGTGAAATCACAGCCAAATGCCCAACTGATTTGCAGAACCAAGAGAACTATTTGTTTGCATGCAAGAGGTTCCATATCCAGTCCCTAGGTAGCAATGGGTAAGACTTCTTACTTTCAACCAGCAGTGGGCAAAGTATAGACACAAAGTCCTCCCGTCCTCTTCTCCTCACTGGAAGCTTCCTTCACATAGTCAATATTTCAAACATAATAAATGGTAATTCTTGCAAGAACCAGCCACTTTTTGTTAAGGGTTTTTGTTTTGCCATAAATAAGCCCAAAGAAACCAAAGTAAGAGGTTTCTAGGGGCGCTAGTAGCATGGAATTAAAATTGGCATTGGGTTCTCTTGGGGTGTAGCTCATGAAGTCTGGGGGGAGATCAAACCCAAGATCTCAGAAGTTAGCCATGGCTTCCTTAGATCTTGTGACCAGTCCCTGAAAACTAAGACTGGGAAGGTTGTGGCTCAACAAATATAGTCTTGACTAATGGTTGAGGTAATAACAATATGTGGTCTAGCCAGTATTGAGCTAGGTGGAACAGTGGTCTAATTCAGTGATGAACACTTTCCTATGTTTCCGATTTAGTGATGCCACCAAGTAATGCTAATAATCTATATGCTATAAGTAATGTTTTAAGCTGCTGATGTCAGTGAATGTCATTATTAATGCTTGCAACAAAGCTGCCAATCTTGTTAAATACAGGGACTCATAGAATTGCAATGGTAGTTTATTGGTTTTGCTTGAAACTTCCAGACTTATTTTTATGTCTGCTGAGAGAGTTGTACACTGGTAGGTTCTTTTCCTAGAAATCAAAGTGTGTGAAATGCCAGTATTTCTTTGGAAAATAAAATATATAGATGCATCTACACATCTAGGTTTTGTTTGTTTTGATGTCTTGCAACTTGGCTCTAGATTGAGCTGGTCATAATTTTTAGCATGGAAAAGAGATTGGTGGGATGAGGGAAAGGATTTAAAAAATAGCGGCTTCTCCACACCTTTTATTTCTCAAATAAGCATGTATTTTCCTCTTATCATTCATTCTCATGAGTTATTCAGGGAACACTTTTCATTACTGCAGTATGATTATATTTGTTGGGTTAGAATAGAGAGGAGTATAAGAAGAAGGCTTTGGAGAGGAGGAGTGTGTATGGGACAAGGATATGTGTGTGCATGTGTGCATGTGTGCACGCACGCCTTCAAGTCACTTGTGGACTTAGGGCAATCCCACAAATTTCATAGGCAAGGGATACTCAGAGGTGGTTTTGCCCATTCCTTCTTCTGAAATATAGCCTACTGCACCTGGTATTTGTTGTTGATGTTCCCCCACTCAGCTGCATGTAGGTGACCCCTACGTAGCTTGCAAGGATAGATGGATCTGGTGCCTGTAAGATATTTTGGCCCTTGGCAAGTGGATAGTCAAAGGCAATTATTGTTCAAAGGATCAGGGTGGCCTGTTTTCACCTATATATGACATCTGAGAGTAGAAGAGCCAGTAGTGTTGTGAGACCTGGATTAAGACTCTGGAGGGCCAAGTTCTAAATCCCCACTAACCCATGGGAACCCACTGGACAAGGCATACTCTCAATGGAAGGTAATGATAAACCTTATCCAATGAAATCTTGAGAAGAAAACCCCAACTAGAAGACACATAACAATTATAAATATCAATTAAAAATCCATCCATTTCATTTTCTCCCTCCTCCTCCTCCAGATCTCCTAATTGCTAAGAGTTTTTAAAGGCACAGTGGTGATCCAGGTGGTGTTCTGGGGTACTTTACTCACAATTTTTTTTCTACTTTGCAAATTGAGTTTTGGGGGCAGACTTAAGGGTGGTAGTGGTAGTAGTCAGGTGTGACTTAGAGCCACAAATGGGGGATGCAACTTGTGTGCTGCCCCTGGGCTGCATTTTCTCCATCGATGACCCAAGGTTTCATCAGTATCTGGGTGTCCTATAGTATTCAGAGGTCATGAATTATCTTCAACTCACTCCAGGAAATTGTGGAAACCCTGATCAGGTCTATAGGCAATTTTGGGATGGGTAAGGGCAAATTCACCTAAGTCAGAAACAACTGCAGTTGGCTGATCCAAATGGAGTTGTGTGATCTATATTGTAAGTGGTTGTAGTCTCCTTGAAGGACCAGTTCACCAGAATCCCCCACTATATAAATGCAGGTATTGTCAGTTACAAGGGTCACCTTATATATATTTTGCTTGCTTCACAAGCTCTGTCTTTATCTTGAGAAACCAGATACAACTACCCACAGCCTGGTTGTATCCTGCCTTGATTCTGGCTTCATAATATCCAGGAAGCATGGCTCTTCCCAAAGACATATGTACTTGGAAGAAGCACCGCTTTAGTTGTAGAAAAGGATAGCATACTTAACGATTAAAAGAAACGGAATAGGTATCCGTAATTATATCCCAGTGTTACCGTTGCCCCCAAACTATAAAATGTTCTTAAGGTAAAATGAAAGGAAGAATGCTGTGGTGAGCAGAATCAACCCTGGTTTGCCAGACCCATGCTGGCCCAAAAATTGGTGCTTGACTATTATACCCCCAGTTCAAGCTACCTTTCTCTGGAGCTTTCCTCTGCTGCAGGGTCCTGGGATTTTGGCCTCTAGGTCCTATCCAGGTGACTGATGTGAACAGAGATATGAATTTTCTTACCACCAAGTAAGCTTGAACACAGCCAATCTGATCTGATTGTGGAAAGTAAGCAAAGTCAGGCCTGAGGCCTATTCACACTGCAGAATTATAGCGCTATCATTTCACTTTAACTGTTATGGTCCCATCCTGTGGGATCATGAGATATGTCATTTGGTGAGACAGTGAAACTCTCAGGCTGAGAATTCTAAATGCCCCTCCCTAAGCCACCAATGCCACGATTCCATAGGACAGAATTGTGACAACTAAAGTGGAATAATAGCACTATAATTCTGTAGTGTGAATGCGCCCTTGGTTATCACCCAGATAGGAAACCATCAGGGATTTCTAGTTAGGCTTCAGAATATTTCCTACCTGAAAGTCTGGAGGTCCACTGACAGTCAAAGTTGAGGATACAGGGCTAAACAGAGTAATGTTCTGATTCAATACAAGGCAGCTTTTTATATTCCTCCTTATACTGCTGTTCATTCCCAATGCACTTTTTTGAAATCCAAATGGCACACCGGTCCGTTTGGACATATAAAGGTGCTTAGTAAGTAGCAACACAGTTTTATAAACTACCTAGCCACAGTAGATGTATTAAATTTGGTTTTATATCTTTTCTTTTTTGGGGGATGGGGAGCTGTCAGCTACTGTTAAGGCTATTATAAATTCCATCTGTGTTCAAAAATCTTCTATGCATTCAAGACTTGCTCTTTTTATTTTGGTATATGTGGAAATGTAAATACCTACGTAATTTTCTTCTTCTTTCAGTTTGGCAACAACAATAACTACATGAACATGGCAGAAGCAAATAATGCCTTTCTTACTGCAAATGAGGTAGGTGTTGGGTTTCTTCTCTATCCCTCCCTTTTCTCCATCTGCATTCCAGCTATCCTGTTTGCTTTGATAATTTTTACAGACTTTCAACGGATGATGGGCAAAGTGCTGAATTTTGTATGTGTTTTATGGAGCACAAAATAAAGACTTTAATGAGAGAGAAAATAACCTGACAGCTCTCCATTACCAGTCAATTTAGCTGTCCACAAGACTGTTACTTACATAGCATGTCAATAGAAACAAATCTGATACACACACACACACACACAAACACACACACAAGAGAAAGCAAGAATAAAAAAAGAGAGAGAGGAGGGAGAGGGAGAAACAGAGAGAAAGGGGGAAAAAATGTAACCAGAGGGAAACAAATGAAAGGCACAGTAGGTGTACATCTTTAAAGCAAACAGAGTAGCAGTCATTATAAGCTAATGAGCTAATTACGGTCATGGATACAAACATTTTATTTTTAATTTGAGTTCTTAACTGTATTAGGAAAACAAAGGAGAAGCGGCACAGTCGGAAGCATCGTTTGTTTTCCGGGAGAATAAGGGAACGATTTTCAGTGGAGAGTGTCCGACATCAGGCTTAAGAGAGAGAGGAGTAAAAAAGGAAACATTAGAACTGAATTGATGGGGTCTGACTAGGTCAGAGAGGTGATGAATTTGGCCTCTAGCTTGGAAGGGTGCATGGTAATAAAGAGAAGGGTGTGACAACCGTGGTGTCCCTGTGGTTGTGCTTACTGTGACTTGTCCCCCCTCCCCAAATCCATGACAGCTAGTTAAAGAACATCAATATAATGGTAGTGACATCCATACTAGAATGAGCTGCTTTTGGGGCAAAGCAAATACTCCTTCCAATTGAGAGCAAAAGAGTATTTTGGCATCGCCCCATAATTTGCCTGCTTCTCCCTTTCTCCTTGTTGACTTAAGGTGAACAACATGCACACCAATGGTGCAAGAATAATAAAATAATTTAATGTGGACAACATTTGCCTTTTCACATCAAATCCATCATTCTTCTCTTCCTCTCTAATGAATGTTTTCTTTCCTTGTGTTGTGTGTAAGAACTATATGTGAAAAAGAATAATTGGGGAAAAATTGTAGCCTGTCTGGTTATATTCTGTGTAATATTTTTAGCAGGATTTTTAAAGAAATGGCTGCCTTTCCCCCCTTTTTCTCTCTGTCTTTTTTCCCCCTCCTTCCAACAAGACTACTTAGATAAGGGGAGATTGCTTGGCACTAGCTTCAATGTTAGTTGTGATAATGAACACAAACCCCCATCTGTAATGACAACATGATGTTTCATTCTGTAGAATTTCATTCCTCTATTTGAATCAAACTTTGATGAAAGCTCTACTGCCAGCAGCTGTTCAAAGACAATTTAATTCCAGCTGTGATAATTCACCGTGTCAGACATTGGCTGTTATATGTTGATACAACAGCTCTCCAGATTTGCATTTTTATCAAAAGGAACAAATGTTTTGAACATTTCAGTGCAGATGGCATTTAACCACACACACGGTTTTTGTTGAGTGTTGGTAGGGGGTTTTTTTTTGTCCCTAAAAGAAATCTAAGAGAGAAATGTATGAAAAGTTAATAGTACTTAAAATTATGATTGGTAGCATAACCCTTTAAAGAAACATCACATTTTTCCGGACGTTATGGTACCTTTCTCCACTCTCAAATTATGTGACATTCAACCACTTCTTATGATATGAATATTTCCAGTGATTTGCAAAAAGACTACTTCGCCATGAGGTTCCCCCTCCCCATTTAGATTACATTCATTTTATCCACTTATCCATGCATTACTTTTCAGCAATCATCCCATGAGATATAGTCTGATGCTCTGAGTTTTTCTCTTTCTTCCTCTTTCTCTCTTCTCTGAAAAACACCCTTTGGCATCCTTGATACAATTTTCCACTGCCACCAGAATGCTTGTAAGGAGATATTACTACCAAGATAAATATTGCTCCTGGAGAACATGCTGCAGTGTTGTACAATTTTTGTTGTACGTGCCTGAAAGCGTGAGGGACTGACTATTATTTTTTGTACAGAGAGCTTCCCTTCTCAAAATTAAACCTGCTGCCCCCTCGATGCCCTGCTTACAGCCTATACTAGTGGTTTAATTACACTGAAGGAGTAGGATACAACCGAGTGTTAATATTTGCACTGCAGGTTGAGTCTAACTTTGCAATTACTGCCCTACAGGTAAATTCAATTACCCAGCACAATTACAAGTGAACTTCAGTATTTTTGAGTGTGGACATCTCAAATGGGAAAAACCTATCTCACTCTTTTTGAAAACAATGCCCTGTGGTGGTTATTGTGCTATTAGCATGAGAGGACCATCGGAGTTGAGAAATTGACATGTCACCTTTGGGTTGCAACTTCTTCCTCTGTGTGACAGTGTGGCAGTGACCCAGTTTTTTTTTTAATTATTTTATTCCTGAAGCACCTCAAATATTTATTGAAATAATATTTCAAGTGTTAATTACTGCGGTAATGAAAACAGCCAAATGCCACATATCAGGAATGAGTGTTTATCCATATTGTTAATGTGATATGTTAGATTTCATTAAGCAGTAATGGGGTAGCAAATGAGTCGCAAATTACCATTGCATCTGTTACTAGACCACATTAGTGCCAAACTTAACTGCAAATGTAGCCATAGGGTTATGTTCATTAACCAGCCGCCTTCCACGGCCAATCCATCCTTTTTGTGTTGGCGAACTTCAAGTCTCCCCAGTACAAAAATGTCCCCCTTTTTTGTTTTTATTTATAAAGCATCGGTAGATATCTTTATAAGGAAGGACAGCGCTTTCAAGAGCTAGAATTGAGTTGTAATCTCTCTCCCTCTCGCTCTGTCTCTGAAGACAGTGTGGCTCTTGCAGACTGTTAACTGTCTGTTACCTCATCATTTCTGGTGTGAGACCAGTAATGACAGCTGACAGGTTTTATATGCAAGCAAAGAATCTCCCGCTCCCTTTCCTTGTGTTTCAGTTTCCATTTTCTCTCAAGCGGTTATTAATTTATATCATCATTAACAGTCTGAAGGATGACAATTTCCAGCACTTAATGAGATCTTTCACCGAACATATCATTTTAAAATTAACTGGCATTAAGTCATTCTTTCAGATAATGTAAATAATGCACAAAGGGAGAGTCCCTTCCCTTCTTCCTGCACCCCACTCTTCCATCTTTGCAGGAGAAAAAGGTAGGCTTTATATAAGCTAACAAACCTCGAAGCCCCATGACATGCCTGATAACAACACATTGGCTTTAATTCAACCAGTTGGATGTTTTTGTTTCATTTTATTTTTGCCTATAGCTCCCATCAACCCTAGCTAATATAACCAGTGGTGAGGAGTTGTAGTCCAAAAACAAATGAAAGGCCACAGTTGCCCAGTGCTGCTTTAATGTGATGCACCTTTCCTTTGCCTTGAATTTTCTCCTGTTGGAGAAATAGGGGGCAGAAGATGGTAATTTTCACTCCCACAAACTCTGTATGAGCTGCATCATTGTGTCTGGATCCACCAGAAGTGATTTTGCATCACATTGGCTGATATTTTGGTCTGTTCTGGGCAATCATAAAAGTTCAGAGCATGGTAGAAGCCTTTGGATTGTGGGAGATGTAAACTGCTGCATTTGTGTTTGGGGTGTAAAAAGAGAGAGATTTTTTTTAAATAAAAAGTATGGATGTGACTTTAGGAGTCACAGAAGTGGGGCTCAGGAGGGCTCATTTGGTCCACAGATCTCCCTTTCCCAAACCTTAGTTTGTAGGGTACTCAGAGTTTACCAGACAGCATGTGTGGCTTCTCTGTGTGCTCCTTTTGGAAGGCAAGTCTGTGCTGGGGGCTCAGAAACAGCATTATTTGGAAAGATAGTCCAAGATAGTCAGTTCATCCTAATGTTTAGGTGGAATCTCTTTTCCTATAGTTTGGATCCATTGCTCCATCTCCTAGTTTCTGGAGCAGCAGAAAAATAAGATTGCCCCATAATAAGGACAACTATCAATTCAGTGGCCATGTACTTGTATAGTACTAGGTGAGGCACCCTGTACTTTAGCTGCTGCCTCCCAGCACTGCTGCCTCCATTTTAGTGCCTCCTATGATCACATACCTCCTAGAAGTAAATACCTTGCTGCCTTCCATTGCAATACAGCAAATACTGATTATCTTTGTAATATTTACACCTGTCCAAGGAACTTGGGATGACCTGTGTGGTCCTCTTCATATTTTAATACTCACAGGAACCTTGAGAGGTAGGTTAGGCAGAGAGATTATGACTAGCTCAGGATCTCCCAGAAAGCTTCATAGCCAAGTGGGTATTTGAATCTGGGCATCGCCACTTCTAATCTGACAATGTAAGCACAACACCAGAGGTTCAGAAAGTGCATCCTGCAGATTTTGCAGCCCATGGAGCCTCCCAAGTGCCTCGATTCTTCTATTATTTTTTTTTAATGGAGGAGGTTAAAACTAACCCAAAATTATCAAAAAAAATTACCAAAAATACTACTAGAATGTACCTGGATGTGGCGATTTGGCTTCATTTGCCCCTACACAAGTACACCCCTCCTGAAATGATTAAACTGCCAAAAATTGGATGAAAATAGAGCTTGCAGTTATTCCCAGGTTGCCCAGAAAAAGTCCATACCACCAGGAGGGAGGGGCACATGGAAAGAAGAGTGGTCCTGCTCTCAGCACAGTTGGCCAGCCCTATGCCACATCATACAAGCAAATGGCATTGCTTAGTAAAATGTCCTCCTGGTCACAGCTGCTCCAAAGTGGCATAGCAAATAGTGTGCTAACAAAATGGTAATTAGACTGAGGAACGCTGTGCTTTTCTTTCTGAAAAGCTGGTGTCTGATGTTAGTTGTGTGATGTAGATGACGTGGACTGAGCCCCACAAAAGCTCAGTTTTGTGCACTTTCCAAAGATTAATCCAATATTTGGGGAGATTTTCATCCCATCCTCTAGAATTTATAGGATGAATATATTACTACTAATATGTTTACACAATGTGCTAAATTTACCAAATGCAGACCAGAAGTTTTTTATTGTAGCAAATATAGACTAGAATAGAGAACCACTGTGGTGTAGCAGTTTGAGCACTGGATTATGCCTCTGGAGACCAGGGTTAAAATCCCTGCTCAGCCATAGAAACCCACTGGGTGGCCTTGGCAAATTCATAGACTCTCAGCTTCAGAAGAAGGCAAAGGCCTCTGAATAAATCTTGCCAAGAAAACCCCATGATAGCTTTGCTTTAGGGTTGCCATAAGCTGCAAAAACTTGAAGGCACACAACAGCAAGAGTAGAATATGTACATCTTTAACATATTCCCAGAGGCCTGAAAAATGAGGAACCATACATACTTTGGAAGGGAAAGTATTCAAATGTATGGACCCACGACCCCTAAGACCCTGTCCTTAGTACTCAGCAATCTCACAGATCTCACTGATGGGCTATAGAGCTGGCTTGTGTAGAACCATAACTGATGATATGAAATAGGAGAATGGGATGCTGAAGGCAGTATTAACTGAGCTATCAGTTGCAAGGAAGATGCCTTTTTATTATTCTGTGAGGAAATCAAGAATATGAATGTGAGAACTACATATACAGAAGAGGTGTTCAGAGGGCCCCCTGGCCATGTGTTTATCCAATATGAGATGGGGTAGCATATGGGCTAAAATAATGTAGCCCTCAAGGCAATTTTTGCAGCACCCAATTCAGGTACAAATGGTGAGGGTTATTTTTTAAAGAAGGGAGAATCTTAACTTACAGGGTGTTCAGTTCTCTTTTTAAACAATTGTTTAAAATGAATTATCTCGAGCTTTATTGAAACCAATGATCTGCTTAAATAAGCCAGGACTTGGAAGAGTTGCCTTCAGATCCCTGGAGCTGGCCCACCTTTGGATAGCATAGTCATATTCATAAGCCATGCTGTCTCCATTCTCATGTTCTGCTGGACCTCCTGGTGACCATGACATTGGCCTTCATGTTAAGAGCCTACAGCAGACTATGGTTTCCATGTGAAATACTGGAATCTACATCCCACGAAAGTTTATGTTATGGTGGTGTGGCCAAATACAGGTACAGAGATGGATGTTTCTTTGCAGCCCCCACCCAGCTTTCTGCTGGCCAGTAAATAGCAGCAATAGAAACATGAATTTGGAGGCTGAGGGAGGAGACATGCTGTAGTTCTACATGATGGAACTTTGTGGTACCTCTTTCTGATCCAGGCTCTATTAGTAATTAAAATTAGAAGACCTCCATCCTGTATTCATCCTGGCAGCCTACATGGAGTTCCTCAACATAAGTGGAAATACTGATCTTCCAGAACTACCATTAGTGTGGAAGAGCCTAAGAGTGCACATCAGGAGCCTTCTTTGATGCCAGTGCTTGCTGGGAGAGTATGTATCCAGTATACCTGCTTGTGTAGAGGGCTTATTTCTTCTAATTGTTATCCTACTGTAAGTGGGAGACTTTTTCACCCCTTTAAATACACTTACATACTTGCACCTTTTAGTGTAAAGTGGAACATGCTTCCATTTTTAATCCAGGAACAAAAAACATAACTCACCTTGCTCTGGATTGAAAATGGCCTCATTCGTTGTTCGACTGGAGAAAACATCACATATGCCATTGCTGATCTTTTCCACATAAAGGCAGTTTTTCAGCCCAATAAGAGCTACGTCACTTGCTTTTGAATTAAAATTCACTTTGCTTGCATATAGAAACCCTGAAGATAACTGGAATTCCAAGTCTCTAAGTCCAAGGGGTGTGTGTTTGGAGAACAAACTTACTGTACCATTCACACATATAAGTCTTGCTCCAAGTAAAACTAAAAAAAGAAAAAGAAAATTCCATTTCTAAGCCATTGCTCTGTATAAATATGTGCGTTCTTCATAACCTCTTTCATAGCAAAGAGTCCATTATACTCTATAAGCAGAATAGAAGAGAACTTGGATTCTTAATATTTCACATTTATGGGTTGTAAAAGAGTTTTTGAAGTATTCACTGCCAGATTAATGTTGTGTGTGTACTACCAAAAATTGCCAGCATTTTATTGAGGCATCAGGATAATGTGTTAGCTCTTTGTGCTATTTTTCCTAACATATCAATAAACTGGCAATTTGTTATGCAGCCAAAAAAAAAAAAATGCAATGCAATGTAGCTGATGTTCACCCCAACAACAAAGACAGATGTTGCTAATTAAGTGTGCATTAAAAAACAGTTAATACTGATACACCATTAAAGCCATATGATAATGAGACTTAAATCTTTAATCTGAAGGATCCATAAAACTGGGCATATGTGAATCTTGCAACACTGTATAATATCTGCTACTATGCTAAATTATATAGTATGTAAAAAGGTCCATTTTATTGTGCACACAGCAAAATACAGTGGTGTTGTACTGTAGTAAGCTTTCTCTAAATTCTTCCTTTCTTTTTCTCAAGCAAACGTTCCATACTCCAAGTCTTGGGGACGAAGAGTTTGAGATTCCACCAATTACACCACCACCTGAGCTCGACCCAACCAACATAGGGATGGCAGATATACTCCTGCCTTTTCAAGGTCTAAGTGATCAGTTGGCTGCACAAGGGAATGAGTTTACTCCTCAATTTCCACCACAGAGCTTGGATCTTCCTTCCATTACAATATCTCGAAACCTTGTGGAACAAGATGGGGTCATTCAAAGCAACGGATTACATATGGTAGGAAATCTTTCTTCTAGCTTTTGATTGTTTAAATCAGTTTTATTGCAACACAGAGACACAGAGCACTGTGAACTGCGTCAAACTTTCTTTCCCCCACTATCTTCCAACACACTTAAAGTTGTTTCTTGTAGTACAATACTCCTTAAGTCCAACAGTACGCCATTATTTGTTGACACAGTGCATTGCAAATTAGACTATTATGTATTTTTTTGCAATGAAATACAGCTGATGTTTCTACTTTCTGAAACCATAAGCACGACTTAATTTTTTTAAGCAACCTCTTTGTGGTCACCTCCAATATACATTCACCTTTCCCTTTGACAGTGCTATCTTCTAAGTGTCTGTGCAAATTTATGTCCTGCTGAATTCAGTGGGGTTCCCTACAGGGTCAGTGGATAGAGGATTACAGCCTTCCTTCCTCTATGTTTGGGCTCCTCCAGTGTTGGAGAGAAGGGGAAACATTTTCAAATTGGGAAGGTGGATACTGTTTCCATTAGATTTCTCAGCAATACTAAGCCACCAAAATACAACTCTTGACAGTTGCTCAAAATCCAAAGTTAATTCTACAATTCATAAGGCAGTGCAGTGAGATAAGGTAAAAAGAATGAAGAGGTATACTTGAGATTCTGGAAGGTTACAAGCTCAGGAACTAGAGTTCTTTTGCTTGGAATTCAAAACTCTGAACTATTTGTAAAGAAAAGGTCCTAACAGTGGAGTTTGGTTGGTTCATTAGTGACCACAGTGGGTAGAGAACCACTCCTAGTATCTGTCTTTAAAAAGCTGAGCTACCTAAAAGCTGCTCAGATGGAGAAAACTGCAAAGTCAGGAAGACCACTACAAGGGTGTTCATGTCTCCCTCTCAAAGAGACTACAGTGGGATTTCATCCTAATTGATATAATTGGGCATTGTATGCTTTTGTACATGGGACCTTTCTGGAACTACTGATTATATAGAGGTACAGTGTTGTGAGTACACTAAAACTATCATTTCCACTACAAGGGCCATATTTGCAGTTGTGTTACTGGGCAGGATACTTCAGGGAATCATTTTTTCCTGTAAATACCTTTGATTTGTTCCATGCATTGCCCAAAACACATTCAGCCTGTTTTCTCAGTACAGTCACATCCTTTGAATTCAGTAGTAGGATGTCATTTTCACTTGCAGAGATAAAACTTGTGTGTTTGTATGTGCTTGAACCATGTCTTAATACGGTAGTATTACTATGAGGAAAATAACCTTGTTGTTTTCTTAATCTGATGGTTTTCTCTATGAGGTTTAAAAGGGTTTGCAGCATTACAGTAAATGTTAAAGTCCCAACTGCTTTAGCAGGGATTTCCTGTGTGGTGTGGGTTGGATTGGATGGCCTTTAGAGTAGTTTCAGACTCTATGACTGTGTTACCTTTTTCTCCCTGGGTCAGCTATGAGCAAACAAAATGAAAGAGAAAAATCACGGGGTGCAAGAAATCTGGTGTGTTGGGTAATCTAAGAAGGTCTCCCAAAAGTTCTCCATTTTGTCTCGCTTTTACTCCATTCTGGGATATGTAATTTACATGCCGAAGATATGGTGATAAATGTCTGTCATTACTTATTGAAAATGTGCACTTTATTAAACTGATAAATATTTATTAATAATAGACTTCATCTTTAAATTGTATATTCCGTGAATTACCTTTCCTTAGAGCCATAAAATTTTTTATTGCCGCAATAAAAAAATGTAAAAGAGGCATTTTAACTATGAAATTTCATTTCATGGTCAATTGGGCTTACTGTATCTGAAAGAACTAAATGTGGGACCCATAAAATAATTATGATATTCGTCTACACTTGCAGAACAATGCCTGGATGCAGGAGCCTTCCACTTGTCATGTTTTATCGCATCTTTGTTGCCGAGTTGCTAATCAGCCAAGATAGAGAGGTCTTAGATGTTAAAAGAGACAAACAGTACATTATCCAAAGGGAAACTATTAGAGTAAAATAAGAGAGGAGAGAGAAAGAGAGAGAGAGAGATGCCACATGAAATTCTGGCCACTCTTGCAAACAAGGCTATGTAACATAGTTCCCTTGCAAATAATAGTTACTTTTAATTGGATTTATAGATTGACCCTGTTGAAATGTCCAATAGAATTTCACCTTGAAGAAATGTCAGGAAATTTTCAAGCACAAACAGAAAAGAAGCGAAATGTACTTGGGCAGAGCTATGATTAATGCAGTGTGTCTCTGGCTTTATTCTGACTACTACCTGACATGCTCACCTATAAACTTGAATGCAAAATCGCCAGAGGCATGGGTAAAAATAGGTTATGTCAAGGTTCTCCTATGTTTCCCTCCGGGCGCAGAGTTGGCTAGCTGTATAATAGTACTTTTGCAGGCTTCTCTTAGATTTGCCGCGGGAAGACCTCCGGAATAATAAATAATACTCTACATTCCATTACTGACTTAGGATTGCTATACCCTGCAATCCATTTTAAGTACAAGCAAGCTGTTTTATTACCAGAGTGAATATGGCCTAGCAGTTATTAAAAATGACTGTGTCGATGGATTAACATTTTTCCTACCAGTTAAAAAATAATGAAGGAAGGTAGCCTGTGATATGTTAGCTTGGATTCCCTCCCTAACCTTTTATCGCTTTTGTTCGCAGGAGAGGCTAACCATTTGTCTTATTGCTGATTAGATTCATTATTATTGACAGGAAACAAAGTCATATCTATCATAGTTTAAACACGTGCTGTGCACTGGGACTCCCCTATCCTTGTTTTAAAGAAGGAGAAATGCAACAAAAAGGAGAAATAAAAGGATTGCAGTACAATTAGCGTTTGCATTTTAATAATATACTAATACGAGCGCCATTTTCAGCATTCCTAAATCAGCTTTGTTGGAATGAAAACCAGTTCTTGTGTTTCAGTTGAGACAAAAAGAAAAACACCTGGGACTTAACATGATATGGAAAAATACACACACCTACCCATAAATAGATGAAAATCAATTGTCATATGCCATCAAAAGTCATTACCGAGTAAAGCACAGTTGACTATTTAGATGATCACCTGAGAAATTATTTTAATCTACAAAGGATGACAATTCTATAGACCCGCTACTTGGGCTCCATAGGGTTCCGTCTTTCCATTCTTTGCTCCCCCCCCCTTTAAACATCTCTCTATAATCTGCCCAGCCTGCTGAGTGGCACTGACATCAGTAGTACATCAATTTCAGAAAGTGGATTATTTTTACTAGACAGCTATTGTGACATATTGGGTCAGTCATAAATGAAAGATATTCATGCAAGCATGCAATACTTGTAATGAAGTCTCACTCTGACCTTCTGTATGATTGATTCTGTAATTTAGTTTTCTCAGGCACTGCCTGAAATGAAATGAAATCATGTTGAACAAGTTTTGAATACCCACAGTGCACCAGGAGAAGAAAAATCTGTAGCCCCAGAGGCTTGAGAGGGGAGCAGCTGAACGATTTATCTCCATGCTATTATAGCCTTTGCCAGCATTCAACATTTTCTTCTTCTTCTCCTCTCTCTCTCTCTCTCTTTTTCTTATTTGGCTTAAGTACTTAATTCTGCAGGTAGCTGTAAATGGGAAAATAAAATGCTGTTCAGATTTAAAATGACAGGACAGGAGTATGTGCAAGGGACTGATAAAATATCTTGAATAGAACTGACCTTTTATGTTGCTGAAAGTTACTGGGGGATTCATCCTAATAATTACCATATAGATTATTTTTTATTTCTTTCCTGCAATGAAACATTTCAGAGAGCAGTGGTGCTGATTGAATGAAAATTGAACTTGTTAACATTCTTTTCAGCTTAGCCTGTTGTACATAACAGAAGGTTAGCTTTGATGAATTTCGAAATTCCCTTTCTGATATCTAAGAAACAGACGGTAAAATAATTGCCTCTTTTCAGCCTGCATTTATTTTCTCCCTCTCTACCTCTTTTTTATTAAAAAAAAAAAATTACCTTCAGGTTTTTAGAGAAATAGAGTTAACTGTATATGCATCATTCTTGGAGTGTGTATGTATCGTTTTTTCCTATATGAAAATAAGATTTCTTTAGTTTTTAGCATCATAAAAATGTAGCAGCGTTTTACTGGTTTGCAAAATAATTACAAATATATTGTAAGTTGTTTTTTTTTTAAATTGGTAAACTTCCTTAAGTTCCAGTCTTGGGGAAGATAAAGATAACAAAGGTGATGGTGATGATGATGATGGTGATGATGATGAGTTCAGGTGTTGGGTTTGAGCCAAAAATTGAATTGCAAAATTTGAATAAGTGTTAACTGTGAATAATTACTGTGAAGGATTTTCTTCTTTAGATGAAATTTGATTCGTGGGAAGGAGGGAGTAAATGATTGGGATTTTTTTACAATGATTTTATTTTTACAACTTCCACTGTATTTTAAACAGTTGGTTAATTATTTAGTCAGGTTATATCCATATTTCACCTTTCCTCCATTGAGTTCAAGGTGGCATGAAGAGTTCTCTCCCCCTACTTTAGCCTCCACAACAACCCTGGGAGGTAGGACAGGCTGAAACAAAGTGACTGTCCCAGTTAATTTAATGGCTAAATGAGGACTTAAAGCCAGTTCTTCCAAATCCTGGTTTTCTACCACACTGGCTCTCAGCTGTCTCCTATGCTAAGAGAGGTAGACTTCAGCAAGTCTTGAGGTCAGCTCCCCCCCCAGTAGTTTAGGGACTCACTGTAGGATACATCCTCTCCAAAAATTTAAAATAGTCATATTTCCCCCAATACTGGTAGTGAACGGAAATTCACTTCTAGTTTCAAAATGGGGAACCATAACATGCCCCCCCACTAAAGCAACCCCATCCTTGCACTTTGATCTAGTGCAAGGATGGGCCCTACAAGCAGCCCTTAAGTTTGTTTTATGGCCCTCAGCATGTCCCCAAACCAATTTTTTTCTGGCCAAAAAAAAGAAAAACAAGGGTAAATTGCTGCTCCTGGAAGCCTCTGTCAGCAGCAATTTACCTTCTCAGTAGGTTGCCAGCCCTGTCCATACTGTTTGAAAATGAGACTCAGAAGTAGATTTCAGACTACTTTGGTGTTATGTTTTGGTAGCCCAAGAAGCCCCTTGAGGATGCCATGGTACAAAAATGGATCCTGGACCTGCTTCAATTGTCCGCTCCTACATTTGAGAAGCCTTGATGCTCCTGGAAATTTTCAAGAACAACAATACTCATTTACTACTACTCCATCAGTGGAGGGTGTCCAGAAAAGTCTTGGAGGGGCCCAGAGGATGTAAAAATAGCTCCTGCTGACTGTCCACAGGTGCATGATTCTGGATGCCATTGTATGCAATTTTATCAATGGCCGCTACTCATATCAACCTTCCTTTTTATGTTCTAGTTATCTCCTGATGTTCTTCTACAATAGAGATGCAGTGAATAGCAAAAAGGATGAGGAATTCCTTAGCTATGAGCCACATATAGTTGTGGATCTCATTTCAGATCAGTGAAATAACATGCATATATTATACATTATTTGTTTCCAGGCAAACACAAGTATTAAGTAAATATATTCTCAAAACTGTTCTTGCATCATTTTCCTGGTGAAAAAGAAGCTCATCATATGACTTAGAGGACAGCTAAAGAGGTATTTGTAAAGTTGCCTTGGTCTCATATTTTATGGTTCTTTGTATCACGGTCAGTATATTGATGGATATTTTAAGTATGTTCAGACTAAGGTTGCTCACATTCAGCTACTATTACATGAAAAAGATAAATACATGAAGCAGCCATTTTAAACCTAGATATTTATTGTCCTCCAAATTCCTCCTTGGATCTTTCGGTGGAGAGTAAATGAATTGGAAATTTACCAATAGGCTATTTCAAAATTGGCAAATAGGCATGAATTCAGATTATTTTCCTTTGTTAGCTGTGTGTCTCCAATTTATGCACCTAATTTTCTTTTACAAAGAAGCTTTCATGATTTATTTTTAATATCCACTTTACGATCTTGATTTGGGTAAAGGGAAACAGTGAGGTGGTGATTACAACAATGTTGCAGCAATGTTGTTTAATATATTACAAATAAAACAGTTATTTCATGGTTCATTAACGTGTTTAGTGCCTGGAACTCTTTATTAAAAGAAGCCTTTGTTGTTGTTATGAACATGTTTATTATCATCGTTAAGAGAGGGAACCCACATAATTACTGAACACAATCGTTTGTTGGTTGATAAGAAAGGTGGTGTGTCACTTGAGGAAGAACTTATCAGCTCAGCATGATCTTTCATCATTAACACTGATCAATTATATTAAGCCCCTAACCCCAACCTAAATTTTGAAAAGGAGTTGTTCTATCCATTTTAGGCCTAATTTTCCACAATCCTCTTTGATTCATTCCCCAAAATTTTCCCAAAGCCACTTCTCTTTTCTCTGTTGTCTTATAATGTATTTCTTTAACCATCATTAAAACTGAATAAACAGCCCTTTTCACCAACAAGTCATTCCAGGAACATCCCTTTATGGGATGGCTATGGAACAGTTTTAGAGCACTAACTAATACCTGAAATTATTTTCTAGACTATTTAAGTACAAACAACATTTTCTCTACAACATGGCTGCACCAGTGTCTTTGGAAGCTAACTTTTGAGGTAGGAATAAAGATAATTTTCAAAAATGTCTGAAAGAGTGCAGCTACAGGTACTGGCTATGAAGTTGAGTTCCAAATACATTGGAGATGGAGCTTGAGAAAGTTACTACTTTGGACAACTCTTCCTCCAAAATTACTACTTTGGATTCTGGGAATTATAATGCATAAAGTAATTTCCCCAAATTCTAAGGTTCCACTTAATATAACTGTGTCCAGTTCTGGGCACCCCAATTCAAGAAGGACATGTTCAAGCTGGAGCAAGTCCAGAGGAGGGTGACCAAAATGGTGAGAGGCCTGGAAGCCATGCCCTATGAGGATAGACTTAGAGAGCTGGGTATGTTTAGTCTGCAGAAGAGAGGCTAAGAGGGGACATGATAGCCATGTTTAAATATTTGAAGGGATGCCATGTAGAGGAAGGAGAGGGCTTGTTTTCTGCTGCTCCAGAGGCCAGGAAAAGGGAAAGCAATGGATTCAAGCTGCAGGAAAGGAGATTCCACCTGAACCTCAGGAAGAACTTCCTGACAGTCAGGGCTGTCTGGCAGTGGAATAGGCTGCCTCGGAGTGTAGTGGAGTTTTCTTCCTTGGAGGTTTTTAAGCAGAGGCTGGATGGCCATCTGTCGGGAGTGCTTTGGGGGGTGTTCCTGCATGGCAGGGGGTTGGACTGGATGGCCCTGTGGTCTCTTCCAACTCTACATTTCTATGATTCTATGATTCTATGAACTTTTTTTCTCCATGGCTAGGGACAGGGCTCCTGTTTCTTCAGTGGACGAAATTGAAGCAGGTGTTGCTTATCGTGCAGGCAACACCTGTTGAATTTTGTGCTTCTGCACAACCATTCTACACAACTGTCACTTGGCAACCCTATACACAGCATACACAAAGGCCATACTGCTAGCATGTGAATAAGACAGAGACCAAAGAGTCACTTTACTGTTGAATAAGTGTGTCTTTTGAAGGGGAATTCTAACATGGTTTCACATGTGATGACCCCAAAATGGTTGCATCTCTGCTTTGTATTAATCTGAGTGCTAGGATAATTCTTCCAAAAGAACAAGCTGACACTAGGATGGTTACACAGTATATTTTGTTCAATTTGATGCCAAGATACAAGGGAATGGGTTATACAGCCAGGACTGGGGAATGGTTGTTTAACTTGTAGGAGATGTATATGACCACCTGATGCCAGAAAATCAAAACTTCTATCAAATTTATCAGCTTCATGGAATTTTCCCAGCGCATGCACTTTGCAGTAGTGATTTGGCAATCTTGGCAAATGGCTTTCTTGGGTTTGGCTTCGGGTTTGCATTCTTTTTAGGTAATGGTCTATCAGCCCTGAGAGACAAAAGGTTCATTTCTTTCTCTAATAAAGTTGGCTCCTTGGTTCACCAGTATGGCCACATAATCTTTCTTGGTGTGGTTGGAAGAAGCAATTCCATTTCATTTTCCTTAAGAAAACAAACTAAGTTCTATTCTTAAAGATTTGTTCCCACTTCCCTGACCACTATTGAACTTGGTTAGAAATCTTGGGCTGTTTTGTGACAGAACTGAGTAATGTAGTGGCTGTTTGTATACATGCACCAGTGCCATGCTGAATATCTCTTCCTCGTCAATGTAGGTTACCCAGGATATTTTTTTTTTAAAAGAGAATTCTCACATCAAAGAGCCCTGGGAGAGGTGTTTTAAGTGTTTCTTCATTAGGCAGCCCAGCTAGAGTGATGACTTGCTTCCATTATATAACCAGGTAGTAGTGATAAGGTTGAACTGTTTTGTCAATTGACCGGTCAAATGTTTCCAATTAACCACCTGTTATTTTGTCCATGGTCAAATATTCCAGGAATACCGCTGTGCAAGTGGCAGCTTGCCTTTTTGAACTCCATTATGGTGTCATTTATTCGCAAAGGAAGGAGTGGGGGCAGCTTGTCCTCTAGCTCTCCAAAAGTCAGGGACAAATCTAGTAGCACGCTGCAGCATCTGCCATCAGCTGCCTACCTGACATCTCTAAACAACAGCATAGGCAGTCATCCATTGGGAAGATCGGTGCCTGATATTGGATGGGGACAATAGGCCCTGGTGTAACTCCCAAGCCTCTGGAATCCCCTATAAAGCATTTCATGTTTCTTCTGCTTTTTGTATGCTTTCCTTCATTTTAGAACTGCAGGGCAGTTGGAGTAGGACTGGAGATCATCAAAAGTTGATGAAGAGGGGCTGCTTTGTATGGGGGTGTACTCTATTCATACAAGAACCAGTTTGGATGTAAGAGATAACATCAGTGACCCCCAGCAAATAGATATCCTGCTGTTTTTTTGAAGACATCCAGAGGAAGAAGTCTTCACCAATGCTCCAGGCAATTGGTTCCATTGCCAACACTGCTAAGATGAAAAGTCTTCAGTGTTCAGTTGAAATCTACCTTCCTGTAACTTTTAATGCATTACACTTGGTCCTACTTTTTGGGGTGAGAGAGAACAGGCCTGCCCCCTCTTCTCTGTAACAGCCCCTTAGGTATTAAAATAGTTCAACCATGTCACCCCTCAGTCTTCTCCTCACCAGGCTAAATATGCCCAACTCTTTCAACCTTTTCCTGTATGTTTTGTTCTCCGTACCTCTTATCATCCTTGTTGCCTTTCTCTGAACTCACACCAACTTGTCTATATCCTTCTTAAAATGGGGCACCCAGGATTGAAGGCAGCACTCCAGATGAGGCCTGAGTAGTACAGAATAGAGTGAGACAGGTCATTTAATTCTTTACTACATTCACTACATGGCTAGGGATATACTGACAACAAATCTACCTTGTTGGCAACAGTCTATAGCCATAATACAATGGTTGCAATTGTTAACCAAAATTTCCCATTGCTTCAGACACTTACCTAAGTGGCTTCCCAAGTTCTCATTGATTCCAGTCTCAAAATATCAGTGTTTGTTATTTGAAATATGTAGACTACTTACAAGATCTCAAAGCAAATTACAAATAAAACCAAAATAAACATGTAAATAAGTATCAATTAACCCCAAATATAAATTAAAGCCTAAATCCAGTTGCCAGTCCCAGCTAAAACAGGCCCATAGAATCAATGGAACATACGTTGTTGAATTTCCAAATTCCCATTGATTTACTGCACCTATTCTGCTTGGGACTAACAATTGGATTTAGGCCTGCGTTCCTGTTTTGGGGTTGAGGGATTAGATTCTGTGGATAAGTACTTAATGGGTGTGTGTGTGCTCGAATGGAAAAGACTTCTACTGTGCCAGTTTTGCTCTCTTCTTTCTGGCCTCATCCACTTCATTGCATCACTACTAGCATCTTCATCACCCATATACTAGGAGGGCAAAGCTTTGAGCAGGGAGCCTTTTTCTACTTGGTGAAGCTCCCTTGATCTTTATAAATCTTGGGGGAAATATAGAAAAGAAAAGAGGAGGCTCCTCAAGGTTATACACTTATTCGATCCTTGAGGTTACATGGAGAGGTCTTTCTGGTGGATCTGCATGCTCCAGACATTCACCCCACAGTCATTCAAAGCAGAACATTTAGCATTGTGACACCCACTGTGTAGAATACTCTCCTCTCTGAAATTTACTGAACTGGTTTTTTTTAATTGCTTAGAAGCATACCGAAAGCTTACACCTATATGTAGTTTTTTATCTATGTAGTCTAACCTACTATCTATTTAATGGACAAAGTGAATATTATACTTAGAGTTTGGGTATTGTGTTATTTGTATACATACAGATAACACAATGCACAATATTGTTGTGCATGATTTGAAATATTCAGATAAGCAGTTTATACATACAGTAGAGTCCTGGTTATCTGACCTAAACCAGCGGGCGCAGGGTTGGATAACTGAAATGTCGGATGACACGGAGCACCGTGGTGGCCGCCATTTTGGGGGCGTGTCAGGGCGGGCGTGGGGGCATGTCGGGGTGTGTCCGGGGGCGTGGAAATGCCTGCAGCCATGCCCCCAGGCAGCCGCGACATTGGTTAATCCAGAACATTGGGTAACTGCAGGTCGGATAACCGGGACTCTACTGTATTCATGACTAAGTTAATCAGTAATCCTTAAAACAGTATAGATTTTAGCCAATTTCCAGGAATAAAAAGAAGGTAGTATCTTCATCAATGTTGCCTGCAAAAACCTTGACAGTTACACAGGAAATCTTTGGAGACTACAGAACATGTTTCTCTCCAACTGCACTGCCTCTGCCAAGATGTCAGGAATAAACTTGGTTCCAGGGGTTTGCTGCATGATATTCTGGTTATTGTCTACTTAAATCAACTTCATTGTTTAAAAGAAAGAAGAAAAGACAGGTAGTGGCTCATTGGCAGCAGATTGCTGCTCTTTCAGGAGAATGGCAAGTGGACATTTGACTGGATAATAATTTCAAAGATGAAGTCTAACCTTCTATTAAAAAAGCTATGAAATATGAGTTGGAAAATTGGTAAACAGTTCCACTGGCTGCAGTTCCTTGAGGTTAGTCTCATTCGAGCCACCTATATATTATGCAGCAATTTCAATCTTCAGTATGGTAGTTCTTTTTTAAAAAAACCCACACACAACAAAATGAAACACTGACCCTTAGATGTGTACACACGGCAAGCCATTCCCCAAATATCATGCTGACATTTGGAGAGGTGAGAACCTTGCTGGCAATTTTGTTTGGGGCCAAATATTGGTTTGCCCTACTCAGAGGAGCACTTGAAAGGGTCAAGGGAAAACAATTGCTGATTCCTTCCTCTGAGCCACATGAGAGTTGAAAACATTTTCAGAACACTGAGAACATGCTGAGATGTATACATGGAGTTCAAAGAGGCATTTCCTTTCCGACTTTGGATTCTCACCCCTTTTGCATTTTCAGTGATACCCCTTTTGCACAGAATAAAGAGGGGGAAATATTCATAATTATTCTTTCCCATGTCAAAAAAAAAAAGATATGTTTCCCAATAGACATAAAATCTTTTCAGAAAGATGAATATACCAATGAGAATTTTGTGTAGTTTTCTCCTCATGCTTGAACATCCCCCAGGTATTACTGAGGAAATACTACACAGAGGAAAATATGTGCTTGCCAGTATTTTCGTCACTGTAAACTAACTTACAACCATGTACAGTTGAATAGTGTTATTGTTCAACATTCGTATTCTCAGGAGGGGATCAGAGGTGTAACTACATCTTCGGGACCAACAGAGCCATTGGGGCACCATGGGTCCCATCGTGCAACAAGGCCCCCATTGAGTATCAGCATCTCTCACAGTATTTTTTCCACAGGTCACCCTGAGGTGCATAGTCGCAATTCACTAAAAGTGTTGCATATTATGTCAGATACATAACTATATCATTGTAAAGTGTCATAGGGATGTTTTACTACAAGGAGAATACAGTGGAGGAATACTTCTTTCTCCTGCAGCGGAGAGAAAACTACCATAATTATTTGTCCTGATGGATGAGGATGAAAGATTCAAGGATTTACATCCTTAACATAGAATTGCTTACTACTTTTAGATTCTGCCAGGTGCTGGGGTGTTTCTTAAAAGAATGCCAAGAACATGGAAATATGGCTTGTGAAGAGCTTAGAGGAGGAAAAAAAAGATCCTTTTTGAACCACAGTACCCAGATTTAACTAGCTGTCCATGCTGGCTGTGGACTGTCAACGTTGCAGCTCAAAAAGTAACTTGTCCATGCTCTGGCTCATGCAAAGCCAACCTGCAGTGCTTCAAAAAGTTAGTGAAGTTGGCATTAGGGATGTAATTCTTCACTAAGTTTCCTCTTGAAAGAAGCAACAAGTAATTTTGAACAGTTTTCTTCCCACTTCAAGAAAATCCTCAACAACCACACAATTTTCAAACCCTATTCGCAGGTCAACGCTCACTCTGTGCAAAATTCACACATGGTGATGTTGCACAGAAAACAACATTTTCTTTCAGAAATACGCATTTTCTTTCCAGGAATCAGCATTTTCTGCACAGAAAATAGTATTTCTATGCAGATACTGTTCCCTGCACAGAAAATATTGTTTTCTATGCAGATAAACCAGGTAGGAATTTTGTGCCAAAGAAATCCCTAGCCACAGTATTTTCTGTGCAGGAAATACTATTTCAGTATAGAAATATGGTTTTCTGCGCAAAAAAATAAAAATAAAAATGCTGTTTTCTGTATAAAACAAGCATGTGTGAATTTTGTGCAGAGTAAGTCCTGAACTGCAAAGATTCTTCCTATTCCATGATCCTTTTTCTCACGGTTTCTCAATACTCAAAAAACATGTTTTTTCCCTACCATTTTCCAAATATTCTTGAATATTCTTTGCATTGCTAGATGGCACCAAAGAAATTATTGTTGTTGCCTAGGCATTTCAATGTATTTCTTGCCTTGCCTTTTAAATATGGCAACTGGCTTATGGCAACAGGGTTCCATTGGCTCTCATGTTCCCAGAATAGGAAGTTGACACAGGCCATTTCCGCACGAGCCTGTTATAGCACGATGATTCCACTTTCAACATCCTCTGGAATCCTGGGGTTTGCAGAAGATGTTGAAAGTGGAATCATCGCGCTATAACAGGCTCGTGCAGAAATGGCCACAGTATGCAGTGATTTGCTAAAGCAAAATTTTGGATTCTTTTTGCCAGGTTTTTTTTTTTCTGTACTAAGTTCTAGAACAAAGCCCAAAGTATACGTATTAATTTTCTTGGTATTCTATCCGTAGTACATCAGTGATTTGTTGTGTCATAAACCAGTGAGAAATTGTGACTTGTTACTTTGGCCTATTTGGAAAGAGACAAGCTAGGATGACCACTCAACTGTCATGTTATATATATAGCTACGTCTATATGGCCCATTGTTTTTTTAGCTGCTCTTGCTCCTCAGTTATGCTACACCAGGATTCTTCAACAGTCTGATTTATAGTGGCATGCAAACTACAAGGTTGCTGTATCATAAGAAGATGGGCTGAACTTTCTGATCAATCAGATTTAAACAAACAGGTGCAGAGCTATATCTTAAAAAGCATAATGTGCTGGTAAAGTAGAATATAGCATAGCAATGGGATGTCATTGGTATGAAGTAGGGTTGGCAATTTTGGCCTGTCCAATTTCTGTTGTCCATCACAATATGCTATGCTAGCCAGGAGTGATGGGAGTTGCAATAGTGACATCTTTCCAACCACATATGACCCACCTCTGGAAGAATACATTAATTCAAGTTATTTTTTAAGCTCCCCATTTAGGGAAATATAGAGATGCAAGGAATGAATGAAGGGAGGGGTAATATGCAAGAGGCGTAAAAGATGAAATGGTTAAGAATTCATAGGCTTTCCAATTAAATTGGATTCTAGTTCTGTTTTAAGTCAGGAGAATTTAGATTCAATAAAAATGTTGGATTGAACCAAAATGACAAGACTTAGAGCAAAGCATTTGTTAATTCATGTCTTTATACCCAGGTTTATTTGGATAAGGACTATGGGGGGGGAGTCTTTTTGTGTAACAAAAGTAACAAAGCAGCTAAGAAGCCACCAAGAAATAGGTTTCTGCATGTCCTGAATACAAAAGAAAGCAATCAATTATGACTCCCTTCCTCTTGCTTTTCCTGTATGTTACAAATTCTTTCAAAGTAGTGTTTAGGTGTAGTGTTTGCAAAGCAAAGGATGGGGGCAAGGGATTTTATATGCAGAAGGTGGTATCTCTTAAAGAAAACTGAATTATGCTATATACCTTACCAGTGTTTTTCTGAGTACCTCAGTGTGTTTCACCATATTTACATCAAGTGCTTGCTTCTTCAAATGACATACAGTTTTTTTTAAATTTTTATTAAATTTTTTATTGATTATAAAGAAAAAAAAACAGAACAAAAAAGTAAAACACCATGTGATACACATAATAGTGAAAAAAAGAAATTTCAACAAAAACAAGCTTACATTATTATTTCTCTCCAATACCATTACAATCATATACTTATTCAGCATATTCTATATCCTACTACTTATATACTTTTGTTACCTATCTCTAGATCTCATTCTCATTATACTCATTATTATTATAATAATTTCATTCTTAATTCTATATATTTCCCTTACATTTAAACTATTGCTGTTACTAAATATAATCTTATTACTTAACATATCGAACTATTTCTAAAAGTAAACCCACTCCCCAAAGCCTATTAAGTTTCAACTTACTTTTTTTTTGTTATAAAAAAAAATTAATACAAATCCAAACAAATGACATACAGTTAAATGATAGCATTTGCTACCCCCAAATGTAGCGATGGCTGCTGGTGTGGACATTTTGAAAAGGTGATTAGACATATTCGTGGAGAATAAGGCTCTCGTTGGCTGTGCATTAGGATGAGCGTGTATGATTTCCAGTCATGGAGGCAATATGTTTTTGAATACTGGTTACTGGGAATTATGAGTAGGAGGACATTACTGTGTTCATGTCCTGCTCGTGGGCTTCCCATAGCAGGTCTGAATATAATGCAGGAGTAGACAGGAATTTTCCCTGACACAACATGGCAATAGCCTTTGAGAGACCCACTGGCTTTGATAGACTCCGCTGACTGCCAGCTTGTTCCTAAGGCCAATTCAGAGTGCTAGTTTTGACCTATAAAGCCCTATACAGCTCAGGGCAGGCTATTTGAAGGGCTGTCTCTTGCTGTATGAACCTGTCCAAGCTTTAGGATTTGCAAGGGAGGCATTTCTCTTTATCCCACTGACTTCACAGGGACAGTGGATGGTAATGCAGGAGAAGGCCTTCTCTGTGGCCACTCCCACACTTTGGTTCTCCCTCTCTAGGCAAGTTAGGGTAGCTCCATCTTTGGCCATTTCCGCACTAGACTGTTATAGTGCTTTGATTCCACATTCAACATCCTATGGAATCCTGGGGTTTGCAGTTCCGGGAGGGGACCAGCCGGCCCCTCCCAGAACTACAAACCGCAGGATTCCATAGGATGTTGAATGTGGAATCAAAGTGCTATAACAGTCCAGTGCGGAAATGGCCTTTGTTTTCCTTTTGGTGGCAGGTTAAGACCTTGTTCAGCAAGCCTTTGGAAACTGATCTTAACAAGAAAAGGGCTTTTATGAAACTGTACTGTTGTTAATCTGTCTTAAAGTAGGATCTTGATTTTGTTGTGGCTTAATACTGTTTCAATCTTAATTTTTATTTTTTTTCCTATGTTCAACTATATATGTTTGATTATCTTCTCTGCCCTTCTGTAAGCTGCCTTCAGTCCCAGCATAGGAAATGGATGGATAGGCCCATTCATTTGGCTTACTGATGGCTACAGTATGGTGCCAAGTATAGAACTTCCTGGGTTTTTCCCCATGATTTTTAATAAATCTGTTTTGGTTGTTGAGATCTTGACACTATTATTTATTCCTAGCTGCTAGTTTCATTCTGATGTTAACTTATGCTGTATTGTTGTTGCTGATTTTCTTATGCATTTCATGATTTTAATATCTCTGTATTCTACCCAAAGAATATGGTTGCTGGGAAATGTAAAAGTGTAACAAATAATGAACAAAATTTGATGAACCTCTCTTTAAAGCCACCCAGACTAGTGTCCATCACACCCTGTGGCAGACGTTTCTCAAAACTGATCATGTAGATTGAAGAAATATTTTGTTTTGCCTTCTCTGCATTTATGATTTACTGCTAATTTCATTTAAACAACCAGATTTTGCGTAGGAAATACAAGAAAATCATCCTACCTGTACAGATTGTGAGAATCTGTAGCTGGCACAAGTGGGCTGATGATGCTTTCATAATAGTGGATTGCAGGATTCTTGAATACAGGGGCATGCATGCTCTCTTACCACTGTTTATCTCATTTTCAGAAATCTGAATATCTAATAGAAACCACTTTCATTATTTTAATTGCTATTGCAAAATCCATAAAAAACCAGGGGCCCTTTCACAATCCTCTAATATAGAACTAAGATTCTACTTCAACTCCCTTGGGACCTTTTCACACAGCATAGTTATAGAGCTATGATTCCATTTTAATGGTCATGGCTGCATCGTATGGAATCTTGAGGTTAGTAGTTTGGCACTAGATCTCTCTGGTGACACTAGAGCTCTCTGTGTAAGAATTTTAAATACTCTTCTCTAAGCTACAGATCCCAGAATTCCATAGGACTTTTCCATAGCAGTTAATCGTACTGCTTTAATGTGTGGTGTGAAAGAGCCCAGGCGAGGGAAGGCAGCAGTGGGGCATGGCAACTAGAATAGTTCTCTTTACCAATTCCATGTTGAAAAAATGTTGGCAATATTGACTGACTTGGTAATTCTGGAAACTCAACAGAACCTCCCCTGCTTGTGTCTTTCAGGATCACAGTCACGCAGATGTGCCCCAGTACCGCCAAGACCACTCTTTGATTATGAGATCCATCGTCCACATGACGGATGCTACTCGTTCTGGAATCATGCCTCCTAACCAGCTGACCACTATTAACCAGTCCCAGCTCAGTGCTCAACTGGGACTGAATTTAGGCAATGCCAGCCTGCCCCACACTTCCCCTTCCCCCCTGCAAGCAAATCAGCAACCCCTTCGCCGTCGAGTTCTATAAACGAAGAAGATGCAGATGACTCAAACAGGGTAAGTTATATCCCCTTTCAGTATGGGTTGACAGAAACTGACACGGATGGGCATTTATTTATTTAAAAGAGGCCTTGAATATAGTTGAGAGGAGACAAATTTATCACGCCGTACCAATATTTGCTTATCTTAACGATATATTGCTACTGTTCTGTGATTTTTTTTATAAAAGGACATGGCTAGCATAAGCTTCTTTATGACAACTTTCATATTTTATGGGTGCAATAATTCTGTTTGTCGTCTCTGCTTGCAACATTTTGGACATTTTAACATTCATGCTGCATATATATATATGAGAGAGAAAGATACATTTGTATAGATATAAAAAGTGACCTTTACCTTTTTATGAAAGTCTTGAGTGCACTCTCAAATTCATTTTCGTCTGAGATTAAATGGGCATGAAAAAGAAAAGATGGCAAAATGAGAAAGATAACCAAAGAAAGGCAGTCTGTTTGGAGATGTAAAGGAACAGCAGGTGTTTGGTAGCTGCATATATATTTGTATGTATGTGTATATACATACATGTATGTGTGTGTGTGTACATGTGTATGTGTATGTGTGTGTACATCTCTCTCTCTTATATATATATGAGAGAGAGAGACAGACGGACAGACAGACAGATAGACAGACATGTAGTACAGTGTTTTTTTAATCACATTGCAGTTACTGGCCTTGAGCGTGGTGGTTATGGAGCTGGTTATAGAAAGCTAAAGCGAGTGGTTGGTTGTACAGGTTATGCAGGCACAATTCCATATGAAGATCATGGGAGCTGTGCATGTGGAAGGCCTGGGATTAATCGCATGGCTCCATCGAATGCCCTTTCTACCAGAACTCTGCCCACAGGCTATGGAGGGCAGCTGCAGAGGGATTCATTGGAGTTCAGGAGTGATTGAAGAATGACTCTATTAATTGTTCCGTGACCTGGAAAAGGAAACAAAGCCGTAGTAAGCAGCCTTAACAAAAGCGCTGAAAGACGAATGACAAGTTACTTCCTCCTCCTTTCATACAGAGTATCTCATCCCTGTAACTCATCTTATATGCCAGTGACTTCTGTATGGAACTATGGGAACCTTGATTGCTGGCTGCTCTAACTAGGGGACAAGACAGAAGGGAGACCTAATGAGGAAAGTAGGGTTAATATGCAGAATAATGAGTGGGTTGGGAACAAGTGCAGAGCTCCTTTGATTGAGGTCTTTCATTAAAATTGATGCTGTTTTTTGGCAATCGGTGGCCAGGCTCCAAAGGGATACATCCACTGGGTCATGCTGCTTCCAAATCTTTTCTTTCTGCCCCTTAAAAGCCTGATTCAGAAGGCTTCAAAACCACCTGGAGGGGATTTTGGGCACCATGGAAAGCATTGCAAGAGGAGGGAAAGTCCAAATTCTTCTGGTACGGGATAAATACATCAAGGCCCATAGTTTTTGCTAATTCTCTGAGGCCATGCTAGGCAGCTGGCTTTAAGACACCAAGCTGAACATATGGTTTCACGCAGTCCAATGGGAGTTAATACAGCCCTACATTCCTCGTGGCAGAAATAGGGTTTACACAGTGGCCTCGATTACTTTGGGTGATGCTGTGCATACACAAAATTATTCATCTTCTGTGTTCAGACATCCTTTCAGGCTCTTTTACAAGTAGCTATGTATCTGAGACAAAGGCTCTGGTGCCTCAAATGGATGCTTTTCAAAATAAACAGACTTTTGAAAAGTAGCAATGCTTCTGCTCCATTACCAGCAGATGAATTTTTCTTTCTTTTATTTCAATTCTCCCTCACTTTGCAGAGGTTGGGGACAAAAGTAACACAATTCTTTTAACCTGGCTAGATCCTGAATAAAGCACTGTGCTGTTGTATATGATGGCATAAACTGCTTTCAGGTCCTATCTGCATGAAATTCCCATACCCACAGCCTGAGTTAGAAAGGAAATGTTCTCTTCTTCCCATTCTCAGCAATGTACTGCCTCTACTTGGCATCTTAACTCTATATAAAAGTTTAAACATGTGATAGATTCCAAGATGATTGACTTACTAAGACCTAAACTGCTACCATCCTCAATCATCATTCTCTGTAATTTCCTTTTAGGCATGAAAAAAAAACCCCACAACTTTCTACAATCAAATAATAAAAATAAATAAATAAATGGACTTTCATTTTGTGTTGTAAAACTTTCAAGATTCTAGACCATATAGTCAGAAGTTATCTGTTGTATCTTTTGTTTTTGATGTTAAATGTATGGATTTAATTTGATCTCCGGCCTTGAGTTTTTCTTTCTCTCCTTTGGGTCCTCTTGGCTGACCATATTTTCTTTGAAAGCCGTGCGCCCATAAATCAGTGTACAGATTGACAATGCAGAATGTCAGTTTTTATAACGTCTCATGCTGGAAGTCAGACGCTGATTTTGTCGCCGTTGCTCTTTATTAGACTGCGGGAGAGAAGAGAGCTGCCCCCGATTCTGGCAAGAAGCCCAAGACACCGAAGAAGAAGAAAAAGAAAGACCCCAATGAACCGCAGAAGCCAGTGTCAGCATATGCCTTGTTCTTCAGGGACACACAAGCAGCAATTAAAGGCCAGAACCCCAACGCTACCTTTGGAGAAGTTTCAAAAATTGTTGCATCTATGTGGGATAGCTTAGGAGAAGAGCAAAAACAGGTAAATCCTTTGGAGAATTTTTTCTGGAGGGGGAGTGGGAAGATGGGAATTGATGATGTAATGAATGGAAAGGTGCCAGCGATTACACTCCATCTAATTAAACACTGATCTTTTTGACTTCATTAATTAGAAATTCAGCACAGAATGGAGCCCAGTTACGATGTCTCCCATCCCATCTGAAGCTGGCTTTGGGACTGGCCCCTTGTTCTCAATTGGTTCGATTATTTAGGGCAGCAATATTTTAATCAACTAATCAGTTCATTGATTTAAAAGAACTTTTGATCAACTACAAAGGTGCCCCAATGAGTCAAGCAGCAGACTTTTGTATTATAGGGCGTTATAATGCATTTTTGATATACATTTTTGTACAAAATGCAGGAATGTCTTTTCAAAAGAGTTGCCCCCCCCTCACTTTTCCTCTGTCACAAAAGGAATTTCTTTGTTAGCCACTCATGTGATCCCCACCCCTAGTCCCCCATTGAAAAGTAGTATAACCCAGACAAAGGCTTACCACCTCAGTAAGAATTAAATCTGGTATATTTCTCAGTTAGGGCCGAGCTTAACCTAATATAAGCCCCTTTCACAATCAAGTCAACCTCATCCCCTTTCAATGGCCATTTCAAGGGCCATTTCTGCACTACACTGTTATAGTGCCGTTATTCCACTTTCAACATCCTGTGGATTCCTGGGGTTTGCAGTTTAGGGAAGGGCCTTTAGCATTCTCAGCCAGAGAGCTCTTGGGCCTCAGTAAACTACAAGCCCCAGAATTCCACAGGATGTTGAAAGTGGAATAATGGCACTATAACAGTGTGGTGCGGAAATGGCCAAGGACAGAAGGAGGAGAGAATGGTTACAAACCCAGCGTCTTACTCACTAACTTCAAAATGCCAAGATAAAAAAAAATAAAAATAAAAATCCACTTCTGTTTGGTCAGTAGTTGTGATCCTATGCCCTGAATAACAGTATTCCTGTATTCCAATGGCTGCAGCCACATTGCACACCACTAAAAACTGTCTTCACTGAAATTGCACAGATAATGAGATTTGGCCCTCTGATGGCATCAGTGAAATTAATCAAAGCACATTCAGAGTAAGGGCAACTCTGTCGCTCGGCATAACTATGACGTCACGTAAGCACATCTCATTGGATAGGTAACAAATTCACCTTTTAGTGCGAAAAGTATGGCTTAAGAATTGTCTGGTGGAAGAACATGAAGACAAGTGGACAAAGAGCAGATAAACATTGGACTGAGTAGGGTAACATCAGAGGATAGTTTTGATATCAGCCTCAGTACTTCCTCTCCCTTTAATACTGAAAATGTCTGCAATGTATTATTTGGCTCATTCCCAGTCTCAGTATGAGGAGGGTAGGCATAATCCATTCTGACTTTCTTATTTTTTTAATGAGACAATTCACTTCAACCAAGAACCACCGTATGGTATGGAGTTTATACACTGGAAGCAACTTTACTTATAATGTTTTCAAACAGGTGTATAAAAGGAAAACAGAAGCTGCAAAGAAAGAGTACCTTAAGGCACTTGCTGCCTACAGAGCAAGTTTGGTTTCCAAGGTAAGAATAAGTGGAATTTGGAAATAACTCATTATTTCCAATGGGTTACTTGTAATGAATTTGCTTTCCTAATAACAAGGGCACAATTAAGTTGTATAATGGTTGCAAAGGAACTAGGAATGACTGGGTGCTTGCAGCATTCTGGTGCTTTTTTTTTTTTTTTGGTAAAGACAGTTACTATTTGGATGACTTTTGAAAGTGTGACGTTAAAGCATTGTTCCTTTAAAAAAAGGTAACTGTAATGGAACTTAACCAATGGGCAAGGGAGCTTAGAACACTCACTGTCATGAATTACTTTTTAAGTTATTATTTATAGCCATGTGCCACCACAATTTAGCATATGAAAATACATGAAATATATAAATGTACAAATCAGCTTAACATATGTTGTCATTTTTTTTTAAAAAAAGGTTAAATAGATCTCATACAAAGAAAAATCAGATCAAATGTATAATAAAACCTTCTCTTATATTACAAAAGCAACTCCCCTAATGCATGAATATTAGAAACTTGACAAGGCAACAGATGGTCTTCCTTACTCTGCTAGATTTCTTGGTTCAGTTTTGTGAATCTGGAGGGCTTTCGGTGCAGTTTCCAGGATAAAAATTGCCTGAAAAATTACGCCATGTTTTAAACAAATAGCGGAGGAGTTTGGGGTATTCGCAAGGGGCCACGGAAGGGTCTGTAGTGCACACTTTCCTTAGTCCTGATTTAAAAGAGGGAAGAACAAATGTTTAAAACTTCCATGCCATCTATCTGCAAAACAGTACTTAGGGCATTTTAATAACTTTTAAAAAATGGAAAATTTCATAAAGAAAGGACCACACAATACAAAATATAGAGCCTCTGCCAAGATCTTTGTAAAGCAAAATGTAAAAAAAAAACAAAAAAACAAAGCCCATGAAAGCAGCAGACCTTTATATGGCCACTTAACTCCTGTGAGCACAACCACCAATGAGTTGGCAGCTTCTCCACTTGGGCGTTTGCAAAGAAACTGTATGCACTGTGTAATTGTGTAAGCTTGAGAATTGTTGTATAAATTGGTCAAGGAATTCTGTGTGTATGCAAAACATAAGCACTGGGCTTTGCATAAAACGTTGCAACATCCTAGAACGTATTATGGGAAGATGTAATCTCAATGTACTGAAGCCAATGTTGTGTATACTGCATAATTTATTGAATGCAGCTCTCATAAATTCTCTGGTAATAAATAGAGAAGTACCAGAGAACTGGGAATGTATTCTTTGTTAGAAGTATTTGCATCTGCAGAAATTAAAATCTAATACAGAGAGTGTCAATGTTTTTATGATGAGTTGTTTGTGGTGGAGTGTTGTGAAAATAAATGGTGAAAGCCCTTGTCAGGTAAGCTTCCTTCTGATATTTTGAGGTTTGTCCTTTCCTTCATTGAATGCTTACAGGGTGAGGGGTAGAAACAAAATCAGGGCAATAGCTCTGTCCCCCTCTTGTCCTTTATTTTTTCAGTCCTCTGCTTTGTGATTTTTTATGGTTCATTTGCTGTGATGAAAAAAATTGGTGGAAATTTCATGTATACTATGGCAAGTGTCTGGAAAGCAGGTGGAATGAATTTGAGATGAGTAAAATATTAAAATAATGGTCAACATTCAATGGTATCTAATGCCAGTGGCCAAGATCCAACAATATATGATACAAAACAGCCCTTCATGGTTCCATAAACCAGCTTCAGAGGTTTCACTAGCCCTCCAGATAGGTTTTTGGAATGCATTAGTGCTTGTAGAAATCAGATTGTAAGAAATTTTGAATTCCCATGAAAAGAGTCCTTGAGATGCCCTATTTGGAAGATGAGCAACAGCTTCAATTTTGTTTGTTTGTTTGTTTAGTTATTTGTTGCATTTGAGGACTTCCTCCTTCCCTCTAAACATAGTTGATTATTTTTAAAAAGTCTATTTTTCGTACAAAATACCTTTCTTGTGCAACCATTTTGTCCAAACCATTTTGCAGAGAAAAATACTTTTTGCAACACTCTATAGTTTACACATTTTTTGTAAATTTTTCTTGTGCAAAAATGAACTTTTCATAAATCAATTTGCCAAAAAAAAAAAAATGCAAAAAATGAGCAAAAAAAAATTCTCATAATCCTACCCAGCAGGGAGTAAATTTTAGAAATGTACATTTTTGCATGCCAGAATTAAAGAAAGGAAAGTTTGCACCCCTAAATGATTTCAATGATCCTCACTCACTCCTGCTTTGTTTTGAAACACAGGCTGCTGCTGAGTCAGCGGAAGCCCAAACCATCCGTTCTGTCCAGCAGACACTGGCGTCCACAAATTTGTCCTCCTCTCTCCTTCTGAATGCCCCCCTTCCCCAGCACACAACGGTGTCTGGGTCGCCTCAGACTCTTCAGCAGTCCCTCCCGAGGGCCATCGCCCCCAAGCCTTTAGCAATGAGGCTGCCGATGAATCAGATTGTCGCCTCCGTCACAATTGCCCCCAGCCTGCCCACAAACATTTCCACCTCGCTGATCAACTCCATGGGATCCAACATGGTGGGCACCCCAACCTCGGGGTCCTCCCAGGTCAGCCCCTCCTTGCAGAGCCAGCAACACCAACTCCAGCAGCTCCAACAGCTCCAGCAGCAGCAGATGCAGCAGCAGCAACTCCACCAGCAGCACATGCACCAGCAGATCCAGCAGCAAATGCAGCAGCAGCATTTCCAGCACCACATGCAGCAGCAGATGCAGCAGCAGCTGAGCCAGCAGCAGATGCAACAACAGCTGAGCCAACAGCAGATGCAGCAGCAGCTGAGTCAGCAACAGATGCAACAGCAGCTCCAGCACATGCAGCTCCAGCAAATGCAGCAGCAGCAGATGCAGCAGCATCAGTCCCAACCGTCCCCGCCGCAACATTCTCCCGTGGCCTCGCAGATCACATCCCCCATCCCGGCCATCAGCAGCCCACCACCGGCCACCCAGCAACACCCGTCCCAAATACAAACCCAGACACAGACTCAGCTGTTATCACAGGCCAGTATTTTCTGAAGACCGCGTGTTGTGAAAAAGGGGGAAAAATAATAAATTTAAAAAGCTGCTTTGCAACAAAGAGTTAAGCAAACGTGAACCTTGGAGGGCGAAAGACTGCATTGCCGAGGGTAGTTATGCAGGAACGCATAACAGATAAAAGTGAGCCTCTAAGCTGTCTATTAGATAGGCAATAAAGAACTACAATGTAGCTGTGTATACTCTTTTAGCTGATGATGAATATTTGTTTTCCTGTTTCTTCCATTCTTTATTTTAGAAGGAAAAGCTGTGCTCTTGAGGTTTTTTTTTTTCTTCATGCAATGCTTATTTAATTTATGTTGAGCTTTACCTCCCACATGTGAATCAAATAATTTTGAATATTCCTGGGCATTAAGGCTGAAACAACAACAGCAAAAATGGCCTTTTCACACTTTCAGATTAAAACTGTTCATTCTCACAAAATCAGTTAATGCTCTTCAAACCAGTTTTTTTTTTTTTTACAAAAATAATTTGAATTCATGGAGCCTTTAAAAAGCACAGTTGTAACTACCTGTAAAATGTTGGTTGGATTTCATGCAATCACACTCTTGGTGTTTTTCTCTGTCATAAAAAAAAAATATGTAAAAAATCACAGACTTTTGCCAAAGCTCCTTTTTTTCTTTTTTCTAAAAAAGAATTACTTCAGAAAGTAATTAAAAAAATGCAAGTAAAATTTCTTAATTATCAAAGCCCATCTTACCACCTGAGTCATAATTTCTGCAAATGCTACAGTCCTTTGTAATAAAATATATTCTTACCCTGTTCTGTTCATTCCAGTTTAAAAACAAAAATAAATGTGAATATTCTATTCTGTGTTTGAGTGACAACTTTCAGATTTAATACACTGTATTTTTTAAAAGAAGGAAATGCACTTAAATAAAACTGTTATTACAAAAAAAGAAAAGGTAAGAAGGAAAAAAAATGTGAGTTTTGTTTTTGCTTTTTTTTTTAAAAAATGCTGTAATATCAGTAGGTTATTTAAAAGGACTGCCACGTCTGAATAATCACTGTAAATATTTTCTTTAAAAAGTTGTAAGTTTTTCATATCATGTGTTGTAAAGTTTTTCATAAATGAGGCTTTAATGTAAACACTGGTAACATGAATGATTTTAATTGCAACATTGCTTACTGTGTTTTTATGCTGTTTTATACTTTTTTATGAGTTATGATAGCAGCAATTACATTGTTTGTATTTTGCTTATCTAAAACAAATGCTTTTATCTTGCTATAGAATAAACACATTTCAGTAAAAAATATATATATACATATATACATAAAAACCCAGTGGTATTCCAGACTATAATCAGCCAGTGCTAAATGGTTAAAGTAGGAGGTCTATTGACATTGCAGAACATCCCTTCAACCTGTGATGTTTACCATTTTTAAATCAAGCAGTTCAGCAGAGATGGCAGGTTTAAGGCCATTTCCGCACTAGCCTGTTATAGCGCTATGATTCCACTTTCAACATCCTATGGAATCCTGGGGTTTGCAGTTTCGGGAGGGGCCAGCCAGCCCCCCCAAAAAACTGCAAACCCCAGGATTCCATAGGATGTTGAAAGTGGAATCATAGTGCTATAACAGGCTAGTGCGGAAATGGCCTAATTCAAGCCTGGCCAGTCAAGGACTGGAGCTAAACTCGTGTTTTCTTAAAGAAATCATCCTTTCCTTGTTTCCAAAGGAGTATTACTGCTGCACATTTCCTAGCCCTTGCTGTTGCCTTCAGTGGCTAATAAAGTGGCAAACATGAGATAACAACTGAAGAACCCAAGCCCTAATCTTGCCCTTTGGGTTTCTGAAGGCAATCGCTAAAGCATGTAGTTGTTCACTAATTTCACTCTTGAAGGAAACAACAAGTCATTTTAGCAGTCTTCTTCCCACTGAGGAAATTTTTCAGAACTGGAGTTTTCTACACCTATTTGCAGGTTGGGACATACTCTATGCAAAGTTTGCATTTTTTTTTTTTAACAAAGCATTTTCTGCCTAGGAAACAGCATTTTCTGCAACAGAAAATGTTGTTAGCGGCCACGTGTGAATTTTCCCCAGAATAAATCCTGAACTGCAAAGATTCTCATCATTCCAGGCTTTTCCTCATCAGGGTCTCCCAGCACTTGAGAGACATTTTTTTAAAAGCATTTTTTGGGATTTTTTTTAATTCCTTCCCTAGTGATCACATCCTCTTTTCCTATGACAGCTTCAGTTAGTAATTCAGCTTTTCTTTCAGTTCCAAAAAACTGAAGATTAATTTGTGAGTTCCCAAAGATTTAGCAACTAAAGCTTAGTCGCTAGCAGTGAGAAATATGTTGGCCTTTCTTTCGGTTCTCATCTCAATTTGTTGTTGATCCCTTCCTTTTGCCATTAGTCCTACCCACCAGTGGAAGGAAAAATGATCTGAAATTGAATTTGGCCCTTGGGTTGAAGTGCTTCTCCACACTCGCACTGGGCACTTGTATAGTGCCAGAGGTCTACGGTACTCTTTTTAATTCCCGGTTGCCCATGGTGCATTAACAATTATCAGTCCATGGGTTGGAAAAGTCTTTTCACGGTCACTTTCTCTCTGTGTGCTGCAGGAAGAAAAGTACTTCTAATCACTGTGATTTTCAGCAGGCAAAGAAGAGAACCAAGCAACTGGGAAAGAAAAAGTCTTGGTTGTGGTGGAATGCCCGGTGGCAAGAGGGAAGAATGATGATGGAGTTTAGAGCACACATAGCCCAAGAAATGTCCCATGAACCAAAAGATCAATTGAGAGAGGGGTACAGTTGGATACCATGGCAGCATGAGAAAATAAATGAAAGGAGGTTCTCCTGGCACATGATAAATTAGAGTTGGTTTAAGATATGTAAGGAGCCCACACATCTCAGTACCGTTGGGCTACAACACCAGTCGTGTGACCAATGTGGATACAACTGTTTATAATAGGGATCCAACATACAGAAAACCTAAGGGCCCACCACCACTAGTCTGGCATCCTGAAGAATACAGACAATTATTTACCAAACACCAACATGGGTTGAAGTATACACAACCACACTTTTCCAATCTCTTTTCTGCATACAAGTGTGCTTCCACAGCTTTTCCACTCTTGTCTGATTGCTGCTGGGTTCTGAAGTTGGTTCATTTTTTAAAAATTTTAACTGCTTTTCCTGTCTCCTTCATACACTATTAACTTATTCTAAGCAGAGGTCTTGCCACACATGTTTAAGAATGGAGGTTAAGGAGTACAACGATGACCTCAGGTAGATTCCAACTAATAGCCACCCTCTCATGGGTTTCCTTGGCAAGATTTTATTCATAGGAGACTTGCTATTACCTTAAAAATATCTAATTTACAGTGCAATACTATGCCTGACTACTTGGAAATAAGTCATTGATTTTTTGGGGGGCTTGGGCCTGAACTTTGTTGGTTAGTCCAAACTCGAATGGACCCAACTGAATTATAAATTGAGGCAAATCATAGACAACATGCATCAATTAAATGAATCCATGCTCTTTGAGGCTGAAAGTAGAGTTCAGGCCTAAGTCTTAGGTAAGTCATACATTCCAAGTGCATCAATTTGGCAGGGACAATCTAGACAATCTGTTATCCCAATTTTCAGCTGCTGTTAAAATGCCCCAGATTGTTACTCCTTGCTTGCCTAGCCAGTTGCAGCTCATTACACACACTTGGACTACACATCTGTCTTCTGCCCTGGTGATTTGTCCTTCCATTCTTCATACATACTCTTTGTTTTTCACTTCCTTCTTGAGTTTATTGTGCAGCCACATCGGCTTTCCCAGACATTTCCCATTTTAGTTCTGCAGAATTGTTTGAGATTGTGCATTTAGCATTTTCTTCTTCACAAAATCCCACCTGTCCTCTTCCCATTTTTCTCCTTGCCACTAGCTTACATCCATTGCAGAAATGGAGTTCAACGTTCAAAAAAAGGTACTTTGTGTTCAGTTAAATCAGTGTGGGGAGAGAAGAGGGGATGGAGTCTTTCTAGGAGGCTCAAGCAAAAGCAAACTGCTGCATGGTCTCTTCTTCCACATTAATGAAATTTGCCATCTTGACCATGCTCTGATGCTGCTTGGCTCAATGTGCTCCAGTTTTGGATTGTGAAATGTTGGAGGGTATGAGTAAGTATGTAGTAAGATTGCAACATTAAAACACTTCAGATCATCCTCATCACCATCAAAGTTAACAACAACATTCAAGGAGCTCTCAATCAGTCAGTCACAGATGCTGCTCAGAAATTCATTTCTATCAGACATCATGATCACCCCTATGGTGAGGCATCTAAGCATCCTGCTACTGGAGTGAGAATGACATGGCCCTCTAAGATGCTCTTGAACAGCAACTCCTATCAATCCTAGTCAGGATAGCCAATAGTGAGGAATGCTGGGATTTACCGTCCAACATCTGGAGGGCCACACAATTCCCACCCACACCCAACTGTACATCTGCCTTTGAATAGAGTAGATTCAACTCAAGAGTTGGATTAATCTTGGGTCATCCATTGACCCTCAGGCCAAAGTGTGGATTTGCACCACAGCCTCTATAGTTATAACTTGATGTGTTGCTCTGTAACCACTACATGTGTAGTGTAATCCTTTGCATGTTTACTCATAAGTCCTTTTTCATATATTATATTTCCTCTAAGGAGCTGAAGGAGGCATCTACAGTTTTCCTGTGTGCCGTTTCTCCATCCTTGCAACAGGTGATGGTGACTGACCCAGAGTCATCTAATAAATTCTCTAGCTTAATCAGGATTTGAATCTGGACTTCGTCAATCCAAGATCAGAACTTAAGCACTTGAGGTTTAAAAAAAAAATCCCAAAGACTTAGGAGGAGAATGAAAAAAAAGATATTTCTTGAGAACTGGAAAATACCAAGGAGGAGAAGGCTGTAAAGCCCTTGATCTGACAAGAAGTCCCAGCACTGAAAACCTTAATCAAAATAAAGGTCTGAAAACCATGAAGCCCTATCAGGAACAACTAAGTGAGCTGGTCATGTTTATTCTGGAGAAGAGAAGGTTAAGAGGTGACATGATAGCCATGTTTAAATATTTGAAGAGATGTCATATGGAAGATGAGGCCAGCTCATCTTCTGCTACTCCAGAGACTAGAACATGGAGCAATGGGTTCAAACTAAAGGAAAAGAGATTCCACCTAAACATTAGGAAGAACTTCTTGATGGTAAGAGCAGTATAACAGTGGAATACACTGCCTGGGATTGTGGTGGGTTCTCCTTCTTCGGAGGTTTTTGAGCAGAGGCTGGATGGCCATCTGTTGGGAGTGCTTTGATGATATATTCCTGCACTCTATGATTCTATGATTCTAAATTTGGTAAGCCTCCCCCAGAGAGATCATTTCTTACTCTATTCCCCAACACAGCCATGTAGTGCCTGGGGGCAGCTGAAGATCATTCTACTATGTCCTGATAGCCAGCGCAGAGCAATGCAGCCTGTGGGAACAAATTTAACGAAGAATCAGATCCTTACAAATGCTGCGTCATACATGACCTCCACTCCATTTAAGCCAATTTGCACACATAGTCATGTTCGTAAAGGTAAATCCTTAATCTGACCTCCTCCTCCTTCTCCTCCTCCCCTAGTTTTCCTGGCACCAACAACCTTGTTATTTTACCATGCCTTCATGAATCAAATGGCAGAGTGAGAACAAATATGTCCCACTAATGTTCACGGGCTGTGTTCTTTTGCTGCCTGCATGAATTACACATTCATGTTCTAAAGGGTCTCACAGATTCTGTTGTATTCGTGGGGTTTTGTCCCCCCCTTCCTCCTTTCCCTGCTCCAGGAGAGCACTTTGACCACTATCCCCAGTTGTCTTGCATGATTAATTACAGCATCTGTCCTGTCAGAAGCTATAATGAAGAGGTCTTGATAAAAATTGCAAATTACCACTGGCAACAATCTTAAACTGCTTATGATAAAATGAAAATTAAAAACAGCAAGCAAGAAGCCTGAGTGGAATCCTAATCTGGGAGGGAAAAAAAAATAGAATGAGTCTGAGCAGAGAGTGTCCATGGCTACTGTTTAGCAGATGCAAGCTGGGATAAAAGTGAAATGGAAAACCGGGCAGTATTGCATATAAAGCTGAAGACCACGAAGGATTTCACATTCTCTCACACGTTTCCACAGATTTTCAAACACTGCGTGTTGGATAATGCCCAGAGTCAAGAGGGGGGGAAAATAATTATCATGTTCGTTTTGTAATAATGAGTTCAATTTACCCCTCAAGGGCAGTTCCAAACTGAAATAGACCAGGCTAACATAGTTGTACTTATTCAAGGACAAACCAGACAATGCCAGAAGATAAATGGATGCAAGTTGGTCATTAGAAATGGAAATTGTGGTTGTGGCTGTGTGTGCCTTTGGATCATTTACAACTTAAGATGACCCCAAGGTAGGGTCCTGGGGTTTCCTTGGCAAGATTTGTCCAGAGGGCGCTTGCCTTTGCCTTGCTTCCCCTGAGGTTGAGACAGTGTGACCTGCCCAAGTTCACCTACTGGGTTTCCGTGACTGAGTGGGTTATCAAATCCTGATCTGCAGAGTCATAGTCCAACATTCAAACCACTAGTCCCCAAATACCACCCCCAAAATAAAATTGCAGGACATTTCAATCTTCCTGGACATTCTAAGTAGGACATCCAAGCAGCCTTCCTTGAACAACAAAAACAAAAAAATATAAAGGCAGATTGGAAAGAAAAATAGCTGAATTAAGATATATCTGCAAACTCCAGTCCATTGGCAGTGCTTTGAGCAGAGACAATGGTTACCACATCTTAGCTATACCAAGCAAGGTTTTCAGGCCTGGCTTATTGAAACACTTTACTTGTTCCCATATTGGGTCACAAATGTCTTGCACTATTTATGTTTATCTGTTCAGCTTGGCTTGTATGTGAAACCTGTCTCTTACCTTTGTCCCTTTGACTAATCTTTGTGGCCAGCATTGAGACTGAACTTGTCACCCCATCACGGTGCCAATATGTTTTGCCTTTTTATTACAGTTCACACACACACACACACACACACACACACACACACACACCATTTGTATAAATTCCTGTCCACAGAGGCTTAATGCCATATATCTGATGATGTGGACTGGAATCCAGGAAAGCTTCTGCTAGAAAATTTCTATTAGTTAATCACAAAAGTGAGAACCAGTGTGGCATAGTGACTAGGACACTGGGAGACCAGGGTTTGAACCCCTGGTCAACCTTGGAAAACCTTTGGTTGACCTTGGGCAAGTCACATCCTCTCAGCCTCAGAGGAAGACAAGGGCAAACCCCCTTTGAACAACTTCTGCCAAAAAAGCCCTATAATAGGTTCATCTTAGGTTTCAAGTCAGAAATCAAGTCAGAAATCAAGGGATCCTGTAGCACTTTTGAGATTGCAACTTGAAGCCACAAAAAAACCCTACAATCTCGAAAGTGCTACAGGATCCCTTCAAATTTTTTTATAGTTGTCCTTAGTTCCCATCATACGCTTAGAGAATTAAGGGCTAAATCTATTGCAAAACTCAGCTAATGCAAGACCCATTAAATAAACTACTGAAGTCAACACCTATAATGAATGTCATTGATTCAATGGCATCTAGCAGTGAGATGTAGGTCTAGATTATTATTATTATGATGTTCAGTAAAACTATGACTACAGTTCTTCGGTCCTTTGGAAGGAGGACTTCCAGGATTCTTAAGATATGGTGAACCATTCCACAGTTAGAGAAAGATGTTGATGAGAGGAGAAAGAAGACTACTACCTGAGGCCTCCTTTTGCTGGTGATGGGAATCTCTGTGCGGATGTCTCCTTTGTTGCTGTCTGAAAGTGGTCAAATGGAAATTTGTGGGGGGTTTTCCCCCATTCACTTTGATGGGACTTGCACCAAAGGCTTTCCCAAGGGAGTGTGTCAAATACACACATGCCTGTGTGCATTTAACCATATGTCAGTTTCAACTAACTTAATGGAGCAATCAGAGCTCTTCCTGGAGCTTCTGAGATTCTTAACCAACGCCTTCAATACAGAAGGGCTAAAATGCATGTGACAGTAATTGTGTACATAGCCCGTAATTATGACTTTGAAGAGCCAAGATGCATCTTTGAGAAAATGTCACAAGTGATAAGGGTTAATGCTGAAATAGTCTGTTCTCCACCGTTTGGAGCAAGAAGCAGGTGCAGTTACACTCATTAAAGGATTTCAGAAATCCTGAGTTTTATCACTTGTGATGAAAGGCTGAAGATCTGTTCATGGTTCTGCAGTATCGGTGTATTGGATGGGGGATAGTCATAATTAAAATCAGCACTTGGAAAGTCACTTTTAAGAGGAATGAATATAATGAGTCCCAGAGCATCATCCTACTGGTGCTCAGTTATAGGATGGCTTCAGCATATTATTACAGTCATTCTTTCTAAAAGTAGTTTCCCGAGCTCTGTATTAAAGCAACTTTACTTGGGCTGAAACCCATCATCACATTTACAAAGGAAGAAAGCCGGCTGAACAGAATGGGACTCAGTTCTGAGTAAATATCCTCAGGGGTTACAAAAATGCCAACGTAGGCCTGTACAGTTTAAATCTGTCCTATCTTTCCATCCTTCCCTATCTCGGGCCATTTCCACACCACATTGTTATAGTGCTATTATTCCACTTTCAACATGCTTGGAATCCTGGGGTTTGCAGTTTAGGGAGGGCCATTTAGAATTCTCAGCCAGAGAGCTCTTTGGCCCCAGGAAATGACAAACCCCAGAATTCCATAGGATGTTGAAAGTGGAATAATAACACTAGAACAGTGTGGTGCAGAAATGGCCTTAGTTTATCTATTTCCATATTTCCATTTCAGTAGTATATCTTTACCTCTTATGGATCAGAAATGTCCTGCTTAATTAGAGATGCAATCCTGTACCCAGTTTGCACGCTGGGCCACTGCATTCATTAATTTTGAGTGTTTTTAGAATGAGGTACTAAGATAGCAACACAACCTCTACAATGTGCGCTGGAATGGGTCAGGATGTAAGTGATTTTCTTGCTCTGTCCGACACCTGTTAAATAATGTTTTCAACCTCCTATCATTAATAAGTACTTTCCTTTCCCTCCTGTTCCTGGGGTTTCTTCACTTTATCACCCCAGTTAACTACATTCTACTTTCACATTAACCTAGGCTGACATATGATGAAAGAACATAAGGAGTTTTAATTTTTCGCTGAAATAGGGTCATTAGTTCCTAACTACAAATGAAAGCTTTAAATACCTTTATGGAGTCGACTTTCCATGATATATTATCACCTGACCATTGTGGTTTGAAGGGTATTTTCCCCTCTTTTGGAGACAGATGGATCAAATATTTCAAGTTTAACCGGGGAGCTTCCATACAATGGGGGGAAAAAAAGATGTATGAATAGACTTCTTCCCTCCCGTTTTTCACTTCATGGAGTATTTTGCAGCCCTGGACTTCATTCTAACCTTTCCCTCCCCGCTTTGTTTGTCTTTTGTTTTGCAACAGCTGTTATTATCGTTTTTTGGTCAGCTGTGATTGCTGGAGGCAAAAGAGGACCAGATGGTGTTTTGCGATGCATGAATGGCGAGTTAGAGGAGCCGGGATTGAATAGGCCAAGTTTGAATGGTGTCTATGCACCACCTGCCCCCTTCAGCAGAAGCAGCGCCGATCACAGGAGCATGATCCGTCTCAGACCAACTCGAATCAGAAGGGGAATGAAGAAAGCCTTGTTGGATTTTCTCCATATTTATTGATCTTCCATGCACTAACAACATAATGCAGTGCACAGTCAATTTGAATTAATTGGATATGACACAGCATGTTCATGTAATCTATCACTGTGGTCGTCTGGTACGCTATGGGGATTTTTCTTCTTCTTCTTTTTTTTTAGCTGCCCCTGTCACAGGAACATGTGAATCTGTAACAATGTGCATTAATTAACTAAGTAGACAGAAGCAAAGCGAGAGAATGTTGCTTGAAGAAAATGCCTTTTTAGTCAACCTCTTGCAAATTTTTTAATGCACATTTCATCTTATGATTTTTTTGTAAAGAAAATCAATTTGTTTTCCTCGTCAAAGCATACTTACAGCAGCATACAAAAACACTGGTAAAACAAAAAGGAGGTGGGTGGGATAAAATGCACATTTATCCAAAAATAAAATAAACACAACACTTTTTTTTTTTTTGCAGAGTTACAAATCAAAATGGAGCAAAATCAGGATTATCCCTGATACACAAAGACACTATGCAAACACTTATATACCTCAGCACACTGTGAAATGAATGGGGGGGAGCACATTTGAAAACAGATTTGGTTAATTCAAATCTAGACACAACATTTTCTATTAAATTTCTTCAAATGTAGTGCTGTAAATAGGGGTTGGGGAAAACGAGACGGTAACGTTGTCATCATCAACAACAGTTTGTTTCAAGTTTGGTTGTGCTTTTAAGAAATATTCATAGTGACAAGTTATGCTGAAATGTGAATAAAAACAAGCATAATGTGTACAATAAACCTTAAACTTTTTTTTTTTTTTTTAGCAGAGCTACAGATCAAAATGGAGCAAAATCAGGAATATGCTTGGTACACAAACACACTATGCAAATACTTCCTTACATCAACACACTATGGAATGAACCGGGCAGCACATTTGAAAACAGATTTGGTTTATTCAAATCTACTCACAAAATTTTGTATTAAATTTCTACAAATGCAGTGCTGTAAGTAGGGATGAGGGGAAAAAAATAAGACACTAACATCAGCATCATTGTCATCCTCAACAACTTGTTTCAAGTTTGGTTATGCTTTTAAGAAATATCTGTAGTGACGAGTTATGCTGAAATGTGGATAGAAATCGGCATAATCTACATTGAAGGTTCTGATCCACTTTTGTATTTTTGCACTTTCAACTCAGTTTGCAGCAATTAAAATAAGTTGTGGACAAGGGCAGAAAGTGGGAGGAGAAGAGTGAAACTGGGACATTTTAAAAGCAGCTGAAAAAGTGGGATGACATAGAAATAATCAGGACTGCCCTTACCAAATTTGCGCAATTGGATGGTATGAATTTTTCGCATGTCCCATTGAATCAGTGTGCCTGTAGTTGTTGGGACAGGGGTGGACAAATTGCAGCCCCTCAGAGGCTGTTGCAGTGCTACTTCCAGTAGCTTTAGTCAGCAATGGCTGCAGTGAGGAATACTGTGAGTTGCAGTTTGACAGCACCAGGAGGGCTGGCCCATTCCTACCCCGGACTTGGACTTCAGGAAAAGTAATATTTCAATGTGATGAGTTAGAACCAAAGGCCAAAGTCTTTTCTACTTCATATCAGGAGTGGTTTTGTCATTAACTTCACTCACATTTCCACAGAAGAAGAAAGGATGTCCTAGCTCAGCAGGAGAAAAGACAAAGGAGTCCTTGGTGGCCTCCTCAGAACAACTGGAGAGACTGAGGGCCAGTACTTCCATTAGGAAGATTGAAGTGACCACCTCAAACAGCTTAGGACAACAGTGGCAGCCACTTGCCTGTTCCTAACACAACTGTGTTTGCCATGTGGCTGGTTCTCTTAGACCAACCCACACCCCAGATGTATAGGAAAACACTAACCAGTTGCAAGATTTAACTGCCAGCCCAATAGAAATCAGAATGAGATAGTGGTAGATGCCTTATACCGAGTTGGATTATTAAACCATCTAGGTAAATATTGTCTAACCCATCCAATCCCATTGTCACATCTACTAGATACTTGGGTTACCAATTGTCAGTGGCCATTGATGATGACCTGGAAGAACTGGATTAGAGCAGGAAGTAGCGTTTCTGGGTTTGTGATAGGAGTCGTTTCCTGGAGGTAATAGGTATTGACTTGGGGCCCTTGTGCATGGAAGTCATGTGCTTGACCCCTGAACTATGACCCTTCCCCAAGGGTGGGTACAACAGATCAGTATCGGGTCAGCCTGAAAGTGTAGAAGTGTTATGGAAACACTGACAGCCTTCTTATCTGGCTTGTGTTTTAGTTGCTAAACATGACTTTCTTTTACTGCACACGCACACAGATGCACGTATTATATATACACATACACTTGGGATTCTCAATTTACAGTCTGGAGTTTGCACAAAAATATTGTTACCAAGCCCTCTGAAAGGAGGCATGTAGAAAATCTAAATAAAGAAATGGAATCAAGGCAGCAGGGTAGGGGTAGGGAAAGAAGGCTGGTGACATCTGGGGAAATATTCATGACTGAAATGCATTAATTCAGATGATAATATGATTTGGCATTTGGTAATCAATAACCTAGGCATAACACCAGTGTTCCTGTTTGATTAACCTTTTGCCGCAGGCTATGAAGTCAAATGCATGCAAAGCAATCTTTTTTTTTTTTCATGGTGGGGGTGGGAAGGGAGAGCAGATTATGTATATCTTTGCATATTGAGAACAAAATTGGAGCCTCCCAAAACTAGACTACAGTGCCTTAAAATGAGTTGATCTCCTTGCCTCTTTCTCTGTATTATCTGAGGGTGCATTTTTGCTACAATAGACTTCTCTAACAGCTAGCCAAATACACACCTGGTTTGTTTTCTCCCTTGAGTTCTAACTCTCTTGAGGGGAACCTAAAAAAGAATTAATTTCCAAGTTGTTCTCTCCCTTCTCTTCCTCCTCCCTTATTGCTTTTCATTTGAACTGCTTATACTTATTGTTGTAAGGAAGGAATAGCACTTCTATCGTATTTACCAGCTGTATTTGGCGACTAAGGCCATTTCCACCCCATACTGTTCTAGTGCTATTATTCCACTTTCAACATCCTATGGAATTCTGGGGTCTGCAGTTTACTTGAGGCCAAAGAGCTCCCAGGCTGAGAATTCTAAATGCTCCTCTCTAAACTGCAAACCCCAGGATTCCATAGGATGTTGAATGTGGAATAATAGCACTATAACAGTGTAGTGCAGAAATGGCCTAAAACTCCTTCCTGGGATTCTCTGCAAGAAACTTTTCTCAGTTCTCCTTCTCACCTTCTCATGGTTTAATCATGGTTCACCTTCTCATGGTTTAATCTTGGTTAAGTTTTCCGAAATTATGGGGTACAACGACACAGGTACAAATTAAGGAGGTTTAAGGAAAGCATTGGAAGAGTTTGACTACTTTTTGCAAGAAAAAAAGGGCCTAAAGAGTTCTTGCAAATAAGTAAAACACTGAACCAGAGCCTTCATTTAGTCAAGTGATAAAGCTGGAATGTAAACTGAAATCAGTAAATGATTCACTTAAATTGCAGTTACTACCTTGTAGGTCTTAAACAAGGACTGCAAAAAGAAAAAAAGAAAGAAAAGGAAAAAAAACAAGAAGAAATATATATCAGCTTTCCCTTTTAAATTGTCTGTCATCATACAGTCGCTGAATGTCTTATGTTTTCTACAGATGGTGTTTATATAGCGTACATGAGCCGAGGGTTGGAGAGTATCATTAAAAAGGGTTTTTTCCCCCCATAATTACTCAGATTTCCCACTGAATAATTGGAGGGCTTCAGCTGTTATATTAAACATTTTATGGAATTAGAGTTGCAGTTGTACTTGAAACTCACTTATTAACAATGAGGGGGATGTTGTAAACAACCACTCGGCTGATTTTATTGTGTTTATTCTCAGCTTTGGCTGTGAAACAAGGTTGAAAAATGGGGAAACTGTCCCTTTTATAAAAATATTCTTCAATTAAAATTAAATACAACACATGTTGCCCTTCTCTCTCCTAATCTATAGGGAGACAGAGAAAACTCAGTCCTCATGTCCTTTGCCATCAAAGGGAAAGTTTTTTGGAAGGGGGATGAAATCAATTGAGAAGCAAAAACTCACAGAAGAAGCTTTTACTTACAACACTAGCTATGAGACTTTGAGGTTCAGCTTATGTTTTATTTTAGCCCAGCTCCATGTTGTATCCAGAGCTTGGAGAAGTTCCTTTTTTGATTACACTAACCAGAATCCTCCAGCCTGCATGGCACATTTTCCAGGCTTTGGTTGTACTCTTCAATAGTAGGTCAACATATACATCATTGCAATCAGTCCAGAAAAAAAATCCTCTATTCCAAAACCAGTTAGGCAGTGGACACCCGGGAAAGAAGGAGAAAATCAGTCTTCTGTAGGTAGTGAGTTCCATAATCTAGGTATAGCTACAAAGAAAACCTTCTCTCATGCCCCACGGACCTTTACCACCAGTGGGACGTAGAAAACAGCCTCCCATTCAGAATCATACAGAAAATTTCAGTAGAGGTATTCCTGGCCCACACTTGTAGAACTTTAAAGGTAATAAGTAGTTTCTCAAATTTTCCCTGCAAAAGAACAGGAAGCTTGTATTGCTGTTGTAGAATCTTGAAAGTGAGCTTTATCAAGACTCTTGATGTTGCATATTACTTTAACTGTTATGGCTCGCTCCTTTAGAGTCATAGAATATTGGTGAGCCACTGCAGCAAAGGTTCTCAGTCGTTGGTCCTCCAGATGCTTTGGACCTCAGTCCCAGAATAGCTTATCACTGGCCATGCTGGCTAAAGCTTCTGGAAGCTGAAGTCCAAAACATCTGGAGGACCAAAGGTTGAGAACCACTGCAGTAAAGCTCATGAAACTACAAATCCCAGGATTCCATATGAAGGAGCCATGGCACAATGGCAGTGATATAATCATTTAGTCTGAAACTGAACCAGCTGAAATTTTGGCTGAAGGTATCTCTGTGTAGAAAATATTGCAGTAATCCAGTCTGAAGACTTTGGAAATGCAGCAATATACATTTGTATGTATACAAGTGCTCTCCATTATACAATCCCACAAGACAAGAAAAACAGCAATAGGAGCAAAAGATCTGCTAAGGACTTTGTGGGCTGACCAATATGGCTGGTGGGCTGTACTAGGTTCGGCCAGGTGGAAGTTGTATAGGAATACTCTAATTCCTCTGTAGATTCTTTTTGTTATTAATGCGTATTCTAGATTTACACATGCATGCATGCGCACACACATATGCCCATACACACACAGATCTGAAAGTAATAAACTGTCAGGTGTTGACTATGCTGAAAAAGGCAGCATGATATATTTATAACTTAATATAAATAAATAAATAAAAAATGGGAGAGGGTGAATAGACCCTGATTGCTATTCATTTGGCGTTTATTATAATGAAATGAATCAAGATCAATTCATTTGATATTCCTCTAGCTTCACTAAGTACTTCTGTAAAATGTTCACTGTAACGCTGCATTAATTACAATTAACCTCATTATTTTAAAGTACTATCAAACCCACTTAAATAGGGGTGGGGGTGTGAACATCAGATGGAGGATATTTTTTATTAAAAATAAAATCCTCAGAGCTTTTAGCATTTTACTAGAAAGTTCACTCATTTTGTTTTGGGGGCCCCACCTAGAGCTTTTTATGAGTTGAAATAGTTCCATGAACTAGTTCCATGAAAATATTTTTGGCAGCAGTACTGAGTGCTATAGGCTATTTAGACTCCTGATCATAAGGATCCAGGATGGCCTATGAGGCCATTTTGCAGGTTGGAGCATTCTTCTCCAGTACTCCATTGTTAGACACACACCAAGGAGTATAGCTATGGAGAGGGAATGAGAACTTTGCTTCCCTAAACAAGAATTCTGGACTCCTCATGAAATTTTCCTTCAGTCTTCAAATGTGTAGCACTTCAGTAACCTGGCTTCAGCTGAGGATGTAGAAATACAGTGTAGGCATCCAGAGAAAATGGGAAAGCAAAGGCATCAAGAGAATGCAAAGACAAAAAATGAAAGTTGGAACAATATCCAATGTCTCACTCTCTGCATAGGGTTCCCACATCTCCAGACCTAGCCCTGAGTCTCAGGGCCTGGGACTTTTTCTTTCCAGTCTTCAAGGTGTGGAGGGAGAATCTCAGGGCCTGATCACTTTCTTGACCAATGTGTCTATGTGTATATTTTGATGCACCTTTTTTTTTTAAAAAAAAGAATGACATATTCTGAACAACCGTTGCCCCCCGAAAAAGAAGTCTGTCCAGAATTCTATCCCCAGATTTCTAGCATTACAGAGTAGAATTGTCAGGTTAGTGCCATCCCAGGCCTTGAGACTGCTGGGCCAAAACCTAAGGATGTTCCCTGATGACATCACAGCATGTGGACCTGGCTATGTCTTGAAAAATGTTAGATGGTTGTTCATCCACCGTCAGCTTGGGCAGCTTCTCCACAGAGATGATGTGAGGCTTGCAGTTTATGGAAGGGTGTTTAGAATTCCCTCCCAGCGAGCCCCCCAAACTACAAATCCCAGGATTCCATAGGGTGGAACCATGGCAGTTAATGTGGGATTATAGTGCTATAATTGTGAAAGGGTCCCTATTGGAAAGGTAAATTGTTCCTCCTGTACGTTTCTGTGTAAGGTAATTCACCCCTTTGGGGAAAGGGGGCAGAAAATGGTCCGGTCCAGGAAGTCTGGAGGGGTTAAGACCTAAAAAAACAGCAGGGCCACACTTTGGCCTCTTACGCAGCAGATGTTTTTATATTGGATGACTTGAAAAATATCTTAGCATAGTTCTTCATATTGACATCATTTGATGAAAAATTGCTAGTAAGAATTAGGCAGAAGAAAGAGGCTGTGGGGGCTGGGGAAGGAATGAAAGATTGGTTTAAGAAGATGTCATTAATTCTCTACAAATATTGGTGATTTCATAATTACCTACCTGAAAATGGGACAGGCCAATAGTGGGAAGAAATCATCTACTCTGCATTGGAGCAGATAGCTCTCTGTTCATTGAGGAGAGAAGAAAAATTGTTTGAATGGCTGACACACTACATCATGTAATGCCATTCCATATCAGCCTACCTTGTGTTACAGTGTGACAGGCCAGTTTAGTTAGGCTGTGAAATAATCTGAAGTGACACACTATAATCCAAAGCAATGAGCTAGGAGATCCTGTTCCCCACCTTCCCTTTTTGAGGGCTGACAGCCATCAAAGGTTTGTGTAGTTTGTGAATCTTCTTCCCAAGTCCCTGCTGTGGTTGGTTGGTTGGTTTATTTATTTATTTTAGATCCTGCTTTTCTCCCTGCCCAGGACCCAAGGCGGATCTCTATAAGCTTCCTGAAGGGACTCCATCATTTCGGAATGCTGTCAAATGAGTTTGTTTCTCAGATATGAGCAGGATAATGTGATGGATGGGTTGGCCTTGGATTCTGTCACAGGAATGTAGGATACTGCCTTACACCAAGTCAGACTGTCAGGTGACTTCATCTTTCTGGATCTGACACCCAGCACCTGCTACTTTGGTTTAATATCTGGGGATGCCAGAAGGAAAAGTTCACCTGATCTCCTCTAGGCTACATCAACTGCTTGCAGATGACTTATTACAAAAGTAGAGAGTCTCTTTCATTCTGAGAGCCAAGTAAAATTTCAAAGAATGTCTCGGGGCTGTACCCTAGTTGGGGGAAAAGGCAAAGGCAAAAGAGGTGGGCTCAAACCACTGCCATGCTTTAGCTTAAAGTTTTTCTTGTCAGTAATGAGGTCTTGAGAGCCAACATGGTGAATGGTTAAGCACTGGATTATTACCCTCCAGACCAGAGTTCGATTCCCTGCTTGGCCATGGAAACCCAGTAGTTGATCCTGAGCACATCACATATTTTCAGCCCTAGAAATACCCATGATAGGTTTGCTTTAGTCTTAAGTTGGAAATGACTTGAAGGCACACAACACACACACACACACACATACACACTCTGAGGCCCTAGAAGAAGGTTTTCAACCTTTTAGAATGGAGGATAGTGTATAAAATCTGGGGAACCACCAGATGACAAAGTCATGGAGAAGGAACTACAGCCACTTGGAGAACCAACTAAGAATGCAAGGAGGACTGGACCACCAAGTCCAAGGGAAGAGTGGAAGGCTCCTCACTTCTAGCCTATTGCATCTTTTTTAACCCAACAGGACTGTGTTGTCTAAGAAGTCAAGAAAGTTCTATCTGACAAGTTTCTTTAGTGTGAGCAATTCCTTGCTAACTCTGGGTTGAGTGTTTATGCTTGACCAGCCTGAGGCCTTGTTAGGAGATCAAAAACATTCATGGTACTTCAAGGAGAGGGTCATCCCTGCTACAGATAAGAGCAGAGGCCTGGAAGGGGGAGGAATCTTTCTTTCAACCCTGGGCTTGATGCTCTGGACAATTAGAGGGTTAAAGATTAGATAAATAGGACAGTTATCTTTATCTTAACAAGCAAGCAGGTGGACAATCTCTCCAAGTTACAGAAGGATATTAATAGGGCTGGAGGCCTTGTCTTTTCTGTGACCTGGAGATGACACTGGGTTCAAAAGCTGTTTTTTGTTTTTTGCTGAAAAACAGATGCTGCACACTATGAACCAAGCATTGGTAATTTAATTACATTAAAAGGCTTCATTCATTAACAAAGGCAATCAACCAAAAATTGCAGGAAGGCATAGGTTATTTTCAGCATAATTGGAACACTATATCTTTTATTCACTATAGGACAAAAATGTGGCTTTGGCTGAATATTTTAATTTGATGCAGAGTATCTGCGAATTATTATTATTATTTCTTTCTAATGATTGCAGATTTGAATAAGGCTTTGCTAGCATTAAACATGCTTCTGATAGATGTGGACAGAGTGCCCAATTTCAATAATTATTTTTCTTTTTGCGTTGTACTCCTTATTGGCAAGGCAATGCTTATGTATGATTTAAAATTGTTATTAAAAACATTTTTATCTTACTTTTCCATCAGTAAAATGCTCAAGTCTGTCTGAGGGTAACATAAGCTTAAGGTAACAGTAGAAACAGCCAATAGCTGAGCTTGGAGAAGTTACTTTTTTGACTGCTGCTTCACAAATCCCACAACCAGCATGGTCAGTGGCAAATCTGGAGAACTGTAGTCTGTAAAAAGTAACATCTCCAAGATCCTGGAGAAAGAAACTGTTAAACAATATTTGGCTTCTTTAGCACAAAACAGTTGAATTGTGTGTGTTTCTGAAGGCCATGGAAAATTCAAGGGACCTAAGAACAGCAGAAACCAGCCCTTTGTTCCAACAAATAAAAATGCCCTTAATTCCAATGACGACACTCACATTTTTCCCATTAACTTTACAGCTGATTAGCTCTGCCTTTATAACTTTTATGCACAGACCTGCTGGTTAAAGTGTTGGTGACTTCTTTTCCGGCACAAGGCACAAAGGAGGAAAGGGCCACTTAAGATGTATTCTCCTTTATTCTGTCCCCATAATGGCTCCATTTTCTTGGCCCTAGCTCATCCATTACAGTAAGTACACAATGGTTTGTCAAAAGATCAATAGTAATTCTTATTCTCTGAAAGCCTTATTTATCCACTGGCCAACAAGGTGGTTCAGATGTAGAACACTCAAGGAGTTGGTTTTACAGTCCTCTGTGAAGTTCAGATCAAGATTACTTGTAGAAACATCCTTTACTTGTGTCTGGGAGAAATTCTAAGGACATCTCAGCAAGAGAGTCTTCTGTCTTTTGTCAGCTGTTCTCTCCTCCTGCAGAGAGCCAGTGTAATGTAGTGGTTTGAGTGTGTCATGTCTCGGGCCCAGGACCCAGCTGCAAACACAGACAGGATCTTTCCCAACAGCTACAACCTGTGGCCATTTCCACACTACACTGTTCTAGTGCTATTATACCACTTTCAGCATTCTGTGGAATCCTGGCGTTTGTAGTTTCTTGAGGCCCAAGAGAACTCTAAATGCCCCTCCCTAAACTGCAAACCCCAAGATTCCATAGGAGATTGGAAGTGGAATAATAGCACTAGAACAGTGTAGTGCGGAAAGCTCCACAGAGACATGGGCCCTTTTCGCATGGGCCTTTTCTCGCGTGACACCCCCGTGAGCCTCGCGGGAGTGGGGCTGAAGCGGTGTGAGTGCGGGTTTTTTGATTTTCGCTTTGAAGCGAAAATCACCCGCACTCGCGCAACGCTCCCGGCGCCCGCGCACACTTACCTCTTGTGCGGAGCGTCGGGGAGCAGGCCGGGTCGCGCTTCCTTCCCTCCGTCCCTGCGGAAGGAAGGGACGGGGCGGGGCGCTAGCACGACGGACGTGACACGTCCTGCTTCGCGCGCGTGGGGGGCGCGCAGACACAACAAGCTCCTTTCTCGTGCGCGCGGGGGGGGGATGGACAGGACAGGCTCCTTTCTCGCGCGTGCGGGGGGGGGATGGAAGCGCGAGCCGCCTCCGCCTCCAGGAGGCTGCCGCTTCCCTGCTCGTTCCTTCGCCTGCGGAAGGAAGGAGGGGAAAGCGGCAGCCTCCCGGAGAAGGCTTCTTGTGCGAGCCGCCCTCCTCCGTCGCGCGATCGCCAGCGCTGCGAAAAGGGCCATAAACAGGACAATACATACCGAAGCCCATCCTAGATGAGAAAGGTAGAGCCTACAAGGCTCAGAGCACCTGTGTAGGGAAGACTTATTAATCAGGCAAACAGTTAGGGGAGGCTGATGGCCAATGAATACCGGAGATGGGATTGGGCAGAAGTCTGTTGCAGACAACTGCAACTTCCAGTGGAAGCAACATGTTCTTCTTTTGATCCATGGCTTGTGCTCCCAAGAAACCTTGACCCTTGCTTTGTGTGCTGACTGTACTGCTGGATACTCCCTTGAACTGACACTCTGAATTTATTACTGACCTGGACTGCTGAAACAAGAATGGCAACTGACTGATAAGCTTCTGTAAACTTTGACTGTGGCTGGTATTATAGACTCTGTTATGGACACTGAACTGTATCTGTCTTTCTAAACAGGACAGAGTGTTGGACTAGGACCCTGGGAGGCCAGGATTTGAGTCCTTGTTCTGCTGTTGAAACCCACTGGGTGACCTTGGGCAAGTCACACTGTTTCATCATTAGAGGAAGGTAATAGCAAACCCCCTCTGAACAAACCTTGCCAGGAAAACCCTACTATAGGGTCATTTTAGGGTCACCATAAATCACAAATCACTTGAAGGTACACAACAACAACAACAACTACAATTATACAATAAAGCAGTGTTCATTTTGGGTAAATATGGTGGCCATTACTTGGAAAAAACACAGATGAGCTTTGCCTGTATCCCATGATAATGCCACAAATGGCCCCCTTTGCTGCCTGTGAATAGATGGTGTGTTCTAGCTCAGTTCTTTCATGGAAAGTAGTGTGCTATTTGTGAATCATTGCTTATGAATGCAACATAATTTCTTAGCTCTGTCCCCACTGCAATCTCCCTCTCCCAAACTCAAGAGACATCCCTGCTTTTTTTTTTCTCTCCCTAAAACAGGCAAATATGAAATCAATGTCATTTATGTGAATGGATCTTTCAGCAATCTCAAAGTTTATGATGAGGGCACTTGAGGCAGAATGTAACCAATACAGCTGCATTAAAAAAAATGTGATGAGCAGAATGACGAAGAGGGAGAGGGGGGAAAAATGAGATGCAGAGAGTTTGAAAACTGAAAATGAGCAATCTTTTTCAATACTAAAGGGCCTGTCTTATTTTTCATGTTTACTCTGATCGGCTGTTTCTGTGTTCATAATTTCCTGCCCGATCATCAATCATTGTCAATTTTGAAAAAGTACCATACTTAGGGGTCATTTATCCAGGCCCAGTGGAGTCTAAAATTATGCAGCTTCAGTCAAATATACATGAATAAAGACTGTCATTTTTGATTAATGGCATGTGACTGGAGAGTGTCTTCCCATCCATGCTTTACAAAAAGACTATTCTGTGAGGACTGTTCTGTCTTATTTTGACTTCTTCTTCCTTCAAGATCTTAAACTAGCTACTGGCGTTACTGTGGCCAATTTCTTGTTTTATACTCAGTGGTTAGCTATAAACACAGGAATCTGCCTTAGACAAGATGAGGCAATTGGTCCAATTACTTGAGCATTGCTGACACCAGTGGTGGGGGAGAAGTGAGTCTTCTGACATTACTGAACTACAACTCCCATTGGGTTGATGGTGTCTAATGGGAGTTGGAGTCCAATAATATTTGGAAAGTCACTTCTTCCACAGCTCTTGTCTACACTGGCTGACAATAGCCCCCCAATGTTTTAGAGAGGGACTTTTTCCATAGCTACCTACAGATTCCACAGGCTGATTATTGGACCTTGTGTATGAAACGCAAATGTTCGACATTCTGCATTGTTTCAACTGGTTTGAAATTGTCTTAAGACAATTTTAAAATACGTTTTAAATCATTCTAAACAACTTTTATTGAATGCTGTCCTGAGATTCTCAAGTATAGGACAGAATAGGAATATTTTAATAAATGAAATAAATTCTTGACCAAGGATTAGGACTTACCTTATGCTATTAAATTCCAGGTTGATTCTCTGAATAGTCCACCATTGTGTTTATGAATGGATGGGGGAGGGAGCTCATTTGGTTGCATACATCTCAATCTGCTTCAGAGATCCTGCATCAAGGCCGTGGTATTTCCTAGTTCCATGTATTGTTGTAAAAGGTGGACGGTGAAGAAAGGAGTCAGGAAGAAACCCAACTCAATTGCAATGAGGTGTTGGAGGACAGTTCTTTGGATACCATGGATTGCTAAGAAAAGCAAATCTATCTTGAATTCTCACTGGTAGCAAAAATGACTAAACTGAAGCTGCTGTACTTTAGGTGTATCATGAGATGATGTGACTCACTGGAAAAGATGGTATAGCCTGGTAAAATTGCAGGCACTAGGAAAAGAGGAGACCACACCACCAATAGGTGGATTCAATCAAGGAAGGCCAGACATGATTTTGCAAGACCTGATGACTGGGGCTCCTGGAGATGTCTTATTCATAGAGTCACCTTAAGTTGCAATTGACTTGATAGCAAATAACAAGAATAAGTAGGATCATGACCATTCCCTCCCCATGGCTCTGAATAAGCCATCAAAACCTTCCATGCCATCTCATGCATGGTGTTCCTAGTGAGAGCTAACTTCATTCCTCATAAGTTATTCCCCAGACTGTTAATGCTTAAAATATTTGAGGTTTTTTTTTTTTATTACTCTTAGTATAACGAAACAAAATGATCTCAGAAATGGAAACAGGAGAGCTTCAGCTTCACAGATGTCTTAACCTTTACTCTGGCTCTGGTTACATTGGTTCCTACAAGATGAGCTGTGTTATGAAGTAAATAGATTGGCTTTAAGGAAAAGGTCAAGACATGTGTTCGGCTAAAATCTAATTTCACTCTATTGCCCTGTGACCTATTGCTCTCCTCTATACAAGGGAAGAGAATGGTCAGAAGATTGCATTAATTATCCCAGTGATATAAAGCTTCTGCAGTCCCCCTGAGAATATGCATGAAAATGTGGGGAGATATATTCAAGGAATACTGCTTTGGGTTAAGGGAAATAGTTGCCATATGCTTAAAATCCACTCTTCTTTCTGAATAGAGGTGGCTAAGAATTTCATTTCATAGGAGACCAGAGTTTATCAGAATTTTGAATGTGGAGAAAGAAAACTGTCAGATTTCATACCACTGCCTTTGTCCTTCTGCCCTTGGGACAAAAACTGGTGTGTGTGTATGTGTGTGTACGTATAAAATTTGATTTTTTTTAAAAAATTTTTTAAAAATGTCCACCTGCATTTGGATAGTTGACTGGTTATTGAAGAAAGAACATTCAGTAGTAGATGCTGTATTTTTCTTTGTCTTTTTTTATTGTGTTAAATTTGCTTTTAGCCCAGTTGTGTTTAATAATAGGATTTGTTTAATTGAGTTTTAATGTTATTGCTTAAGGTGTTTTTTTTAAAAAAAAAATCTGTAAGTTTTTAAGTACCTTTTAAAACCTTCTGTCCTTTTAACCTGACTTATATTCCAGTTTTGGAGAAAGGTGGGATCATAAATTAGAAAATAAATAAATAAATAAGAAAATAAATAAGTACGTTTTGTTCATTTCTTCCAGAGCACTGTGTTAAGTTTGCATTTTGAATGACACCTTTAACAACAGATCATGACAACTGTATCCCAGTTGGATGCTTTCTCATCACCTGGCATGTTCACCATTGATCTGTAATCCTTAATGCAAGATGAATTGCATCCTGATAAGGAAACTTAATCATGTATATTTTCACTGATTTTTTTTTAAAAGAGACCTCATTACCATGAAAGATTTCTGCCATGATCGCTGTGTCAACAACTGACATAGGAATCAATGGTGTTCATGCATCATCTTAAATAAAAGAATAATTAAGAAGGGCTTAGTCATGTTTTAACATATGTGCCTGGCAAAGTTACATCAAGATGTCACTTATACTAAAATGATATTTTCTGTCCAGAGCTTGAGAGTAACTCATTACAAATAACATGTTATTTTCAATTAACTTGGGACTAAATCATTACAAATGCCAAGTTATTTGCAATTAATTCCTTTTTTAAAATATAACTGAGGTATAACTAATTTACCGGTACATTATGATAGCAACAAGAGGGATAACATCATCTTTTTGTTATGTAACTAATAGTTTTTAGTTATTTTTATGATTGGTAGGTGTTGCAGGTTGTACCTCTGTTCAGCAACTTGTAGTACTCTATCCCCAAGCACAATATCTCCATGCTTTCTTGCATGATTACAAAACGTTCTTTCTTTGTAGCATGCAAGCCAATAAAGCTTCAAAAGCTTGCATATAGCTGTATGTTGTGAATTTTAGTTGGCCAACAGAAGTAGCACTGTTACCCCAAAAAGTGGGTGACTCAGGGGTCCACCCACAATACCAATGCCTCTATGAGTAACCTTGGCATCTTTTCACCTGTATATACTGGTACACACACAGAGACACCAGATGGAGGTTAAAAGAATGTTTTATTGGGAGAAAATCATAAACACACACAAGATTTAAGCAGTCTCACAACCATACAAGGCTAACAGAAGGAAAGGAAGGAAAAAATGGATAGTGAGGAGTTAGGATGAAGTGGGTGATATTTACTAATCCTGAAGAGAAGGAAATCGAGGTGAAATGGATCAAACAAGAGAGCTTGAGAGCAGCATGGAGGAATGAGAATCTGGTGTTCAACATGACTCCCAAGTGCTAGCAAAAAGCCAGGGTCTGAGCCAAGGTTTAAATACTCTTTTTCTGCCCTGAAGGGGAAAATATTAATGGCTCTCTGACAGAACAGACGAAGGGATTCAGAATGGGCTAAGGGTCTTGACTTCAAGAGAGAAAGCATTGATGGAGGTTGTCATAGCCCTTTAATGGCTGGGCAGGTGAAGAAACAAAAGGAAAATGCAGTGGGCAGAAGTTCCAGGATGTTGGTCATCGGTTGCCTCATTGGAGCTGCTTTGCTGGCCATTGTTCTCTGAATTTGGGCAATTGATAGAATGACTTCAAGACATTAAGTTGGGGGTTCTTTGGCTAATCCTTGTGAATTTATGACCTGGCCATGCTGACATCATCTGCCTAAGCCCAGTTCTTAGTCAGAGTCCCTTTGCATATGGCATTCAGCCATATGCGTGCATTTCATATTCAAGACCAATTGAATTACTTTTGCCGGTTACATCATATCCAGGAGTACGGCCATACGGAATGGTAATAGCACAGCTTTGTCAATTTTGGATTTTGTTGCACTAATGGATCACAGTGGATGCTCTGAGTGTTGCCATTTACCAAGGAGAGTCAAGTCTATTTATTGTGTCCTGTTTGGTAAACAGATCTCCATATTTATGTTTTATTCTTGTGCCTCTTGAACAGTTGGTTAGTTCTTGTGTGAGTAGAATGATGGTCGAGATAAGCCTTGGTGTGATCCATAATGAAGAAGCTACAGCCCCACCAAAGACTTCCAAAGTCAAGATGGCTGCATCATCAGAGCTCTTTCCTTTCAAGAGACTGAAGAAGGGTTACTAGCCAGCTACTAAGAATGTTGTTGATGCAAAACTCTTCTGCTGAGAAGAAGATTAGATCACCAAGGTCACTTTCAACTCCCAGAAGTCTCTGACTATGTAGAAATAGTCTGTGCAAATGGGTAGGCTTAACTGTTTTCCCCCCAGATTTTCTCTGTTTCTCAGTGCACTTTTCTGGGGTGAAATAGGAATTCCAATCTCTCTTGTCTTTTATGAGTGTGGAATGGTGGTGGGTGAGGGGAGGAGAAAATGGCAATAACATTTCCTGGTTTTATGCTGCCCAGGTGCTTCTCCATTTCCTACTGTGCCAGCGAGGTTCTGCTTAAAAAATAATAACACAACATTTCAGAGCTCGTAAGATCTAGCCCTCTGTTGCTGCAAAATTAATTGTAATTACAAAGACTGATGGGTTTGCTACTTGTTATTCTTGCCTTTTTTTTAAAAAAAAATCTGAAATGAATGTTTCTCCCTCCACTGTAACTGATCATTTTAATTTCCCCAGCTTTGTCTGTAATAAAAATTGACGTTAAAGGATGCCTAAGGCAGTGTAATGAGAAAATGAAATTAGTTTTTCAGTTGGCTGATCAAAAGCATTTTATGCGTGATAATAAACAGTTTATTTTACTCTTTTTTGCTTATGACATAATAAATGACAAAATGTTTTCTTGAAATACATATTGTCCATTTCTGCTGAAGAAATAAACTAGTGATGGGCTGTATTTTTAGGGCTGAATGTCTTTTTATGAAAATGGGACCCTGGAGGCTCAAAAATATTTCTTGTCCCTCTAAATGCATCATGTTCGTGTCTGTTTGTACCCTGTGTCCATACTGTACATCAGTGTAATTCTATATTTTTTTTCTTTTATAGTTTTTTTCTAGTTAGTAATATGATGCCAGCCAATTAGCAACCCCACAGTTGGCATGATGGCATTGTAGTTCTGTGTAGCCAATCAGATTTGAATATGTAGAATTTACTGTGGGCCTTATCACACTATGTTGTTATAGTGCTATTATTCCATTTTAACTGCCATGGCAATATTGCATGGAATCATGGGATTTGCAGTTTAGGGAGAGGCATTTAGAATTCTCAGCCAGAAAGCTTCAGTGCCTCACCAAACTACAAACCCCAGAATTCCACAGGATGCAGCCAGATAAGTTAAAGTGGAATAAAAGTGCTATATCAATGCAGTGTGATAGGGACCTAAGAGCCAAAAAAAACCCAGAAAAAACAAAAAAACACTGTCATTGCTTGCATTCCAGTTGGGGCTCAGAGGAGATAGGAAGCATTTTGTCCTAGTGTCAGAAGAGGGACAAATCATTAAGAATGTTGTTGTTGCATGTCTTCAAGTCATTTCCAACTGATGGCAACCCAAAGGTGAGCTTATCACAAGGTTTTCCAGGTCTGAGAATGTGTGATGTGCTAAAGGTCATCCAGTGGGTTTCCATGGCCGAGTGGGGAATTGCACCCTGATCACTGGAGACAATAGTCAAATACTCAAACCGCTACACCATTCTGGATCTTATTAAGAATGTACAATGGATATCGACAGTAGAGCTGGCATGAATGTGATTTCTGATTCTCTTCAGAAGCCTTATTAGGGTGCTGATGTTGAACATTCACCTGCATCTTTGACATCTTATGATATTTGATTTTGTGACGGTTGACATGCAATGGAGTTCCATGCTTGATAACATTTGGGGAAGGGCCATGCCTCATTAATGGAGCTGAGAAAATGCTAAAGACTAAAATCCCAGAATTCTCAGCTAGCATAATAATTTTTGTAGTCTAAAAAGTATCTTTCCCAAGCTGTGTTCAGTGATAGAGTACATGGTCCAAGCGATGGCATTTCCAGTTTAAAAATGGAGTCTAGAAGTGGTGAGGAAATTCTCTACCTGAAATCCAGGTCAGCATAGGTAATGCTGTGTTGGATGGAAAGAAATAGTCTGCCTTGGTCTAAGATGGTGTCCTATGTTCCTATGGGCTAGTTCATTTCCATGCTGTACTATCAGCATGATCTGGGGCATCTGATGTAGCAGCCTTGCTGTTTAATGTCTGGATGAAAGATTGCCCCCAAAGTAAAGGTGGGGAATCTTTGGCTCTCAAGTTGTTTGGAACTATAGCTCCTACACTCTCAACCCATTGGCTGTACTGGAGGCAGGATGATGAAACTGCAGGGGAAACCATCTGGAAAACCAAAAGTTTCTCAGCTACAGCTTTATGTATTCTCTCTTGGAATTCCATAAAAAAAGGAAGGTGGGATATAAATGAAATTAAAAGCTACAGTGAATAGGATTCTATCAATAAACCCCAGTTAGAGCAGACCCATTGAATCAACAGCTGAACCATGAGTCAACATGTAGTTAAATCTACTGACTCCAAGGGTTTAATCTGGTTGGGAGTAACAATAGGATTCAGGCCATTGTAGCGTATGTAAAACCATGGTATTTAATGTTTGAGAGCTCAACGGTCATCCTACTTGATAAAAAAAACAAAAAAAACACCAGGCAGTGCTTACTGTTGAGTTCTGAAGTCTTTTCAGGGTATCCTGAGCCCTTTGAGAATTGGTACACCTTCTGCACACAGATACAAGTGTGGATGGTATTTTCCACAAGTAGCATGGCCCCAGTGAACTCACTCTGTCTGTAGTCATACAGGCTGATAATATGGAGAGACTGTTAATGAAGGATGTGCTTAACAAGTCCCTTTATTTCCATAAGATTCTTTCTCTAAAGTTCTCAGGTACCCATCCTTTTTAGGAAAAGGAGACATAAATCCTCCGAAACATAAAGGGAGACATAAATCCTCCAAAACTTCAGATTTTCATCCATATGAGGATGCCAGATTTACTATGAACTCCGAATCACCATCCCTCTCCCCTGGTTAGTTTGTGCAAGAACTCTGACTGACCACCTACAGATGAGAAAAAAAAAGCTTCTGAGGGTCCCTGTTTTTTTTGTTTTGTTTTTTGTTTTTTTGGTACAAATGATTTTATTATGGAGATCCACATGACGTTTTCTTCATCCTGAATTATTTCTCAGGAATCCTGACATTATCAAGAAGTTTTCATTCCTCCTTCCCAGGTCAGTTTAAATTAACTCAGTATTTTCCAAAATAAAACTTATCTCTACTTGGCTGTTTGTATTAATCTGGAACTAGATAAGATGGTCACTGGCAGCAAACACAGCTATTGTTTCCAAGACGCAGATTCAACAGAGATCAAGTGAGGGAAAGAGAAATGCTAGCGCTAAAACAAAATGATCCTAATGCTTAACTAGGGTAGAGGACTTTAGCACTTTGACTCCTGAATAATAATAAAAAAGGCTCAGTGGAAATGGGTGAAAATCAGTTTCTGAAACATTGCCTGAGTCTAGATGTGACACATGATCAGTGGGAAGGAGAGGAGGGAAGAAAACTCAAGATCTTTCAAGAAAGAGTTTGGGTTTATGTAAAATAAAACAAAAAGAATTGGAAACTTTTGATACTCTCTGATACTTTTCCCCCTCCTTCTAGATAAGACCATCATTTACTTGGAAGGTAAACTGGGGAAAATAGTATAGAATGAGAGTCTGGGATAATTGTCTGCACCAACACAAATGTTGTCTCTCTACAGAACCTGCCAAATTACTGAGGCCTCTTTACTTTTAATCATTAACCAGTGCTGTGGCTAAAGCTGGTTATATAATTCATCTTCTTAAATTTACTTCATTAAACAATAGGCTAATTAGATCTCATCATTCTAAAAATACTTCCCAAGAGTGTCTAATTCTGCATGTAATGAACTCCATCTCTATAATGTCTTGAAGCTTCTTTAACTACATCATTACTTGCTTTGTATTAAGAATTAAAATAAGGGTTTTTTTTCTAAAGAGTAGATGTCAATCTGTCTTACATTTGAATTATGGGACAAAGCTCTTGCAATTCAACGTTTCTGTGCTTGTATGGAGCTCCAAATGATATAGATATGGCATTTCTGCACCTCATTGCCCCAGATGTTACTGTCCTCCTCTGAGACCAGGCCATAGGAATCCTGACTGTTATCAAGCCTACATGGCACAGTGATATTCTGGTTCCCCTAGTCATCAGGATCATAGCTGGGTCTGTCAGAATGTAAAGCTCTGCCAGATGGATCTCTGCTTTTTCATCCTCTCCCAGATGTGCAGAACCCACCTCTCTGCTGCCTTCCCACTTGAAAACATTTAAGGGTGACCAGGCAGATTATGACTATATTCATATAGACAGATGCACAAAAATGATGAGACCTCTGGAAATCCAGAGGACTCTTGGTGGATCCCAGAAGATACCTTCTTCATTGTGTGTCCAGCTGAGGGACCATTGCCGAAGGGTGCCTGGCTGTCTTCTCACCCTGTCCCAACCATTGCATGGCCGTCATGAACCCTCTTCAGGAGACAGATGACTTCTGCATGCATCTTCTTTCATTTCATGAAGGAGGTGATGGATGCTGCCTTCCGTACTGATGACTGAAAAACATGTGGAGGTGTAATTTGATATTGCACCTGCATTTCTCACCAAAAGGTTTCCAACGATAGTCCAACCAGTACCTACATATTATACCACCAGTCCGGTTTCAGGAGCTTTCGTTCAGCCAGGCAATGTGGTTGAAAGAGTCAAGAGTCTGTGTCAGTCACTTAAAACCTGATCAGAAATTGATGGCTGGTGTTTCAACTCTCATGTCAGTGAGGGTGAATCCAATCTGACAATTAGTCTGAACTTTAATGGAGCTGTCCAAGATACTAAGCATATTTTGTGAACATGGTTCAGCACTTTAGATAGTTTCTTTAACACTGAAACTAAAACCCAAAGCAAATTCATCATCATCTTTGCCATGTACTACCTGAAGGAAGCCTCCTCAGATGAGGAAGAGATCAGCTCAGCCAGAAGAGGCTGACAATGCTGCTTGGCAACTTAAAAGGAAGCAGGCAACTCTGCCCTAGAAACAAAGCCCAGATGTTGACCTGCTGGGATAATGGGGCCAACCATGCTTAGTCACACCAGTGTCCATGGTGCAGAGTAACAGCTCCACTCTCTTGGTCATTGCAACAGGCCCAACTGTTTAGTTTCCTGAAACTTAGCTTGCTTTTTGGACTCTTCTCTTTGGTTATTCCCTGACTGCGTTTTGATCCTGCTTGGACCGCCCTTTATACTTAGATCACTTGACTGCTTTGACTACTCCTCTGCTTTTTTGAATCATCTGTGTATAACCCTGGATTAACTTAGTTTCTGGTTTGTTTGGTTCTTGAACTAAAGATGTTCTGTTCACTTGCCACCCTTAAACAGAACAACTCCACCATACATTCCAACATTAATGCAAATAAAAATTGAGACATGTGTGGATAAGCAAAATCAGAGGGTGGTTGAGAGGACAAGGCAAAAGTTATTCATGAGGAAGAACACACAAGCTAGGAGAGGCAAGATTCCACCCTCTCCTGTTCTCCATGGTAACATGATTGAATGCAAATTAGTTCTGCACTTTGAACTCAGTTCGCAGCAATTGAAGTAAGCTGAAAATAAAAGGGAAAAGAGAGAGAAGAGAAAGAACTGGGACACTTTAAATACAGCTTAAGAAGTGGGACAACAGAAAATTAATCAAGACTGTCTCAGCCAAATGGTGACAGTTGGAGCCCCCACTGAACAAATTCTGTGGCTATGCTAGGAAAAGCTGTACTTACTGAATTTAACCAGTGCAATTTGTTTGAAAATCTTGCTTGGTTTGCAAACTTCTTCATAGTTTTGATGGAAAGAACTTGAGATGTATCCGTCTAATAAAATGAAAGGGAAAAGATTAGTCAACCCCAATGATAGCTGCCTGCACGAATTTGACTAGCTTCATATACCCCAGTAACTGTCACTTACCTTTAATCTTAATAGGCCTTCATTCCATATAAAAAGGTCTTTGTATCAAACATGGGCAGGAGGATGGAGTCAAAGGTCCTCGTAAGATCATGACCTTTGCACTGTGGGGAAGGTAAACTGATTTAAAGTTACCAAAGGGAACAAGCGGCAAAAGAAGGAGGAGAATTTTAAAAGCATATGAAATGTTGAGTAACATGTTGCAGTCTTTGGGATAAATACTGAAGACAGCTGGGCTGGAGGAACAGAAGAAAACTGGAGGAAAGGAAAATGAAAGTGAGGGAGAGAAGGATGGGCAGCCATAAAGCTAATGGTTCACCTTTAGGAAGTGTTGGGTTGTGTTTTTTCCCCGATTACAATTAAAGACAGAATTGTTTTAAAGACAGACCTTGCATGTTGGATATTTGAAATACCTGTGGAATTTAAGTCATCCTGTTTAATTTGAGTTGACGGTGTAACAGTTGTTAATATTTGTCTTTCTTAGCTAAGTGACTGAAATCATTAAATTTTCAATCATCTAACTATTAAATATGCACGATACAAACCACAGTCAATTAAATGATAGCTAAGGTACTGTAGCTGACTTGATTAAATTGGTGTGTTATTAAGATTATATACACAACACCCAGAGAATAAGATTTGATGCATGCTTTGTGAAATTTAACTAGAATTTCCACACCTACATCTCTTTACTTTCTTTCCTTTATTCTTTGACTCTTCCCATCATCCTAAATGCCTTACTGCCAGAAAACAACCACAAGGCCTACCAACATGCCCAGTTGCAAAGAGGGGTATTCCAAAATAGTCACTAATCTAACATTCACAAAACAAAATGTTCAATTAATTCGTACCCAGCTTTGTTCAGTGTAGGACCCAGAATGGTTTACCACATTTATACCTATGTGCATTCAAGTCACCTGTTGACTTATGGCCACCCCATAAAGTTCATAGGGGTTAGGTAAAAACAAACACAACTCCAACAATGTATAGTACAAATGTTTAAGCACCCAATAAATAAATATTGAAACTTATTCAGAACATGGAAAAATTATCAATACTACACAGCCCATTCAAAGACTATCAAGATTTCAATGGAAAACAACTCTGGTCAACTAAATGAAAAAGTCTTTCTCTATCAGGAAAAAAAAAAGGAAGCAGAAAGCAGGCCAAGTGATCTTCCTGGGGAAGAGAGTTCCACAGTCTGGGAGCAGCTCAGGAGAAAACTTGCTTCCATGTCCTCACCAAATGCATCTGAGGCTGACGGGATGATGAGAAAGCCTTCCTCTAAAGTTCTTAGAACTCACACAGGTCACGGGTGTAGCAAGGGCAGGGTGGGGGTGGGGGAAGGATCAGATCAATGCCTCTTCTAAATAAGAATTTTGCCTCTTAATGAAATTTCAGTCCCCAGACTTCTGTCACTGTCATTAATTAATACTTCAGTTGAGCTTCTAGAAATACAGTTTAAGCATCAAGAGAAAAGAGTCCAAAAGAGTTACGAAGAGAATGCAAACAAATCAGAGAGAATTATAAATCTGGAAGAGACCACAATCACTGGAGGGGTTATATATTCTGTATAAATATTAATTATTTTGCTTTGATGATGATGATGATGATGATGATGATGATGATGATGATGATTTAATAACCTAGAATGAAGCATCTTTGAAAGAAGTCATAAACGTATAGTTTAATCTCTTCTATTGTATAGACAACTAGCACTAGTCCTCTAACTCAAGAAAGATGGAGAGACAATTCAAGACAAATTGAAAAAAAGAAAATAAAGGTGCTCAAGAAACCTACTTAAAGGATAGAGATGAGGGATTATTTACAGTCCATATGAGTTCCTCGTGTATTCTTCCGTAACTCCAGTGTTTCCAATTTCCACATCCATCTATTTTTTTCAAAAAAACAAATGCACCAGAATTGATTTTATTTTGACATTTGTGTTGTTGTTGAGTGCCTTCAAGTCATTTCCAACCTAAGGTGACCCTAAGGAAAACCTATCACAGGGTTTTCTGAGGCTGAGTGTGTAATGCACCCAAGGTCTCCCATTGGGTTTCTATGACCAACAGGGGAATCACACTGGCTCTCTTTTGACAGGAACTGACTGCAAAAACCAAGTCTAAATATTCCGTGCCTAAGAAAGCTCTATGAAATTAATGGAGTCACCATAAGTCAACAGGCAACTGGAAGACACAACTCAAACTAGTCACATGGACTGAGTGAGGTCTTGTCACACAGAAGAAAATGGCCCATCAGAACCCAGGCCTCTGTGAACAATGTTTTGTGCTCATCTCTTGCCTAGAAGTGGCCTTTTTCATTTCCTCATGTTTTACCTTATCCTTAAGTTCGTCATGCATGGCTGGTTTTTGTTTCTGCTCTGTCAGCCTTTCCAGAATAGACAAAGTAAAACTCCATTAAGTTGGCACTTGCTGGTCTAATTTCTCCATGCTTTGATTGCTTTTCCTCGTGTCGGTTTCAGGCAATTTTATGGATAACAGTCAAGGGCCTGAAAGGAAACTGTTTTATAGCAAAACACTGCCACAAGCTGTTACCTTCTCCTCCTTTTCTTGGAAAAGAACCACATTCAGGTGCAGTTTTTAAAAAATGCACATTTCCTTCCAGTTAACTCAGCAGTTCTGGTACTCATTTTATCATCACAGATGCCAATATATTGGAAATAATCTTTTCCAACAACAACAAGAATAAGCAACAAGCCCACAGACTTACATGGAAAAGATCTACAGGCTGGTGGCAGCAGGTGAGGACCAATGAAACCTCTGCTTGCTTGTCTTCTTTCTGAGACCCTTTGTGGCATTCTTTTTTTCCAGACACAGGAAGAAGCAACCAATCAGCAACAAGCAGCAAAGATGCTTTCCAGGTGCCTGATGTTGAAGCAACAGGCTTCAGTCAAGTCTATCCAGGAAGGAGAATTTGGCAAAGCAACCTGACTTGTCTTGCCTTCCTGCCTTTCCACCCTATGGCACATTGTCTCATCATTTCTGGATTCAAATCCTGTTTCCCTTTGAAGGTTATATTTCCTGTTATGCCCATGATGGCATGGAATAAGATCCCATTTTGGTAGAAAATGGACCTTCCTACACATCATTCCCTATGGGGTTCCCCTTCAGGATGTTGAAGATGGGCTTATAGTCTAACAACCAGTTAGACGCCTGCAGCCCCAGGCGTCAGGGAATCACACAATGGCAGCATACCCGAGTGGCTTTCTCAACCGCCCCCTCTTGGCTGCCTCCTGCTTTGCATCACAATGCAAGGTTGGGTCAAATGCTTTGGGCCACTCTACCTGTGGGTCTGATCAATGGATTGGTGCCTTATGCTGGGCCGACCCCCATTGCTGTAACAGCAGTAAAGTTGTTACCTCCAAATCAGCTATATTTATTTATGGTTAATGTTGTATTTTTTGGTTCCTTTGTCCTTAAATGATCTTCTTATTGCTAGCCCAGCATTAATAACATAGCAGCATTGTATTGTGAATTCCAGAGTTGCAGCCAGGAGTTCTACATCTGAAGTTCCTCATCAGTTTGTACAAGAACTTTCTGTGAAAAACATAACTGGCTAAGTAGCCTTTTTTACTATCCTATGCTATACGTGCAAAGAGCAACTGGAAAATATAGCCAGGTCGGTTTGCCTTTTCTCTGCAGCTTTCCTTGGTGGATGCTTGGAATTGTCACTTTTACAACTCCAGTGGGTAGTGGTGGCCTAACATTGCCAGAGTAGTGAATCCATTCTGGGCTTCAGTATGCACCTCAAGGGAGGTGTCCAAAGTGCTGAACTTTATCTCCAAAACAGGTTCACTATCTTGGATAGCTCCTTTGAATCTGAGACTAAAACCTAGCATGGATGCACCACTCCACTGATACTGAATCTACAGTACACTACTTTAACATCCAATGCTAGTGATTACTCTGCCTTGTACTTCCCTGAATGTGGGCTCTGATCATTCTTTTGACTGAGGTCTAGACATCTGTCAACCTGATGCCACACATGGACTTCATAGCCCTCATTTCCAGCTCCCACTCATTTTGTGTTTGGTTGGTACATCCTACTGATGTCATTTAGAATTATCTTAAAGTTGGAGGGGAGCACAAGAACCACCTAATTCAAACCTCTGCTATGGAAGAAAGCATAATGATGCACTCCAGAAAAATGTCCATCTAACCTCTGTTTAAAACCTCTGAAGAAAGAGATTCTACCACCCTCCTGAAAGTCCAGCTCATCTTGTGTCTGGTTGACACTGGACAGAGTGAAGCAACAGCTGAAACTAGCAGAGACAAAAATATCACCACAAGATAAAAGTTAAAAGCTAGATGGACGGGTGAAAGATCTCTGCTTCTTGTTGAAAAGATAACAGAGGAAGTAACCTCATGAGATTTTCCAGGGAAAGGATTCCACAACTTGGGTGGACACAACTGAAAAGGCTTCCTCCTTGGTTGCCATCTATTTTACTTCTGATTAGCAGGGAATTTGGAGAAATTAGGTCAAAGGATTGTCTTGAATCACACATAGCCTGGTGTGTTCATCATCATTTCTTCAGAGACACAAAAGCACTTGCAAACATTTGTAAGTTAAAAGATGGAAATAAAGAAAATGCTTGACAGTAACGAACCAGTAGAAGGACATAGCAATGGTCCACAAATGAGAAGAGTTACACTGCAATCCTATACACATTTACCTGGCAGTAGGTCTCATTAAATTCAACTGGAGTTGTGTTTCAGTAGATATGGGTAAGACTGCAATATTAAGTTGACTAGGAAGTAAGACCTTAAAACACAGTGTGATGTACTTCTGAGTAAACATGCACAAGAAGTTGATTATAACAAGAACTGACAGTTGCCAGAATAAAAGAATGAAGACAAGAAAGAAAGCAGGATCTATCACAATACCAAGGCTGCGCACTTAAGAAGAAGAATAGATTATGCTAGAGCCAAGCCACAACAAAAGGGAGGGAGAAAGAGTGGATGAAGGAAGACGAAGAAGTAGTTCAGTTTTAGAAGTGTTTCCTTAAAGTAAAAGAGACGATAGCTAAGAAGAAACAACAAGGAAACACGTTGAAAGATGAGAAAGTGCAGGAGGTGATAGAACTGGAAAGGAAAGATAAACTCAAAAAGAATTTAGTTGATAATGGAGAGAGACAGTAAGCTAGAAAGATAATAATAAAAAAGCCTACCTTAAAGTATCTGAACATCAAAAACAAAGAAGCAGAATGGGAACCCAAAACAGAAAAGATACCACCTGGAAAATAAGAGAGAAACAAAAAAAGCACAATAGCGCGAAAGCTAATATCATGCACAGAAGCAATGGGGCCAGGGTACTCTAGGACTTCACATAATTAGGAATACAAGCTAGAGCAGACTCTATGAGAGGATATGGTCATCAAGGTAGATCAAGAAACCATAATGTCATGGCAGTTAAAATGGAACCATGATATCAACAAGCCTATCCTGTCATTCAAATAAGAGGGGGAATAACTCTGCAGTGGTGCCCCTTCTGGCTTGGACAACAATCCATTGCGCAAAGAAATATAATCTGCCCCAATGTTTACTTGCTTGCTTTGCCTTTCTTCCTCCAGCATGAGTGGAAAATTTCATTCCCATTTTAGCATAACTCAGCTTCAGGCAGGTCCTATACAAAGATTACACTGATCCATAGTTTATTTTCCCTTAACTGTGACAAAGCGTTCCATCTAGGGATGTTCATAATCATAGATTTTCTCAAGAAAAGGCATCTCAACACACTGAGAGATCCCATTGAAAAAGTGGTAAGCAATCAGGAGATTTCCCCCCCCATATTTTGGGACTTTTTAATGAAAAAAAAAATGCAGGGAAAACCCCCCACAATGTACAAAACACCAGAGCCCTTTGTACACTATACAGTTACAGAACTATAATTCCACTTTCACTGTCTTGACTGCTTCTTATGGACGCTTGGGGCTTATAGTCTGGTGAGGCATCAGAGCAATTTGGCTGAAAATTCTAGATACCCCTAGTAGAAAACTGGCCCTGTAAATTATGGACATTTAATTTCTTTGCTACATTTACGTTCTGCTTGTCCTCCAAGGGGACCAGGGGTTGTACATAGCTCTTCTCCTCTTTATTTTATGCTCACAAGTATCTAGTGGAGTAGGTCGGGCTCAGAAAGAGAGAATGGTTGGCCCAAAGGCAACCAGTGAGTTTCATGACTGAGTGGAAACTTGAAGCTGGTGTCCTGAAGTCCAAATCTAGAATGCTAACCAATGCACCAAACTAGTTAGAGTCACAGGGCATAATCTGAAGTAATGTGCACCAACCATGCTTAAGTATTTACAACTGCAGTGGCCAAACCATGGTGCAAGGTGCATCTGATGGCCCTTGATGAATCTTATGCTAGCAACCCAAGCAAAGTGGGACAAGAATGGAAGCCCATTCACACTGCACAACAATAGCACTATGATTCCACTTTAACTGTCATAGCCGCATTCAATGGAACCCAGGGGTTGTGGTTTGGTGACGCATTAAGCTCTCTGGCCGAGTGTTCTAAATATGCCTCCCTAAGCTGTGAGTCCCATGATTCCATAGGATAATGCAAAGGCAGTTAAAGTAGAATTATAGCACTACAATTCTGTAGTGTGAATAGGTCCTAGAACATTGCTCCGGGAGTCTGTTTTGAGCTGAACAGAGATTGACAAATTTGACCATCTTTAGGGCAAAGTTCAGGATGGAAAATCACAGCTGATTGTGGATTTGAATGTCTTGTACTTTTCAATCCAAGGCCAACCTTCTCTCTACTATTTCCATAGTTATTGTCCCATATGAGTCCCTCCTCTGACATAACAAAGCATAACAAATTAAAAATAACTAATTAAAACATCCAGGCCTATAAATAACCTGAGGTTACTTAAACATTGTTTCAGCTCGAATTAATATGTACATCCAGGTAATGTTTGCAATTATAATTTGCCCTCACAAAGGAGCTGCCTTAATAGCCACAGTAATATAATCCTACATGCAGAAATGTAATAATAGATGTCTTTAGCACTAACATTATAAACAAACTCTGCAGTCTATTTATTCTAAGTTACGATACAGATTCCTTACTCATATATCCGATGGCCTTTAAACCATTCCAAATGAACTACATTAATGTAATCTAATTCTGATGCTGAACATAACATTTCAGTTTGAATTATCTTGAATCCATGATCCATTTTATTATTCACAAAGCACTTCACACATTTATGATAATGGCAAACTTCACTCTGTTATTTAAATCCCATTTCAGCTGGGATTTTTTTTATTATTATTATTATTTTACCTTAAAAAAAGAAAAAGAAAAAGAGAATCATTTCTGGTAGTAAAATACAAATAAAGAATAGTCAGTGCTCACTAAGCCCTTTAACAAAGCAAACAATTCAGACTTTTTTTTTTTATGACATTAGCAAATAACAAAGAAAAGATTTGACATTTACAGTTGATGAAATTTTATGTTGTAACAGAGATGAATGAAATAGAAGGAAAATCACCCATGATAAAACCTGGCCATGAAATTCAGAAGTTTCTCCTCCTTTAAAAAAAATCACTCCTTTCTTTTGGAGATTTATGTTATTTTACCAGTGCCTCCATTTTCCTAAGGTGGTGGGGAGAAGAAAACTTTCATTAAGGTGCAAGCTCTACAAATATTTTCTTTGTCTAGCAAATATAGCAAGCCATCTTATGCCAAGTCAGACCAGTGATGGAGGACATCCTTTGCAAGCAAAAGGTCCAAGATTCAATCAATCAGTCCCCAGTATCTCCAGGAATTATCCAGGTACCAATGCTGAGCAGAAACTCAAGGTCTTACAGCAGGGTTAGGATGGGTTACATACAGCCTTGCATCTCGTTAGTGACGTACTTAAGGGTAATTCCATCTAGCTATGCTAGTCTTTAAAATGCTATGCAAGTGGTTGCACTTGTGCAGAGGTTGCTTAAGTGGAGATCCCATATGCAATTTGTTGTTCCCCAAGCATATGAGCAACCTTCTCTACCCCTTTTGACTAGGTGGTTGAGGAGTCCTGCAACTCTCAAGGATGGAAAGAATATTAGACACTATACACACATACACAAGTCAAAGTTTGTCTGTGTCAGGAGAAGGCTTCATATGATTGGCTGTGTCGGGCGAAGACCTCATACCATTGGCTGCCTGAGAAGATTCAATGGAATCCTGGGCTTTACAGTTTAGGGAGGGGCCTTTAGAATTCTCAGCCAGAGAGCTCGTGGGCCTCAGTCAACTGTGTCTGTCTTGAATAGGAAAGTTGCTATGGAGATGAGGCCTAGCAGCAAGGAGGAGGGCAGTGTATTCCCTCAGGAACCCAATTTGTATATGTTAGTAACTGTGACTACAAACTGGATTGGGGAATATGGGGGAAAGTTGCAGGTGCTGGACAAGACAGTTTGGGGAAATTAGAGACACAGGTTCTCAAATCTTTCTAGCAAGTATTACCTATGAGAAAATAGAATCCCGGGCAACACTGGGTATATACGCTAGTGCGTATGTGTGTGTGCGTTTGTGTATTGATTGGGTTACTGCTGAACTAGTGAGTATCTTCACAGCTCAGGGATGCATTGTACATATTCTGTACAAAAATCAGAAGTGATCTTTTTGCACAGAAAACAGTATTTTCTGTGGAGAAATATTATCTATTGAGAAAATGATGTTTCTCATGCAGAAAAGGGCCAGAATGCTGGGCTAGATGACTCTTCACTCTGATCCGGCATGGCTCATCTTACTTCCTTATGAGAAAAGGAAAAAGAAAAGACAGACAGAGAGTCAGACAGAGAGTCAAAAGTGCAGCTCAGCACAACTCCATCACCGCAGATGCCTCTTGATCGCACCTGACGGTGATAGTTGCGAAGACCAAATACAATCTAACCAAATTGCCCGGCGCCTCTGCCACTAGAGAAATCTCCTCCTTTTCTTCCCCAGCAAACCTTCCCTTTTGAGTATCGCTATTAAGGCAGAGCTGAACGAACCGTGTTTCATTTCGGAGCTTTCATTTTTGAGAAAAGGCTGTTTAATATTTATATAAAGCTCATGTGTAGTTTATGCACCTGTCAACATGCTAAATTATATGATAGTGATTGCAAAATGAGCTATTTATCAGAGGAAAGTTGATGGAGGGAGGGAGAGGGAGAGGGGGAGAGAGAGAGGCAGGGAAGATGTGAGATCTCAAAGCCACGGATACACGGCCAGATTCAAAGTGGTGTAAATGGATGAGAAATGACTAAAAGTAAAAGAAATGCCCCTGAAAAAAAGAAAATACCTGTAATTTTGGCCTTGAAAAGTACCTTACGATGTTTACGTGCTGGCTTATTTTATTTAAATTGCAATATGATTGTTGTTTTATTTATACCTCACCTTTTTTTAACAATGGAACTCAAGCCAGCTGATAAGATTAAAACAGAACAAATTAACATCTATGGAAGTAGAAATATAGAATTTAAAATAATATTGAGACCATTTAAAAACCTAAAACAATTAAACGTATTAGTATTAAAAACATCGAATACATTAAAACTCATTAAAATTATATCACCTAAAAGCAAAGCTGCACAGCATCACAAGCCCACATCCAGTCAATTTTTAAAAGCCTGATGGCACAAAAATGTCTTAACCTGCCTTTGAAAGGAGAGCAAAGAAGACACCATCTTGTCAGTTCTAGGGAAAGAGTTGCAAAGTCTGGGGGCAGCTACTGAGAAGTCCCTCTCCTTTTTCCCACTGAATAACACCTGAGAGGGTCATGGTAGAGAGACGACGGCCTCTCTGGATCTTGAAGTTCTACTGAGCTCACAATATGTTCTATTTTCCCTTTCATAACTGAGATGTTGTTCCTTTTGGGAGTGATGTATTGGGGGGCAGTTGATCTCCTTGCTATGATGTATCACCTGGGAAGCAGGAGCCTTTGGTTCCCTGGCTGATAGCAGTTCCAGGTAGGAACACAAGCCATTTCTGCACCACACTGTTATGGTGCTATTATTCTATTTTCAACATCCTGTGGAATTCTGGGGTTTGTAGTTTACTGAGGCCAAAGAGCTCTCTGGCTGAGAATTCTAAATGCTCTTCCTAAACTGCAAACCCCAGGATTCCATAAGATGTTGAAAGTGGAATAATAGCACTGTAGGGCAGAAATGGCCACAGTTGTGTGTCTTTGCTGACAGGGAAGGTTGAAGGAAGTGCAGTGAAGCTGTTCCTTCTCTGGTCCATATAGGGAGACCAAGTTACTCTCCTCTTTGTCATGATGTTCTTCCTGGGATGCATTTTGCACAACTTTCCAGAAGCCTTTAGTTGAATAGTTTGGATTTTTGTCCTCTGGAGCAACAGAAAAGCAATTTCCTTAATCGTATAGGTGATAGTTTACACATGTGCCTTCAAGTAGACTGTTGATTTAAAGCAGGTCCCTGAATTTCTTAGGGTTTCTTAGGCAAAGAATTCTCAGAGATGGTTTTGCCACTTCCTTCTTTGAAATATAACCTGCAGCACCTGGCATTCGTTGGCATCTCCCCTCCAAATACTAACTAGAGCTGACTCTGCTTAGCTTCCAAGATCAGACAGGATTTGGTGCCATTAGGGTATTAGAAACTTGATAGCCCTTCAAAAATTTTCAGATATCATGTCTAACTTGGAAACACCAGTGCAGTTCCCAGAATCCCTTAGACATCATGGCCAATGCCCAGATTGGCTGGGTAATTCTGGGAGCTATCATCCACAAAGTAATGTTTGGGGACATTGTCTTTTAATATGAGTTTCTTCATCCTAGCCCACTCAATTGCAACTGAAGTTCATCACCATCTACTTCCCATTCTCCTCTTTTCTATATTTAATTATTAAACTTTTCTCCTCTTCTTCCTCTAAATAGTTCAGGACAGAGTTATTCAGAGTTATGCTCACAACTGTGTGCGTATATGCCTTCAAATTGCCTATCTATTTATGATGACCCCATGAACTTCACAGGGTGTTCTTAAGCAAGGAGTATTCAGAAGTGGTTTCATCAGTTCCTTCCTCCGAAATATAGCCTACAGCAGTACTGGTTGGTCATCCCCCATACAAGTAAAAACCAGCACTGCTCCTCCTTAGCTTCTAGGATCAGATGGAAACTAGTGCCTTCAAGGTATTTAGGACCTCCTCACAACTGTGTTAAGTGCAAATAAACTGAGAGACAGCAATTCACACAAGATGGAGGTGCTGTGGCATTTCCTTCCGTTCGCATTCCCAAAATCGAAAAACCAAATTGGAATTCAGCTTTCCTTTGTACTATGTCCTGATTTAGATTTTTGCAGCTCAGTTTTTGACCCAAATATGTGGATTTCAGGAAGAAATGTCTCCAAAAACTTGTGTTGAGGGAAAATGTGGTCAGCTTTCATGCATATTTGTGTGCATTTTTTAATGCTGAAAATAGAATAATAGTCATAGAATCTTATAATTGGAAGGAGCAGCAAGGGTCATCTAGTTCAGCCTCCTGCTGTGAAAGAATACACAGCTAAACCACTCCTGAAAGATGCCTATCCAATCTCTGTTTAAGAACTTCCAAAGCAGGAGAATCCATTGCTCCCTTAGTCAGTCTTTTAGGCTGGAGTTGACTTAAGACTGAATACTGGAGAAATTGACACAGATTGGAAATCGGATGTTCCATCCATCACTAGTACAGGTCACCCAACGGACATGGGAATTTGCCATTTCTGTCATTTCTCCTCTAACATCAGCCTCTATTTACCCATCCCACCCCGTGGACCTTTAATCTCCAGAAATGAAGGAAACCCATCCATAATATCTCACCAAGAAACTCAAAGCTGATATTATTCCAGGTAAAATAGAGGAACCCGGATAAACGCCTGTTCTTCAAGCGTGTCAGATGCGTTTTTAACAGGCTCATGAATTTAAAAGTCATTTCCTAAGAGACTTTTATGCCAAAGATGTATTAAAATGTATTAGGTTAATTTACAGGTAGTTTTACACGGCGTGCTCATTCTAGTAACTGAAATGACATTGCCAATATTCTGAGAGCTGAACGACACACACACATTTGTTTTGATTCTTCTCATTGGATAATGAATCACTACCCTCCTCTTATACCCTCTGCTAAAAATGTAATGCAATGCATGTATAATTATAGTCTGATGTGAATGTGAATTATAACTCCTTGTGATACTTTCTCTCATGATTTGCTGGAATATAAATAACAATGATTTATTCCTGTTTCACCTACTGCTCTAGCAGTGATGGATCATAAGAGCAGATCATGATAATTATGAAATCAGAACAGAGTGGGTATATATACCCTCTTATGATTCTATTGTAACTCTTCCACTGAGACGGCTGTGAACTGGAATTCATCTATTTTATTCTTTGTTTTATGAGAAGAAGAGATATTCATCCTTCTTTTGATGCTTGGCTCTTTTCTAATAACTAGTGAAAAGATTGGATTTTTATTTTAAGATGCAGAAAATCTTTTCCTGCTGCTAACACTGCGATATAATTTGAGCCAAGAACAGAAGCTGGGGGAAAAAAAGGTTCAAACCAAGATACAAAAATACCTTGCGCATTGCCTCCTTAGATGTCTTATCCACAATTTGGATGAAGATGTTGTGGCTTAATAAACTAAGGCCATTTTTGCACTACACTGTTATAGTACTACTAGCACATATACCCAGCATTGCCCAGGATTTTATTTTCTCATAGATAATACTTGTTAGAAAGATTTGAGATCCTGTGTCTCTAATTCCCCAAACTGTCTTCTCCAGTGCCTGTAACTTTCCCAATATTCCCCAATCCAATCTGTATTCAGAGTTATTAATATATACAAGTTGGGTTCCTGAGGGAATACACTGCCCTCCTTCTTGCTGCTAGGCCTCATCTCCATAGCAACTGCCCTATTCAAGACAGACACAGTTGACTGAAGCCCAAGAGTTCTCTGGCTGAGAATTCTAAAGGCCCCTCCCTAAACTGCAAAACCCAGGATTTCACAAGATGTTGAAAGTGGAATAATAGCTCTATATCAGTGTAGTGCAGAAATGGCCCTAGACTGAGAATGAACAGCAGAAGTTTCCACCATCATTATTACATTGGGTTTTCCCTTTCTCCCATTGTGCAGTGCAGATTGATGGTGCCATGTTGGTGTCAAATCCATGGGTAATTAGTGGCTGAAGAAGTGAAGAGGCACCCCACACCATCCAAGCAGGAAAAAAGGAAGATCTCTCACCCTCTCAGTCCTCCAGCATCACATTTTATGTGCCATGCTGCAGCCAGACGAAGATCGGGTTGTGCGTCAGGAGGTGGAAGATACCTCCCTGCACAACGTCCATCAAAATGCATGTTGATTGGCTTGTGGCAGCAAATTCAGTGTGGCCACATCTATTTCTAGATAAAATCATAGAGTTGGAATGGACTGGAAGGCCTGTTCAGTCCAATCTCATGCCATGCAAGGGTACACAACTAAAACACTCCCAAAAGATGGCTATAGGACCTATGTTTAAAGATGTTCTTCCTAATGTTTAGGGGGAATCTATTTTCTTGTAATTGGAATCCATTGGTTCATGTTCTCATCTCAGCTGAAAACAAGCTTGCTCCATCTTCAACATGACAACGCTTCAGATATGGTTAACACAGCACATCTCAGTCTTCTATTCTCCAAACTCCCAAACCCATTCCACATATGGCTTGGTTTCCTAAACTTGATCTTGGTCACCCTCAACATGTTCCAGCTTGTCCTTCTTGAATGGTGGTGTCCAGAACTGGACACAATAGTCCAGGTGAGGTCTGACTAGAACAGAGCAGGAGCCTTTCCACACTACACTATTATAGTGCTATTATTCCACTTGCAACATCCTGTGGAATTCTGGAGTTTGTAGTTTACTGAGGTCAGGGAGCTCTCTGGTTGAGAATTCTAAAGGCTCCTCCCTAAACTACAAACCCCAGGATTCCATAGGATGTTGAAAGTGGAATAATAACTCTATAATAGTGTAGTGTGGAAAGACCTTAGGTTAGTACTATTATTTCTTTCAGTCTGGACCCTAGACTTCTGTTGATGCAGACTAGAATTATATTGTCTTTTTTGACCGCAGCATCATAGTGTTGGCTTAGCTTTAGCCTATGGTCAGTTAAGACCCCAAGATCCTTTTCACATGCACTGTTCTCAAGCTAGGTGTCACTCACCTCATATTTATGCACTTTGTTTTTCGTGCCTAGAAGTAATATTTTGCATTAGGCCCAGATCATTTTGCCCAAGGAGAGAAAAAAATGTATGTGATCTAGTATAAAGAAAAAGGAATTTTGGAGATAGGGCACAACTGAAAATGATATGAACAAGCTTGCATTAGGTCTGTCTGCCATATAGACTTCCTGCATTTCTTTCTTTATTTCAAAAATAATTTGAGGTTGATAGTTTGGCATAATTTGTAAATGTCAAATTTACTGATTGCTGGAATGGTTGGAATGAGCCTGTGAATTAATTTAGATTAAAGTTTCCTTTAGTTTGTTTTCTCATAATTTTGTTTCGCTCTGTACGGGATCCCGGTTTAATGCACATATAAAGTTGTTTATATTGCATTTTTTATTAAATAATTGAATAACTGCCAGATGAATAATTCCTGACTGCTTGAGATGTATTTTGGAACCAAATTTTAATGAACCTTAGAATCCAGGGGAAATAAATGAATAACAAGTGAGGGGAAGGGAGGAGAAGGGGAAGGGAAGGAGTTGTTTCTAAAAACAAAAGGCTTGTTTCCTATGCATCTATACAGCGAGTAAAAGCTTCTGTCTTGCAGTGGAATAAATAACTCCTTGAGCAATAATTTGTTTGCATGCTGTTAATTAGAAGCATAATTAATTTTCGTGAATTATAAATAATGGGACGCAAAATGCCATTCCCAATGGATCAAATGGCAATAATATTAAACAGCCTTAAAGAGGCAAGAAGGATGTTCAGCACAACTGATTTAAATGGATTGTGATGTCGCTGTTGTTGTTGTTGTTTTTTCCTGAAGTCTTGTATTAATGGCAATCATGAATTTGCCGTTGAAGTTAATAATTTATTGGCAAAAGTGTGAGGCTCTGTTAATTATTCCTTCCGTTGTTGTCCTCCTCCTCTTCCTTTTGCCTAACGCATATGGAAGCAGAATTTCTATGTTTATCACTCCTTCAAATAAACAGTAGCATAAGTAGATTATTCCCAGCAGAAAGATTTACCCCATGCCCTAATCTCAGAGCAATCATTCACTGATCTAAATGAGCAGTTACTTAAACTGCTAAGAAGGGATGGTAATTAGCCAAGGAAAACCAGGCAAGAGTGTTTAATTTCCCCCAAAATAATATTTCTTTTCCTGCTGCCTTCTAACATTTTGCATGCATCAGTTTCAGCGACATCGCCTTCTTGTCCTTCTTATGCTGCTCTGTATGATGCTAGAAGGCAGTGAATAACCTATCAGGGCTGAACCCAAACACATTGGGATTTCATTCCAAGACATCACATGGGACGGTGCTGGGTGATCAGCACTCAGGAGGGTCTATCCAAAGCGTATGTTGCCTTTTGGCCTTTTCTAGGGAGGGATAACCAAGCTACAGCAGTTTGTGAATCAATGGTAATATCCTACTAGACTACTTTATCACACTGTACATGGGGCTACCCTTGAAGATGACATAGAAACTGCAGTTTGTGCAGAATGCAGCTGCAAGTGCTGACCAGAGTATGTACGTATATATGTATTTATAAAAAGTAGTTTGTACTCCTTTAGGGGTGGGGAGAGGACAGTAGTGTGTGGATTCTTCCCCTTCCCTGTAAGTCTGAGGCAAAAGCAAACTGCTGTAGCCTCTCCTAGCTTCATCAGTCCCTTCTGCCATCTTAACCACACTCTGATGTTGCTTGGCTACACATGTCCCAGTTCTACCATGCCCATTAATTCACAACTATAATTTTATACATTCACCCATTGAAATTTATAGAGAAATCTAATATACATACTGCTATTATTTTTCATTATTTTTCTTAAAAAGAAACCATACTAGCCGGCCCACCCACCCTGCTCCCCAACATAGCCACTGGCCATGAGGTGGGAACTGCAGTCATGTGCTTAGGGTTAGATTGAAAGTGGGACTCCAAATACTCTGAAAATTCACAGTTCAACTGATACTGCTGCATCAGGTCCCTTCCTGGCTGGAGCCTAGTGCTGAGAGGAAAAGGTGTTCCCTGCATGAGGCCAACAGCAAATGGTTAGGCAATGGGATGGAGGCAGGATTATGGTCTGCTTAGTAGCCTGTCCCCATTGCATATCAGAGGAATCCTCTAGAACCTTTCTTAAGAGCAGAAGACAAGAATTGCACCCAGAACAGGGTGCATTGCCCAGAAGAGAACAGCAAACATGTTTGGAAATGAGCTTGAGGAGGAATGATCCTAAATCTTATGAAGCTTCAATAATGAGAAGTAAGAAGGATTCTTTTTCCCACTTCTGAAAAAGCCTCCAGCTTCAGTAAGGGGGAGTAAAAAGGATCCTATTCCCCATTTCCAAAGCTGCAGATGGCAAATTTACAAATGTGGAGGACCAACTCTACTTAAATTGTTAAAACTGGCTTTATTTGACTCTGTCCAGAAATTCTGGAATATAGGCTGGGGTATAGAAGTTGGCTCCCAGACTTCAGACTTGACTTGGAATACATTGCAAGGACTTGAGACTTGACTTGAGTCTTGAAGATAGGGACTTGAAGCTTGACTTGAGACTTGGAGTAAAAGCCTTAAACATATCATTGGAATTTTCATTGTCTTCAGCAGTAGAGGGAAAACTAAAATAATTATTCCTTCTCAAATATGTGGATAAAATATTCAAGGACTTACCTCCCTATTTCACAGGTATTGTTTTCTAGCTTCCTTGAGTTTCACATCCATATAACACTTCTAGACAAATCCAGCACCTCCCACTCTGTTAAAAAAAATAACTATATTCTAATTTTCTATATGCCACATAAAAGAGACAGAATTGCCAGAGAGCTCTGAGGCACCATGAGAAGGGTAGGCAAACACCTCCATCACCATGACTAAAAGCGTTGAATATTGTAGGAGGAGTACAGATTTGTTGCTAACCTTTTCTAAAGGCTAGAGGTGCTGAGTCATTCCCTTCAGCGCCTGAGAGATTTACATTCCCGCTGACTCATTTCTGCTTGGAAGGCAGGTTCTGGTCTTTTACCTACCACCTGCAGTCTTCCTCCACTTGGATTTCTTCTTCATAAGCCCTTTAGAACTGAATATAAAAGCAGGGGTCTGAAGGGACACTCAGGATCATTCTAGTCTAGTGTTTGATGGTCTCCTGCAGTTTGGTGGATCTCTTAACCTCTTTGTTTAGTTTTCCTTTAGAGGACATCAGATTTGCTTTTGCTTTGATATTGCAATCCACAAACTTCAGTCAGAGGTAGACAGCAATGTTTATTTAAAGGAGCCCTAGTGGCGCAGTGGTTAAATGCCAGTACTGCAAGCCACAAACCACAAGGTTGTGAGTTCGATCCTGCCGGGCTCCAAGGTTGACTCAGCCTTCCATCCTTTCACAGGTTGGTAAAATGAGAACCCAGCTTGTTGGGGGCATGTATAGAAATGTTTCGAAATACATGCTATTTGTAAGTTGTTTGCCGCCTTGATCCATATGGAGAGGCGGGATACAAATAAATAAATAAAATAAAAAAAACTGTAGTAAAGCAAGCAACACAGCACACTTCATCCAAAGTTGCCAAACTGAAGCATACATGTCAGTTATAGGTTTTATAACTTTCCATTATGCTGGTCTATGACCATAACTAATTATCTATCTATCTATCTACCTATCTATCTATCTATCCATCCATCCCTCTATCTATCTATACCTTTCCATACACATTTAGGCATGCAAAGCTATGATTGCAGAGAATCATAAATTTAAAAGCACCCTCCCTCTTTAGACATTTCCCAGACTCACAGTTGTTTACCCATCTTTCATCCTTGAGGCTGGAACGTGTTTCCTGCCCCTTATCTCTGAACACTTCCACTTCTCACAACACCTTTTGAAACTTTTGTTTCCCCCCAGTCTGATCTTCTCCCTCTCCACCAAATATATTGTAGCAGTGGGCAATAAAGCAATTACCCATTTGATACATTGGAAAACACAAGTGAGCTTCAAAGAGACATCTTGTTGCAATCAATAATTGGCGTTTGGTACTTTATAGCGCTCTATCTAACTCAAGCAATGCCTAAGATCTATTCTAATAAACAGCCAGCAGATGCTTTATGACAGGAGCCATATATCCTGACAGTTATATCCTGTTATTTGTGGCAACCCTATCAGTGAGAGACTTCCAAAGGTTCCCAATCACCAACTGCCCTGCCAAGGTCTTATAAATTAAAGGTCATGGTTTCCTTGTTTGAGTCAATATACCAGTAGTGTTGTCTTTCTTTTTTCTTACTGCCTCCACTTTACTGAGTCACATTGTCTCATGATATCTCCAAAGTATGATAGCCTCTGTTTAGTTACCGTTCCTTCTAGTGAGAGATCAGTCTTGATTTTCTCTTGGACTCATTTATTGGTCTTTTTTGGCAGCCTGTGGTCTCCAAAGAACTCTCCTCCAGCACTGCATTTCAGCTGAATTGATTTTCTTCCTGTCAGTTTTCTTCACTGTTTGGGTTTCACCACAATATATAGAAATCAGAAACACTATGGCCTGGATGATTGCTTGTGACTTTGGTAGTTAACAATATGATGTGTTAAATGTAAATATAAATACACAATACAGTAATATGCCTACTTTCAGATGAACATGAACAGATCTCGTATAAAGCTGCATTATCTGTGACAGCAGTTAAGCGATTCAGAGCAGGAACCTTAAATGAGATGGCAGTAGACTGTAAGGGAGACTCAGAGAACTGAAAGGACTAATTTCTCAAGTAATTCCAGCAAGTATTACATTTGAATGTTTTAAAATTAAATAAATATTATGCATTTAAACGTGTACTTTATAGTTTTGTTTATGACAGCGGTTATGCCGTTGTTAGAAATGGGCCAGTTTGCAAGTAACTTTTATTGCTGTTAAGTTTTAAGGTGTATTTTAGATCCTTTTATTCTAATCTGTATTCATCTTTCTTTTTTGATATTTCAGGCTGTGTGTTTCCTAACGGATATTCTACTGTTCTGTTATTTTTGTAGTGGTTTGTGGCTTTTTTTATTTTTTTGGATGTGATTATAAGTTATATTTTCAATTCCTGATTTTAAATAGAGATTGATTCTCAAAGCGGTGTGCAGTTAACATCTGAACAATGATCAAAAAACCAGAAAAGACCAAACGATGCCCTTGGGTAATTTTGTCTGGTCACTAGTAGCCTTGGCAAATTCTAATGCAAGTGTTGCAAAAGCAATTTTGTTCACTATTCCAGTTGTCAAGACAAAAAACAACAAGTCTCTGTCTTCCATTGCATGTAAGTGGATTACTGTAGGAGAGTTCAGTCAAACCTACCAGTTCACCAAATGAGAAAAAAAGCAACAACCCTCCTTCCTTTGTTCTAAAAAAAAAAAAAAGACAACCCCCCCCCCGCTCCTTTTGGACTCTAGGAAATGTATTGACTTTTCAGCTAGTTCCACTACAAGAAAGGAAATATATAAAATAAAGAAACCGTTCCCCCCCCCCTTTTCTGCTCTTTCTGTCATGCCCAGGTGTGCTGATGGTGATGGAACTGGGTGCATCTGGTTGTTTTCCCCCACCCCATACTGAAGAGTTTGGCAGCTCCTGAGAACTGGGAGATTTCATCTTGCAGGTGTTTTGGATACATTGGCAACCCAGAAACAGGGAAGGTTAGAGGCAATTTGCATATTCAGGGAGAATGTTGCAAAAGAAACAAAGGATCCTGGCAGCATTAATGCAACCTGAAAGCTGGTCATCATGTTAGTATTTCTTGCAATGTATCACCATTAAATGAAACAGGAAATGACTATGAATTTTATCTCAGCCTCATCCTTGGTCGTCTGGTAGACCTGCACCATCAGGAGAGGAAGATATGCATGTGGAATTACAGGAGTCCAGGTGGCCTGTCATGTAGACAGGGGTTGCTCCTCACTCTTACCTAGTGAAAGATGTTTTGCCACTGGGTCGAAAGGAAATCAATAAATTAGTCAATCAACCAGGCACTCAATAACAACTTGTTCTTCTGCCTGTTAACAGGCATTGCATTCACATGCAAAAGTTCAGTTATCAAAAAGCAGCACATTTTCTTTTTAGAAAAGAGATGAAAGGTTTTGACATTTCTGGGGGGCCACTAAGCTGTGAAAAAAAAAAAACTTAGAAATTATTTGAAACTTCCAAGCCTCCACTTCGCAAATAGATGGGAAACAATAATTCTACAACAGTGTTCTTTCATTGCCACATGACGATAAGGTAAACATCAGTGTTGGCTTTTTATTGGCTCCATCTGCTTCTTTCTTGGCAAGCATCAAAGATGGCATCACCTGACATCATCTTTTTCCCAAAGTTGCTTCCTTATTAGGCAGATGGGAGGCAACAACTTTGACTCCTGGCAGGAAAAAGTTTTGCTGTTGTGAGCACTGGGAGCACAAAGATATTGGCTGAGATTGTATACTGGAGCATCTGGAACGTAATGGTCCACACGTGGAGCCCTAATCATCTTGGTCTCCCTGGCTGTTGTCAAGCTTCAAAGGGACACTGCTGCACCCATTTAATGACAAGCAGGGAGATAAACAGGCAGTGCTGCAGCGCCAGGGAAAGAAAAATGAGGTTGCTTTTCTGCATATTCAGGAAACTATCCTCATTTCTCCTCCCCAGCTGCAAATCCAGCCTGCACGGGCAATACCTGTGGCCCTGGTGGGGCAGTGGTTAAAATGCCAGTACTGCAAGCCACAAGGTTGTGAGTTCGATCCTGCCCGGCTCCAAGATTGACTCAGCCTTCCATCCTTTCGCAGGTCGGTAAAATGAGTACCCAGATTGTTGGGGGCATGTATAGAAATGTTTCAAAATACATGCTATTTGTAAGTTGTTCGCCACCTCGATCCATATGGAAAGGCGGGATACAAATAAATAATAAAAAAAAATACCTGATCACTTTCTTCTTCTTCCCTTCCCAGCTGGTTAATGGCCTCAGCAGTGCCACCAACAGCTGCCTGCAGGGGGAAGGGTTTGGACTGGAGGTTGCCCAAGGAGCTAGTGAATAGTTCTTTGCACAATGAGTTAGGCCATTTCCACCCTACACTGTTACAGTGCTATTATTCCACTTTCAACATCCTGTGGAATTCTGGGGTTTGTAGTTTACTAAGGACAAAGAGCTCTCTGACTGAGAATTCTACATGCTACCCCTGTAAACTGCAAACCCCAGGATTCCGTAAGATGATGAAAGTGGAACAATAGTACTGTAGTGCGGAAATGGTCTGGGTTTCATTTGTGTATGTCACCAACAGGATTCTTATTTTTATTCAGACAAAGTTGGGGGATGATTCTGTTAACATGCATATGTCTGGGGAAACATGAGACATACATAATCCTAGATTGCATTCAGGATTCTTTTTCAATTTATTTTTTATTTTACTGTTGAAATATGTTCCAATATATATTGACATATTTCAGTTTCATTTTTTTTGCAAACAATCCCAATTAAAAATTATAATAAAATTTCCCTCTCCTGAGCTCTGTCTATCTTCCATTTTATCACTTTTTCACTTAGATTTATAATTTATAACAAATACCATTTATTCCTAAAAAAAAAATTCTCATTGTGCTAATCTGAACAATTTCCCATTGTTTAGTATATATAATACTTATATTTTACAATGTTGATATCTAAAGTATTTTAGTAACTTCATCTGTTAATAGCTTACTTTTGTCCCTCTTTTTTTTTTTTTAATATAGTCCATACTTTTATGCCTGCGGCTGCACAAGGTTTTTCAGAGCTCATGCAAGGGTGATGTCTCATTCAAGGTTGCGCAAACACTGAATGAGGGCAACACAAACAGTTGCAGATGGAGCTGCACTGACCAGGAGTTTCAGTAAGTATGGTGAGGAATTGGATTGACTCCTGTGCAAATGGGAGGTTGTGCAGCCATTGTACCATTGCACAGTGATGCAATCCAATAGCTCATTGACCCTTCCCTAAACTGAAAGCCCTAGGATTCCATAGGATGTTGAAAGTGGAATAATAGCACTATAACAGTCTAGTGCAGAAATGGCCTCAGACTGCTGATCCACACAGTTCAATATTGTCTACACTGACTGGTAGTATCATAGAATCATAGAGTTGGAAGAGACCCCAGAGGCCATCGAGTTCAACCCCCTGCTATGTAGGAACACACATCAAAGCATTCCCAACAGATGGCCATCCATCCTCTGCTTATAAACCTCCAAAGAAGGAGACTCTACCTCACTCTGAAGCAGTATATTCCACTGCCAGATAGCTCTGAACATCAGGAAGTTCTTCATGAGGGTCAGGGGGAATCTCCTTTCCTGCAGCTTGAATCCATTGCTCGTTGTCCTAGTTTCTGGAGTGGTAGACAACAAGCCCACTCCCTCCTCAACATGACAACCATTCAAATATTTAAGCATGGCTATCATGTCCCCTCTTAACCTTCTCTTCTGCAGACTAAACATACCCAGCTCCCTAAGCCATTCTTCATAGGGCATGGCTTCCAGACCCTTCACCATGTTGGTTGCTCTCCTCTCCAAGGGTCAGTTCTCCAATTCTCCAAGACTTCTGGAAGAACCTGGGGAATGATGTGGCAAGCAATAGCTGGTGATGGTGAGGGTGGCAGTGGATTGATCAAAATCAGGTTGCACCAGAGGGAGCACATTCTGCTATAGCAAAGCCAGAGCTGCACAATATGGATCAAACCCCATACTTTAATTTCCTTAACAAATTAGCTAACTAATTAACTAAGATTAATTAACTAACCTGAAACAGAATTGATTCTAATTGATCAATGAGAAGTAATTGATTCTAATTGATTAATGAAATTAATTGGTTTTAATTAATAAATTAGTATTAATTGGTTATAACCAATTAAAAGGGATTGCAGAACTAATTGCTTACAGAACCGATTCACTGCAGAATTGAGTAATTTACTGACATTTGCTGTTTTGGGCCAAAGTGCTTTTCAACACCTTCCATGAGTGAAATTCTGTATTTCTGGGGAAAAAAAAAACAACGGAAAGCTTTTGAAATTTTATGTGTGTGTGTGTGTGTTTAATAGGGAGAGAGAAAGGGGCCCCTGTTTCCCTCTCTCCATTTTCTTTTTTGTGTGCCTGGCATTGCCAAAGCCATATAAATGGTCGGTTTTTCTTTGTTCCAAACTGACAAGTCCTTTTGCAGCTCTGAAAAATCTGACACAGTTCCAACTTCAGCCCTTGTCTTTTTTTTCTTTTTTCCTCCTCTCTCCACAACCCAACCACCGCCCCACCCCAACACCTTTCCAGGGTTTCATGTTACTTGAATAAGAAGGATATATGATGGCCGAATGTTCTGTATTCAGCTGTTAATCTGACAGCCTTTTCTTCGGCCCTGAGAAAGCTTTCAGTAATTTGGATGTGGCGCTGTGCTTCCCTCCCCAGCCGTCCCCATCCAATCCTTGCCAAGAACAATGCTTCTGTTCAGAGATATAGAATTGCTCTGTGTTTGACCTCTGCCTCTGCATAATAGATAGTGTGCATTGCAAATAGTCCATTTGGGCAGCGCACAGCTTAAGTCAAAACAGTCCTGTAAATTACAAGAGTGTGTGAGTCAAGTGTAATGCAATTTGAGGCCAAGACAAGTCACTGTTGGGCTGGGCTGGGCTTGGTTTGTGTTTTCAAAGAACCAAATAATAACTCTTCTTGGGGTGGGGGGGGGTTAGAAAGGGCTTCCATAGCAGAGATGCTGCAAGGTAAACTGGGACATCACTGATCTCTCCTCAACTACAGAATCAAGGAAAGTCTAAGAACGTTTCCGCACTAGCCTGTTATAGCGCGGTGATTCCACTTTCAACCTCCTATGGAATCCTGGGGTTTGCAGTTCTGCGAGGGGCTGGCCGGCCCCTCCTGGAATTGCAAACCCCAGGATTCCATAGGAGGTTGAAAGTGGAATCATTGCGCTATAAGAGTGTGGTGCAGAAATGGCCTAAGTTGAGCCAACTATCCTTTGGCTTCTGTATTATATAGAAATGACTCTGGAAATTGCTTGAGTACCTAAGAGGAACCTTTCTGAATCAGACTAAAGGCCTATGTAGCCCAGTATTCTGCTTATTTGGTATCCAATCACAGGAGACACACAAGCACAACTGCACTCTTTTTTTTTTTGTGTTCCTTAGGATCTGATCTAGAGAAGAATACTGATCCAGATAGTGGAGATGATACAAAGAGATATTTTGATTGACAACCATATTGATTAGTGACCTGGTCTCCATCATGAGCACAATTAACAGTATTTGACCACAGCCTACAAGTCAATTGCAAATTCAAGGAAGTCCTATCTAATTTCCAGTTCTCCATGCTTATCAGGGACAATGCATATTTTCAAACATATTTGTTCACAGGAACAATAAAAACTGAGCTAACTGGCAATCCACCTACGATGTAGTGGTTGCTGTGGGTACTTTCAAAGATTTATACTGCATAATTATAGCACTTTGATACTGCTTTGATTGCCATAGCTGCATCTCATGGAATTCTGGGATTTATAGTTCACTGGTGCACTTAGGATTGTCCAGTGCACCTCCCTGAACTGCAGGGGAGAATTTAAAGTATCCCATGAAGCTACTAATCCCAAGAGTCCATAGGCTGAAATCATGGCAGTTAGTGGGATCAAAGTGCTATAATCGTGTAGTGTTGATACATCCTTAAACTTGATTGAAGGTAAATCAATACATAAAATCAGTGAAATGAAAAGGAATATTGTTGTTGACTGGAATTAACTCATTAGGGTGATACTGAATGTGCAAAATTCTAACACAGGAGTGGAGAACTGTGTTTTTCATTTGTTATCAGACTCTAACTCCCATCTGTCTTAGAAAAGGGACCAATGTTTAGAGGCGAGGTGAGTTGTAGTCTGTATTCTGGCAAAGCATAGGTTTTGCATCCCTTTTCTAAGGCAATTTAGCCCAGAACTTGGATATATACCCCCTTTTGTTTCTGCACTACAGTTTCCAAAAATCCCCCAGCCAGCACCTTAAACTGTTTCGGTTTATTGCAGAGGTAGACGGAAAGAAATCACATATTGTTGATCTCCTTCTCTATGTAACAGGTATTCAGATGAAACATTTGCACTCTTTGTAAACACAGTTCTGTAGGTAAAACAATCTATTGCATGCCATATAAAACGGTCAGTGAAAACAAACGCTTTCCTGCTCTTGGCCCAAACAAATAAAATGACAAATATAAGACAGTTACACTATCACCAAGGGAAAGGACAACCTGTCCTCAAGTCAGTAAATTTCCATAACGGCTTTTAGGAGACTGTATTAAACGCCTTGTTTGCTTTTCTTCAACCCTTATTCCAAATGGGAAAATCTACTAGAGCAGAATGAAAATGCATGCTGACCTGGAGATGATGGCATCTGTGATCCAACTAATCTGTGGAGGTAGCTAGGTTCAGGAAGCTTGTCTTACAGAAGAGAGAGACCATAGTGCCACTGTTTTTAGGGGTGGAGCTGTACTATCATGGTAGAACACAGGCCATGCAAGCTGAAAGCCAGCTAGAGTTTTGATTCACAGAGTTAGGAATTACAGTTGGCCCTCCATATTCGCTAGGGTTGGGGTTATAGCACCCCCACAAAAGTGGAAAAGACTTAAATATCAAAGTGTGTGTGTATTGTGTCTGTGAGAAGTGGACCAAGGCATGGTGAGGATAGAGAGCACCCTGGGTGGCCTTATACTTCTTTTCTCTTGCCCATCTCCTTCCTTGGGTATGAGGGGCATCAGGAAAAGGTTTGTGGTGCTGAGAAATCAGGCTGCAGTCTGCCCTTAGCTGGCCAGGCAGCAGCTGGTGGAGGAAGAGGAAGAGAAGGACCAGAGGTGGGTTTTTAAAGGGCTGAACAGTCTGGTTGGAGCCAGCAAGTGAGAAGGCTCCCCCAGAAAATAAGTGCTAGAGGTGGGCGGAAGGCAGGAGTTGGAGAAACGTGCAAATAATCAAACCTGTGAAAGTGAAACTTGCAAATGCAGAGGACTGGCTGTAGTCCCTTTTTTTTGTGGAAACTCACTGGAGAGACAACATTGAGGCAGATGGCCCAGTGATCTGACTTTGTAAAGGGGAGGTTTATAATGTTTAATCTGCCATACAAATCAGTGTTTATGTTTATTTGCAGGCAACATAGCAAAGGCTGCAACCATAAGGTTTTTCACCCCCTCCCAGTTATGATTTCATTTCAAAGCAGATCAATTCTACTCACAGACATTGGGGGAACCTGGCTCAATGACTAACTTTCTTTCTATAGAAGAAACTTATCACCATGGTTATAGCTTGCATTCATCCATTGTTTCTGCATGAATACGATGATCTGGTTCAGAGTGGATTGGCAGTCAGCATGAAAGCAAAGCACCTACCTTTACTACCTGATGAATAGCAATAAATGTGATGAAAGAAGCACTCAGGTCTAGTTAGACTTCAGTGTGCTACCCTTGCCATTCTTGAAACACCTGTACCTTTTAAACGAAAATGCCTCATCTCATTGGATCCTCGTACGTACTACTGACTTGCTGATGTTTACATCCCCGCCTTTTCATTTAATGACAGAAAATCCCCCTATTGCTTTTGGTACAGCAAAAGTGACAAAGTTACACAGGAAGCCATTTTATACCAAGACAGATTGTTGGTCCATGTATTGTTTGCACTGAGATGGAGAACTCAAAGTCCTTCAAACCTTTTGAAGTTCAGCATCAAGAAGTGCTAGACAGTATGGCCAATGCTAAAGGATTGTGAAGACTTGTAGATGAAGCATCTACAAACATTTGCCACCCAGGTCTACACTGACAGGCACTGGTGCTCCAGGGTGTCACAAAAGGCTCTGGCTCACGACCCAGGCTCTGATAGGCAGTCTCACTCTGAAGGAGACTCTAAGACAGATGAAACATCAGTTTTGTCACCATCAGCAAAACTTTATTGATTATGAACAAGGCTAATTCCATTTCCACTAAAGGTCTTTTCAAGTCTATCCAGTTTCTTCAACCACATAGATTTTTGTGACCCTCCAATAAGCTTGAAAAGTGAATAAGCCATAAAGGTGTATGAGCATGAGCTAGTAACTACTAGAAGTAGAGATCCTAAAGGATATGAGCTGACTATGCAACGTAAGTCCTCAGTTACCAAAGGTTCCTTGTTGTGACAATAGCTTCGTTCTTAAGAATTTGCTTCTGCATCATACTGCCCATTCTTCTGCTCTTCTGTGCTTCAGGAAGCCCTAGGAAAGACTGACTTCATTGTCAAGCCTTTGCTGTGTTTTCTGTGTTGAGTCAAAGCTCTTTCCATGCAGGAATACAATCAAAGCACTCCCAACAGATGGCCATCAAGCCTCTGCTTAAAAACTTCCAAAGAAGGATACTCCACCACACTCTGAGGCAGCATATTCCACTATCAAACTGCTCTTACCATCAAGGAGTTCTTCCTAATGTTTAGATGGAATCTCATTTCATGTAGTTTGAATCTATTACCTTCTATCCTAGTCTCTGGAGCAGCAGAAAACCAGCTTGCTCCATCCTCCATATGATACCCCTTCATCACATACCCCTGGACCAGAACATCTTATCTGGTGATGTAAGGAACAAACCTGGGACCTTGTGCTTACAAATACTGTGCTCTACCAATTGAGCTATGACTCAACAGAACTGACAGAAGCTTTGGAAAACCACTAAGTTGGATCTTTCACATATCCAGCTCAATATTGCCTTCAACAGGTACTGTCAGTTGCTCTTCAGGGCTTCCCAGCTCTACCTGATGATTTTAAGGATTGAATGGCTATATAACAAGCATGTGCCCCTTCCATTCTGCTGGTGCATGATTGCTGGGCCCCATGTTTAAGGATATGGGGTGTCCCCTCCCAATGTTTATATACTTTTTGAAAGCTCATGTAAGTTTGCAAGGCTGCTGTGCTTACAGAACAAGTGGCCTTTTACAGAACTCAGCAGGATTAATGCATTTCAGAGTTCAGCTGTAACGTTTGATTCCCAAATCTCTTGTGGAAGGTGTGAATCTTCAGCAGCATCTGAGACCAACTTGACTTCTTGCTGCTTTTATCATAATCTTGGGGAAAAAGGAATCAGAAAAGCTGGAATGATATTTTTTAGCTTTAAAAGAAACCCCATCTGGATGTGTTTGTTCCCCTCCAAACATATCTAATCCCTCACAGAGAAAGCAATAGACATTGGAGCTTGAAATCACATACCTGAATATTGGCAGCTCTTTTCAATATCTTAGATTAAATTAATGGAAAAAATGTGTTTTATCAAGAAAGTGTTGGGAGGGAAGCTTTAGTTTACTTGCTTTTAGAATCAATGCTGAGAAGGCTAGTTTTGGAAACAAGGTTATTTCCCCAGGCAATATGGCACTTGGACAAAGCACATTGGCCCGTGTTTGGTTCATAATGTGGACTGATGGAATGCTTCCAGACAGCCTTCTTCAACCTGATTCTCCAGATGTATTGGAATACAGATCACTCAGTATGAAGTGGGTTGGTGGGAAATGTGACCCAAAAGATCTGAAGGATACGAGTTTGGGGAAGTCTTCTCTGGCAAGTCACATGTAGATAGAATCATATAATTATACAATTGTGGACTCTCACATTATGGTCCAATCCTCTGCCATGTATGAATATACAACTAAAGCACCTCTGAAAGATCTTCAAAGACAGAGAGTCCATCAAAGAACAATACAAAACATCTTCCTAATATTTAGGAGATATTGCTCTTCTAGTATTTTTTTTTCCATTGGTTTGTGTTCTGGTCTCTGGAGCAGCAGAAAATAAGATGGCTCCATCTCCTACATTTCATTCCTTTAAAGATGGCTCTCACATCACCTCTCAGTCTTCTCTTTTCTGAGCTAAACATCTAAATGACCATCTAAACATGACCTTGTGACATCAGGTCACGTAGTCACGTGTGAACATGACTATGGTGGAAAGAACTTATCTGATTGTGAGAAATATAACTTCCTTCCCAGCGATTTTGCAATTGTTTCAAGAAAGTTAGTTAAGCAACAACCAGAGACATACAAAGATAGTTGTGGATTTCCTTATTAATGTCATGAATTAAATGGATATGTATTGACATAGACCAAAGAACAGTCTTCACTATTGCAATGGCACAATTTTTTATTCTTTGTAGTACATATTACATTGATGTAAGATTGGAGAATCATTATATGTTCTTCTGCTGGAGAAAGAAGAGCACAGAGGGGACCAGCCGAGCTTCCTATGGAAGGGAATTCAATAGCATGTTCCATAGCACACGAAGAAAACTCTCTCCTGTGTCCTTACCAGATGGGCCCACGATGGACAGGGACTGAGAGAAAGCTCTGAAGGATCTTAGGAGTGTGGCAGGTTCATATAGTGAGATACAGTCTTTCAGTTAGACTGGACCTAAGTTGTAGAAGGCGTTACAGGGCATAACCAGGTGATATAGAGCTGTATATGTCATTTTTTACCCTCCTTTTTTGAAATTTGGACATGTGTTTAATACATTTCACTAACACATTCATTTGTTCATGTATATAATTCAGTTTAATCATATTTTTCCCCTGAATGAAGTGTACCGGTACCTACTTCAACTGTGCCATTTTTCCCCAACTGTATATGTTTAGCGATTTGCATTGCTAAATGTTTACTTTGATTTGTGAACAATTTATTACTCTGAAATGCCCTGCAAGCTTCACAAATATGCAAACTCAGTGAGCCTTGAGAGATGCCAAAAGGCTACTTTTGTGGAATCCAAGAAAATTCTTTTTGATTCCTAATCCTGGCTGATCCAGCAGGGTTTTTCTTACATTCTTGCGGCCAACTCATACTTGCTTGACTGATGCAATATTAAGTTGTTTTTTTTTTTAAAGTTCACAGTCTTGACACTCAGTCGTTCCATGAATACCAACAATTCATGAAGACCTCAGTCTTGAATCCACTGCAAGTAAGCTTGATGGAATCTAATAAGACATACTTCTGACTAGACCTTATTGTTACTGTTGCATGTCTTCAAATTGTTTCCAACGTATGATGACTCTAGAATGAACCTATCATGGGGTGTTCTGGGGCTGAGAGTGTGTGACACACTCAAGGTCACCCAGTACATTTCCTTGGCTGAGCAAAGAATCGAACCCTGGCTTCTGGGGCCATAGTCCAATGCTCAAATCACTATATTATGGTGGCTGTAGATCTGATAGGACTGTACATTCTAAGTTGTGTTTCCTCCTCAGCCCTTACTGTTTAAAACTTCTATGAACAGCTGCACAGGAATCTTCCTAGTCATCATTTCTCATGTTATCTCAACCCTAGTTCCCCATATCAGCAAGCTTGTAGCAGTGTGTTGACTATTATCTCATGTACTCTACAAAGCAAGATACTGCGAGAGTAATTAAACTGCTTCACTTTCTCTTTTTGGTTCCTGTCACCAGTACTCTGTTTCTTGGGGTGAGGGGAAAGAAAAGAAAGAATTCCTTAAAAAAGGGAAATCACAATTTTTAATATTGCACTGGGTTAAGCCAAAGAAAAACCTATACGTTTGAATAGCAAATATGCATCGGTTCATTTCCTGAGTACAGAGTTATCTTATTTAACATGGAATCTCGTTTGAGGCAGGGGCCAAAAGAGTGATGGGTTGAAGAAGATCTCGGGCTAACACGTCTATCTCCTTGGAAATTTTTATATATATATATATATATATATATATATATATATAAAAACAAGAGAGAAGTTTGGCACACTCAACCCTGACAAATTTTCAGAAACATAAAAAGAATTATTTAATGTTCTCCTTTTCTCTTTCTTTCTTTCTTTCTTTCTTTCTTTCTTTCTTTCTTTCTTTCTTTCTTTCTTTCTAAATCCCTAAACCTTAAAGGAGCATTTTGAACAGCCACAGGCACTAAAATGTTACAAGACAAGTAAAGGGAGGAAAAAAATGGGAAAATGGGAAATCTTGTTTGAAGCTTCTCACTGGTTGGAGCATCCTAGGGGAAACCATAGGCGGTTGCCTAGAATTTTACCTGTGACTGTAGCCTATTTCATGTCCAGGTAATTATGAAAATAAACCAGGAGTTTTCTGACCGTGATTAACAAGATCAGAATATAAGAAGAGTCATAAAATATTGAACCAAAGGCCTATTTAGTCCAGCATCCCATTGATACAGTAGCCAACCAGGTGCCTATGGGAAGTTGGCCAGTAGGACAGACTGCAATCCTCTATCTCATTTTCCCCAGCAGTGGATACACAGGGACACACCGTGTCTAACACAGGAAGTGATACAAAGGCAATTCTGCCTAATAGCCAATGTACTTACATCGAAGGTCTGGGAGGGCATGGTTATTCCAGTCAAGGGTGAGGAGCTGTGCCTGGGAACTATTTGGCAACCACTGGGGAAAACCATTGCAGAAGGAGATATATTCAATATAAGGTGACTGTGTACACTTTGTAGGTCACCAAGAGGATTCAAACCCGTGTGCATTGCAGGACAAGCATCAAGGGGATTTCGGTCCTTGCAGCAACAGTACCTTAAAAGTTAAGTCTGCTTGGTGTAATTTTTTGCTGAGTGCATTCCATCAGATACCTGTAGGCTCAAGTCTGAAAAAGCTTCTCCCAACTAAACCTGTTGGCCTTTAATAATGCAATAGTGCAATAGAACCCTGCTTTTTATTTTGCCTGGGAAACTTAGCTGGTAAGGATGTAATATCTCAGCTATTTCGTTCTCACATGGTAGGACAAATACGTAAGTAGTTTTCTTCCTGCTGCGGAAGAGAATAAATATTCCTCTGCAGTATTATCTCCATATTGAAATGTCCGAAAGAGTTGCACAGGAGTTATTCTGGGGAGAAAAACTACCAAAAAACTGCATGTTTTCTTAGACAAAACCATATTTTTTTTGCAGGAAATCCATTTTGGTGCAAAATTGCTATGTGTTTTTCTTCATAGAACAATTCCTACACAAAACGTCAGTGTTGAATACCAGGAAAAAAATGTGCTTTTTTTTTTTTTTTTTTCTGGTCTGTTGTTGTTTTGTTTTTGTTTTTTTAATCTGTTCTTCAAGCTAGGAAAATAATTGTAGATCTTCTTTCCATCCTTATGTACTGGCTCAGCAGACCCTTGATCTTTCTTGATTTTTTTCCCCATTGGCTTCATCTTGACACTAAGCTGGGTGAGATTCTTCACTTGAGTTTGGTATTTGTGATAACAGAGCAGAAAGGAAAACAACAGAAGTAACAACAACAACAGCAACAACAGAGAACATGCACATTTAAAGACAGAACTGCCTTTTAATTAGAGTGTTTTCCTCATATGTATATTCACCCACACCCACACCCACACCCACAAACAAACCATCTAGTCTGAAAAAAGAAAAATCAGAACTCAAACCTGACAGCAAAACAGAAATTGGTTTTCATTTCTCTGTATACGTTACTATGTTTGCAGTATCTTAGCTGTGCTTTTGTGCATTCTTTGTTTACATCTGGGTTTCTTTGGAGAAATATATAATTTAGATAATCACAAATAGAGTCTTCCACAGTCCCAGGAGAACCTGGGAGAGAGCAAAACATACATTTTGATGTGTTCAACGCTAGTGCTTGATGTCTTGCAAATAAGGCCAACCGCTTGCAGGAATGGTAATTATTTGCTTGTTTTGAAATGTTGATATGGAAAATAATGTCCTTCTCCTCTTGCATCATATGCCAAAACTGTAATTTTTCTCTCTCTCCATCTCACTTTTCTATTCATTTTTTTTTTTTTTGGAAGAAAAAAAATCACTGGGTATTAAATCACAGTATCTCTCATCTCATTGCAGCTGGCGAGTAACAAGAAGTACTTGCATTCACGATGGCCATTGCGAACATGTAAACAAGGCGGACGGGTCCCTGTTATCAAGAACGAAAAACACAAAGCAAACTTTATGAAACATTTAGTTGTTAGTTGCTCAGGAGTTGACCTTGGTGCTTTAGAAATGTGAATTGATCCACTGGAACAAGTACAAAGCCAGCTTTTGGTGCTAAATGTAAATTGTTAAGAGATGGGGGAAAATGGTGGGGGAAAGAGAGAGAGAGAGAGAAAGAAGCACCATCCAGCACTGAATAACATCTGCCTTGTGGTATGCCTTAATCAGCACTGTGAAAAATGAAAGTTTAACGATCGACTATAGTGGCTTCTAAGTGAAGGATAAACAAAGGATGAAAGAGCTTCCTTGCGTGGTTTGTAACTGATGGCATGAAAAATGTCAAGAACCATCTGCCTCAAACTTATCCAAACTGTCATCAAGTATTCTAATCCAGTCAAACGAGATACAACTAGGACAAACCTATGTAAGTTGCTGAAGGCTTATCAAAAGAGTTGTAAATAAAGAAAGAAGAAGAAGAGGGAGGGAGGGAGGGAGAAAAAGAAAGAAGGAAGAAGGGGGAACGCCCTATCGACTGCATAACCACAGATTGCTGCCAGATTGCCGATGGCTTTGAAATTCAGTCCCTTTTCTCAAGTCTGACAAACTGTACTAAATGGGAAAATGGATTTTTATTGCTCTCAGTCATTTCCATCCCAGCTGTTACCAGTAGGTGAGGAGCCCCCCTTTTTTTGTCTCCTGATGTGTGAAAGTGAAAGGCTTTGTGTTTTTCTTGTGGTTGATCATTCCTCAACTCCCATTCTTTCTCTTGCATTACTCTTCAGTTGCATTGTCCAAGTCTAATAGTGCACAGTAACAAATAATGCAAACTGTAAATGTTGCTTAAAACTGCAATCTTCCCCATTCATCCCATGTATCCTCCCCAGGTCTCCAAAACCTTCCTCTTAGGCTGAGAGAGTGAAACTTGCCAAGGGCACCCAGGAATTTTCTTGGCTGAGTGGGGATTCAAACCATGGTTTCCCCTGTCACAGTTCAGTGCTCAAACCACTGCATCTATTTCTTTAATGGGAGTAGAAGATGATAGACAGAGTTCAGTGGCCATTTCCGCATTAGAGTGTTAGAGCACAGGATGTTGAAAGAGGAGTAAGAGCGCGATAACACTCCAGTGCAGAAATGGCCCATGACTCACTCATGAAAACAAATACATAATACAGTGGATTTGAGAGATGCAATTTTTGTTACTGAACAAGCATTCTGTAGTATAGATATGGGCCCAAACACCCCACTTCTCTTTTGTGAAACCACTAATTCCCTGTAGAGTATGGAGAGGTTCCACTACTTTCACTTTTCAGGATTGAGTGTTGGGTGGCTTTGGTCAAAGACATTATTGTGTATTTTGAAAAAATGTCTTTGAGATGGCAGCTAATACTAGTGGTGCAGCCCTCTGGCTTTCTAGTTCCCTGGGCCAGAAAATACATAGGAACAAGACTATGGCCAGAATCTTGTGGATGTCTCACCCATGCACACGTTCTCCTATGGAAATGCTTGGGCAGTTTTATCTGATGTGGAATGTCTGCACTCAGTTGGACATGGCAGAAGTAGAGTTGTGCATTTTGTGTCAAAGATTAACTGTGCCTTGAGTTATGCATTGAGCTTTACATTTGGTGCACTAGTCTAGATGTGACTTGTGATCAGTAGGAGGTTCAGAGGAAGAACACAAGGGGGGTGGAATTGAGGGAAACCTGGGATATTTCAAGGAAGAGTTGGGATACAAATCTAATGAGGTGCAGGTAAGGGGGAAAAAAAATCTGGACACTCTTGATACTTCAGAGATTTTTTTCCCCTTCTGGATCAGCCATTGTCTGGTTTCTCTTTAAAGGGTTAATCAGCCAAAGAGAGCCATTGCAGACCAAAGTGCAAAGTGTGGAACCCAAGTGACTGCAACACAGACTCTCTTAGAATACACAGCTTCCTTGCATTTGAACTTGTACATAATCAAGACCCAGCCTTTGAACTGTGCTCTGGCTCTTGTCTTTTTGCCTTTTCTCTTCTGAAAAAAAAAAAAAAAGTTTTTTTTAAAAAATGAAACAACGCTGCTGATTTTGTGCTTGACTTCCATAATGATGTGTTTCTCTTTTGTACAGTATCTGGTTTCACCTTACCAAACACTGCTGGTAGCATTTGGGCAACTAAGTGTGCATTTAATGGAATGTTGTTTTTCTTGCAAACTTGGTTACTGTTTGCTGTTGCTCTTTAATTGCTCAGGGGAATGTCTTAATTCTGTTTTGCTATACAACACTGTGTGTTTTATTTTTGTATTCGGCTGTTATAACTTGCCACAAAACATTCCATGAATATAATTCTCCCTTGGGTAGGTTGGAAGGGGGAGAAGATTCTTTTTTTCATTTCCAACTGCCTTGCCAGTGTTATGAAGCATGGTGTCTTAAGTGTAGTGTTGACTCTAAATACAAAGGGCCCCGTTGGGTACTGGAGACCATTTGAGGAAGGATCTAAACTGGTTGCAAAATGTGGAGTCATTTTACCTATGTCCTGATGTGGAATCCCATGAGTCTTTTGTTCTAAAATATATTCTCTATTGTATACTCTATTATATGGAATGTATATGTGTGTGTGATATATATATTTCTCCATTATATTTCAGAGAAATATATTTCTATTTCTATTATATTTCAGAGAAATATAGTCTCTGAAATATATTTACTGAGACACCAAGGTTCAAATCCCTGTTCAGCCATGGAAACCCACTCGATGACCTTGGGCAAGTCATACTCTCTCTGCCTAAGAGGAAGGCAAAAGCGAAATCCTCTGAACAGTTCTTGCCAAGAAAACTCCTGCATAGGTTCACCATAAAATGCAAATGATGTGGTGGCACACAACAATACAACAACATTTGCTACTCCTTCGTATTTTGTATCTTATCTTTTGTTGATCAGACTGGAAACTGGAACATCCCAGACTTTCATCTGCCCTCAGAGAAACTTGAAAATGTCTAACTCTTAGTGCACTCTGGTTGTATGTTTTGCCCACATTCCATTCTCTTGTCATTCATGCCTAGGCTGATATGTCTATCATATGGTGGGCAACTTCTCACAGTGAGTATCTTCTCAAAGTGTCCTGATTGATGTGTCCTGTTGCTTCTCATATGTCTTTGCATTTCAGAACATAAGGAAAGTAATCTGGTCCAACATGCTGTTCAAACACCGATCAACCAGATGTCTGTCTCTTGTTTGGGTTCTCCAGTAACTATTGTCCAGTCATAGATCTCCTGAGTCATCATGACCAGGGATCATTCATAGCATTATTCTCTATGAATTTATCTAACTTCCTCTTAATTACTTAATTACATTACTACATCTCATGATAGCTAATTCCATTTTCTTTTCTCTCTCCTAAGTGTCCTGCTGCTCAGAGATGGACTATTTGACTTCTAGTACTACAGGAGAGATAGTCTGTGATAAGAATCCACTTCCAGGCAAGAACTGTTTCCTATGAGGGAATATTTCAGTCCAATCTTCTGTTACCATGATGGTTGCATTGATGACAATGATGATGATGACTGATTAAATAAAAACCAGTAATAGTAAGACTTTGATTTTCGCAGCCGGATGCCAGGTTTCACCAGGCACACTTCTACTCACTCTTTTGAGAAGGCTCAATGGGAGAGTTTTCCCTTTAGATTACAGTCTATTTTAGTGATGTATTCATAGTTCCTACAGGGGGAAAATATGTCTTCAGGTTCAATTGGCCCAGGAGATTTCTTGGCATCACATGTAATGTACTGACTTGCTCACTTAATTTAATAATTCAGATGTGTCTCACAAGCAACTGTTCACCACTCCCTTTCATGTCTTTATGTTGTTATGGCTAGTTCTTACCATACTGGTCTGGCTCAGAGAAACCTGCCCATTTCATTTTCTCTTGCTTTCAGAGTTTTTAGAACTTCAAGTTCATTCTGTTCTGAATAAGAAGAAATTTGCAAATTTGGGTATATTCTTTCTGTCTTAATTAATAGGCCTCAGTCAAATTCATGAAGTACAGCAATTAAACAAGGGAGGGGAACATTTCTCCCCAAATTTTTTTGTAAAAGATGACGTCACCCACCCAGACTTCCAGAAGACTCCTGGGAGATCCAAATGGGATAACTCTCCTTTATCCATTTAGATGCAGACACACAGCCAGACATTACCTGCCTTCCCCAGCACCTTCCTCCATTAAGCAAAAGACCATGAGGCGTGCCTTGGAAGAAGATAGATAGATAGTGCAGATAGGAGGATGACTGCAGATGTGCTGATGCTTCTTTTTTTCAAAGACCACAAAAGGACCTACACAACGATAATGTGAAATTATACCTGTGCATGTCATTAATGGGACCCCAGGCAATATTTCTGAAAGGGTTTCGTTTAGATTATATTGGCCAGAATCCTCTCAGGGCTTCAGAATTTGCAATTCTAGCATAACTGCTTGGAGTTGTAGCACCATAACAACTACTGCTGAAATTGCATAAAGAGATATCTAGGACCTTCTTATGCAGTAGTTTTATCAGGCCATGCAAGAGCTTCCAGATAGCAGCTGAATGCAGTTCTTTCCCCTGATCCAAATGGCCATTGATTAGCTGCAGAAAAACTCTCTTATACTGCCATCCAGATTGGTGTCTTCACCTTTTGACATCCAGATCTTAAGTATGGTGGTAGGATATTGCCTAATAAAATCTTAGCAATCTAAAAAAACATATGGTGGGGCATGAATTGGATTCTGTAAGATGTTTAAATAACAGTGACATGTTCCCACCTCCACCAAAGACTTTTCTGGTTTATCACATTACTTTCTTCTTCAAAAAGGCAGGAGAAAGAACAGGTTAAAACTAGCCTAAAAAAGAAAAAAATACTGTCCCAAATATTTCCAATATTGGAGGGTAATGGAAAGCTGAGCTTGCCGCGCGGATACAGCCATTGAGATATATGGGTGTTTTAATAAAACACGACACTCCAATTGAGATTTGCAAACATCCCGGTAAAGTTATGCACAGAAGGTCAGGTGGAACTCGAATGAAGCAATTGGTTATTTCTGCATCACTTTATGCTTTTTTGCAAGCTTACAGGGACAAAAAATTGCAAAGGTATATTCCGAGGCAAAAAAATCCAGTGGACTTGATGCCAAGCTTTGGCTATGAGCTTTGCTCCGTTCATGTACATATAACAAGCCACTCTGATAACGCTGTGCTAACAATGATCAGAAGCAGAGTGGTCTAGCTATTAAACATACATGACAAACACCTGATCTCTTATCCAGATTGTAGTCTCTCTTTTGTCTGCCCTTCTCCTGCTACTCAACACTGCCCCTTTTCCTTGCCACATTCAGCCGTCTCTTTGTATCCACAGGTTTTGCATCCACAGATTCAACCAAACATGGCTTGAAAATATTTGAAATAGGTTGACCCCAAGAAGGTAAAACTCTTAAGAGTGGGGAAAATAAAAAAAGAGGTGACCCAATGCTGTGTTAGAATGTTAGGCCCTTTCCGCATGTGGGGGGGGGACACTACAAACCTGGTAGTTTGGGGAGGAGCATTTGAAATTCCCAGCAGTCGCGTAAGGACTTGGGGATGGGGGGAGATTTGCCCCGGGCGGCAATGTTTCTGGGGTGTCCCAGCTTATAGCCACACCCCTGCATACCCTGGTCATGCCCCCATGCACAGTGGCCACATCCCTCACATTGTAGCACAAGCCCCTCCCACCCCTCTCCACACACTCTAAGCTCTGTCACTGATTCCCAGCCAGAGTACTCCCAGTACTTCTGTAAACTACAAACCCCAGGATTCCACAGCACAGAATGATGACAGTTAAAGAGGAATAACTAGCACTATAACTGTGCGCCACGAAGGAGCCCCAGTTTTCTGAAAAGAGAATATGCCACCCTTGTAGTAGGTGCCCACAGTAAATACCTAAAGAGAAGTGAGTATTATTGTTATTATTTCGTAGGGATCAGAACATAGCAATTTATCTTTACAGATTACAACTCCCAGAATCCCCCAGTCAGCATGGACAGTGACCCAAATTAACTTTTCTGAGTTTCAGTATCAAGCTTCCACCTTTGCGGAGACTGAATGGCACAGTTCCATGTTTGCTAATACGTTCTGATGCAATGACTTCTGCTTTTGGCATGCTTCCATCTTGCTGTCAATAAAACAAAAATTAAAATAAAATAAAATGAAATAAATATATCAAGGACAATGAAATCATCCTTTAAATGACTGGAAAGAATGTTATGTATTAAAAGTACTCAGAATCTTTTTCTTTTCTTTTCTTTTCTTCTTTTTTTTGAAAATACGTTTCAGGCTCACCTATATTTTTCTTGAGAATGTTCTTGCCCACAGAGTCAGGAAACAACTCGTGGGGACAATACAATCTGCTGCTCTTTCATTTTAATGGGTTTGAGACTAGTCATTGCAAGGTCTGCCCTAAAGAACAGGTGTGCCTGGTTATGCCAGCTCTATATAAATTTTAGCTGGTGTTTGAACAACATGAAAAATGAAATAGTGGAGACCTTGTGTCTTTGTATTCAAGTTGGTTTCTGGAATGTAGCAAATGCATCTGGTCAATGAAATGAGACACATAGAAGGGCTGGCTTAGCCATTCACCAGAGGCAAACAGTAAAGCCATGCCTGATTTTACCATTGAAGGCTTCCTGGGGGCCAGAGGTTCCCCACTGCTAAATCCTGCTGATTTCTGGCCACAATTTCAGCAACTTTTGTTGCTGCTGTTCTTGTTATGTTACCTTTAAATACACTCCAGCTTATGGTAAACTTAAATTTATTCTGAGAAGGCTTGCCATTGACTTCTTCTGAGGCTGAGAGAGTGAAATGTGGCCAAAGTCACCCAGTGGGATTCTACAGCTGAGTGGAGATTTGAATCCTGATCTCCCAGAATCCCATATCCTCCAACTGTCCTGATTTGGTAGAGAGAATCTTGATTAATCCTCCATCATCCCACTTTCTCAGCTGCTTTTAAAATGTCCAAGTTTCTTCCCACACCCCATCATCCTCAGCTTACTTCACTTGGCCAAGGGGAGAAGAGAAGAAAATGGAGGGTGGAACTTTTTCCTTCCCAGTAGGCTCAGGCAAAGGCAAACCCCTGCAGCCCCTCCTAGCCTGAGTGTTCTTCACTAATAACTTTTGTCTTCTTGACCACGCTCTGTTGTTGCTTAGCCACGTATGTCCCAGTTTTCATTTGTGAAATGTGGGAGGGTAAGAACATTGGACGGTAATGAATCCCAGTTCAACACCCAAATCACTACAACATGTTTGATGTCTTAAAAGGTTTGTTGTTGTTGTTGTTGCTGTTGTTGTTGTTGTCTGCCTTCTTATTGACTCCAGCATAAGGCATTTCAATCCAAGAGTTTTCTTGACAAGATTTATTCAGAGGAGGCTTGGCATTGCCTTCCCCTTCGGCTGAGTGAGTGTGACTTGCTCAAGGTGCCCCTGTGAGTTTCTGAGGATGATGTTCTACCATTAAGTTAAAACAAGGCTTTTTATTAAAGCCTTTAAGGCTTAACTATGTATATTTTACACCATTCTCTCTCTCTCTCTCTCTCAGAATGTGTGTGTGTGTGTGTGTGTGTGTATTTTTTGTCCTGGACCATAAGTGTGAGAAATATGACCTTCCTTAAAAAACAAACAAACAACTATTAGGAGCTGACCTGTATAGTATAAATCTATGTGTGTGTGCATGGTGACATTGTTTGCTAAATGCACAGTTGAATGCACAATCAAATGTGCAACCTAACGTGCAACTGAATGCACATGCTTATCTGTGTGCACATGTTTAGTGGCATGAAAAATGATACTGGCTGTGCAACTCCACTTTTTCAATTTCAAACTGGAAAGGGGATGATGGAACTGAGTGAGAAACTGTATACTGGGGACGAGAAAATGTTGATAAGAGGAAACAGACCCAGCTGCAAGGTTGCGCAGCTGGCAGGAAGGAGGAGAGTCTGGAAAAAGAATTGTTTCAATTAGTAGTCAAATAGATGTTTGCACATGCAAATCTGTAATGCTACAGCTTATAAAGTACTGCAAATCCAATAGTTCTTTAGACTTGGCAATTGCCAAGGTATGCTATTGTTGCTTCAATGTTCTGAATAAAGATTTTGAAACCTCTAAGACCATTTTCTGGATATGGAGTTAGCCTGTGCTTCACAATAAATATCTATATTAGATGATGATGATGATGATGATGATGATGATGATGATGATGATGATGATGTTACAGTTCCTGGCATAGGACTTAGTCTCACAATTCCCAGCTTCTTCATTAGAAATCACGAATGTTTAAGACTGTTTTAAGAGTTTTCTAGCTTCCCATTTTCCCTTTTTGTTTTAGTGTTACCTTCATGAGCTGGAATAACTTATTTAATGCAGTCAGTCTGGAATGATAATATAGTTTAGCCAACACTTAATTTGGGGCATAAATCGAGCTCTCTTTAATAGGTTTTTATGTCCCGAAGGTCTGGCCATTTGCAACATGCAGGACTGGAATCTAGATAACACAGAGCTTAATAGAATTTGAAATGTGAACAGCTAAGGTTTGGAAAATTTAAGAGTTTCTACTCAAGTCAGAAAAGTTTTTTTTCCTGTTCCAAAACTCTAGGGTATTTTACTTATTTTGTGCAGCCTCTGGAACATTCATCATCTTAGCTTATCAGTTAGTGTTCTCTCTCTCTCTCTCAGTTGAAATGGAAAAGTCTGAATGATATGCCCTTGGCACAGAACTATAAACTACTTTGCAGAATATCTATTGGCAAAGGTGAGGTGTGTGGTTGAGGTTTTTTATGAAGTCGGTTTTTGACTCTGAGCTTCTGAAGTTCCTATCAACTGGAGAGCAACCAGTATCTGAGAATCTCACTATCCATTTAGATAAGTGTCATGTCAATCTTTCTAAGTCTTGTATTAACTACTCTGCATTACATATATCACTCTGAAATGGTCTCTCTTACAGCAGAGAAAGCAGAAAGGGATGTTATATTCCATTTTTGGAGGGTTGGTAAAACCTGAGCCCTTAAGCATGTCATTGTCTAAATCACATAGCATGCAACGGCAAGCATTTTGGCACCGTATTATCAACAAGACAAATGAACTGAGTACATGTGTGTGTCTTGGTAACCAAGCTCTTACATCAAGGAGACAGAGTTTATGCTCATTGAATTATGCAGCAGTTGCACTAATGCTACCTCATTAGTGAATTGTGACATCGTACAACTGAAAGTGCAACCAAATGTTCCTCTCTGCATGAGCAGTATGTATCCATGCACAGCTATGTACAATGCACATGTGAATACAGCTGTTCTGTGTAGGACACCAACAGGACTGAGGGTCCTATGTATGTTAAAGTAGGACTTCTTTAAGCTGTCTTTTTAAGGGACCATTATCCCATTTGTGGCCATTGGCTGCAACTGTTACTCTCTGTCCAGGAAACTCATTGCAGAACAACAGCCAATAGTTTGTGAGACCACCATTAATGGAATCTAGATAAGTTATAGAGGAAAATCAACAAACAGTCACACAAAATGCAGGGTTCTCTGCAAAAAGCACAACAGACTTGTAGAAACACAAGTTGCAAATAGAACTGGCCCAGGATGAGTTTATTTCAGAGTGAAAGACTATTCATTATATATATGCTATAGGCTACTCAAGACTTCAGAATTACGGAAAGGGCATTGGCTCTCACATATGCCTGCTCTTATGCATTCTATGCTCCTTCCAACAGAACCTCCACTGATTCTTCTTCTTTTTCCTCTCTCTGATTTTGACAGCAGTGCTCCAAGCCACAGCCATTTCTTGGGTTCAGCCCCTTAACAGATATAAAGTGTGGGGCCAATCAAGGACAGTGAGTGATGAGACCCTGACGTTACTTGGGAAAAGAAAAGATGAAGTTCAGAAAGAAAAGTGGCAACTGAGCAAAGTTCTAGTCTTACATAGCTTTCAGGAGACAAGTTGGACGTCCACTGTTACCAAAGATCATCAGTAGGGAAGGTCTATGTGTTGTCCTTCAGATGTTTTGCTACTGTAAATTGGATCAGTCTCAGTGAGTTTAGCCAATGATGAGAGATGGTAGAAACTTCAGTCCAACAGAATTTGGAGGCCCACATGTTGCTCTTACCTGGTCTACACTTATTGCATTATCAGTGTAGTGATGGGTTATTTTCCATTGGTTCATGTTCCAAAGCTAATCCAACTTTGGAAATTTTAGTCATGGGGGCCAGAAAGTCATTAGTTTAACAATGACAATAACAAGAACAAAAAGTTAAGGATTTTTAATTGGAATCTCCCTTTTGCAGGAGTCAAAAGGAACCTTGGCTCACTTTTGTGGCATTCTATTCATTCTGTAGTCTAAGATACTAAATATCTTCAGGGAAAGCAACCCATAACAAAGATGATGAAAATGGCATATCCAAAGGATACAGGCTGGACTCCCACAGAAATGACAAGGCCTATTTGTCTACTGAACCATGTTTGTCTTGTGAGTAAGGAGAATGCCTTGTAGGTTTAGCCTGATGAATTTTAACTTGCCCAAGGAGAAGAAAATGTGTTCCTCAATGTCTTTGTAAGTAGCTATATTTTTCCTTCACAGATGATTGCCTGTAATACTAGAGAGAGAGAAAAAAACCTTTCCAACTATGGAGTTAGTAAGCATTACCTGCTTCTCTTCCTCTTTCTCCTCTTTCTCTGTTATTGTTCTTGTGTTATTTTAACAACAAAATCAGGATTGAGAGGTAAGAAAGAACTAAAAATGTGTCACAGCACTTCAACATTTGCTGCACAGCTGGAGAACAGAATTCATTGCACATGTAAAGTAACTTACCTCTCATTTATTACATTGCATTTGGGATGTAACTTCATTCCACACTTGCTGTCCTTCCCCAAAGTAATTAGCAACAGGAGATAACTTTACTGTACTGGTTATTCATTACATCCAAGCTCTGGGAGACTCCCATATAAACCGAGAAAAGGGAGATGGAGTAGAGGAAAATCATGCCTAGTGTTCATGGTAGTAGAAATGTGCAGATGTTTAGGTGGGCAGACTAAAGATCAGAACAGTTGCCATTTTAGATTATTGGTCTATAGCAGCTGTAGTTCCAAGAAAGCAACCTTCTCAGGCTCTGGACTTACAATTTGCAGGGCCACAGCTGATGGATTGGGGAAGAACTTTCTCATTCTTTCTTCCTTCCTGTTTCTCAACAGTTACATTGGTTCACTAATTTGGGTCAACAAAGTGCGTTTCAGATGTTCAAATTCCTTCACATCAGACAAAACATGGGTTCCAGGACCCTGTATCTTTTGCTAGGCAATCAGAGTAACACACATCAGCAGAAAAGAGATTATTGATGGATTATTGCGTGCTGGTGATTATATGTCCCTAATGTTCTCCATAATAGAGCCAGCATAGTATAGTGGTTTGTGCATTGGACTACAATCCAGAAGACCAGAGTTCCATTAACCACTCAGCTATGGAAATCCACTGAGTGACCTTGAGCATGTCACACACTCTCAGACCTTAGGATCTCCATAAGTTGGAAATGCCTTGAAGGCAAACATGCTCTCAAATGGGCACAAGGCAATGTTGCCATATTTTGAGAACCAGCAGTGTCTTTTGAGGCCCAGTAGAGGATTTTTGTTTTGTTTTTTTACAAATGAAGAATTAACATCCAAGACTGGGAGGAGGAGCATTTGAGGCCCTTCTATTTTTTTAAAAAAAATGTTGGGTTGTCCTAGGGGACCTCAAAAATAGTCCCAAAGCCACATTGCCCATGGACTACTCTTCTGCCACCTCTATAATATATAATAGACGGACAAATAACCTGTCTGTGACAAGCAGGTGCAATTTATTCTTGAACCTGTCTTCAACTATTCCATTTCTTCCCTTCCTTTTTGCTTCTCAAGAGTTATGTTGGTTCACTAATTTGATGCACAGGAAGCTAAAACTCCTTGTCTGATTCTTGTGGAGTGTTGGATCACGACCACAGTGAGTGTCTGTGTTTTATAAAAATACATGCCTGATTTATATTTAATCTCAGGCTATAGTTTTCTTCCTTCAGAAGAAGGAAGAGGCCTTCTGGAGAGAGGCCATGTTTAAAAACCTCCGTATCAAAGCCTTTGAAAGTCTTTAAATTTGCAACATTTGGAGCATCAAAAATAGCTGACAATATGGAAATGGGAGCGTTATCGGGCTGCTGACAGTTCACCGTATGTTTAATCTGTGAGGCTCATTGAGACTTTAGAGTCTGTTGACCTTAATTATTAATTCATTCAGTATATGTTTTAATTGGGATAAATGAGCTGGAGAGATCTCCGTA